>CM046474.1:8339078-8821578 GCA_025506415.1 Flaveria robusta
GATTATGCTATATCCCTAAAAGTAAACAAGTGGGCTGCAGTCATAATCATATTTATCTGATTATGCCATAACCTTAAAGGTAAAACAAGTTATAAGAAACTGGTTGAATGGGTCAAATAACAAAGAGAACATGAAACCTGTTGGGTTAATATTAATCGGGTTAAAGTCGGGTCAAGTTACGGGTCATGGGTCTAGTTACTGAGTCATATTTTATTTAATTAAGCAGCAAGTTTTATGTTGAATTAGTCTAGGTAGTGGAGTAGTGGGTGGATGTTAAGTAGTGGTTTATTTTATAGGAGCACTTAGTCACTAACCCATGTTTGCATGGTGTTTTTAGTCTATTTATATGTATGGTTTGCAAGTAATGAAAGTAAGAGTTTGAGTACGATCTTGGGCCTGAAACCAACAAAACCAACCTTTTTGTTTTGAGGAATGTTAGCCTTATGTTTGGCTATAGCAACAGCCCGTGAAAACCCTCCAATTGCGTCGACTAAACCTCGTGAAGCAGCGTCATTACCAGTCCATACCCTTCCTTGAGCTACCTCCTCCATCTCATCCACCTGCAGGTGTAACACAATGTTGCTAATTATGTAACTTAAAAATGATAAACCATATGTTCGAGTTACCACTTACAGTCATTGACCTAGAACATGCTGCCTTATCACGAAATTGATTATAAAAATTTTGGACATCTTCGGCATACAGTTTCTCTTCATCAGGTCTGAAAGAGATTGTTAAACGGTTAGGATTATAAAAAGATAATAAGAATTGAACATAAATTGTATTTTGGTAATCTACAAAAAGGTTTATCGTTATGGATGAATCTTACTATATCAAAAATCATCTCACCTGAATGGTCTGTCAACAGCATACATCTCCGCATATCGTCCCTTTGATATGACTTCTTTATTGAAACCAATCTTTTCATGTAATTTCCTCATCTTGTACTTAACTGCAACAAACTTAGAATTCAAATCTAACTCCAAATGTAAGGAAACGAAATGCAGAGTGTTATAACAGACCTGAGACGACACCAATTGAACCAGTTAAAGTAAGATTTTCAGAGACTATAGTATGCGCTGCCATGGCCATGTAGTATCCTCCACTAGCTGCCATATCAACCATTGATGCAACTACAGGCTTAGATTCAGCCAATAGTCTGATTTCCCTCCACATTCTGCATAAAAAGATATAAGCCTAACCCCATGAGAATTGAAATCAAGTAAGTCATGTATCATTTACCATTAGTTTGTCATAAACTATAGATCTCGGGGTCAAAATCACTTACAAGTCAGAAGCAAGAGCATCGCCACCGGGGCTGTCAATTCGGATGATAACAGCCTTATATCTTTTTGATTCTGAAAAGTAAATAATAAATTAAACCTTTTTGATTCAATATTTGTTGCAAACATTTGCCAAGCTCCATTTTACTATGCAATCGCGTTATGTGTGTTATGTTGGTCATTTACCCTTTACGTATACATTTCCAAGATAAAAAGGACCATATAATGTTTAACATACCTCTGACTTTGATAATCTTTTTTATGAATTGTTCAGCTACGATGCCTGAACTAGGTGAAAAGGATGACCCTCCAACGCGACAAATTCCACCAGAAGCTCTAATTACTGCAATTCGGTCCTTTCCATCAGATAAACCCACACTCCATTTCTTAATTCTTGGGTATTTCCTGAAGCCATAATAATAAATTAGTCTATAAAAGCAGAAACATGTAAATTTTAAGGAGAGAAAAAACAAATAATAGGGTCTATATCAGAGAGATATTTACTTGTACTCAACAAGTGGAAGCTTTTTCTTCTCTGCAATTTCCAATCTTTTTTTCAACATAGATGTAATCTGAAAAGGTTAAAGATTGCCACAAACATCAATAAATTTTATTATTAACATTTTGAACTCGAAACTATTAACTTTTAAGGTTAGAAAACGATTTCTTTTCATGTGCATACCTCATCATCATATTTTATATCTGTTATCCATCCGTCTTCTTTCAATTTCTCTATTTGGTAAACTCCTTCATTAATAAAACTCTTGATTTCTTCCTTTCTCTTTCCTGTAAAAGAAACAATCCAAATCGTTTACTTTGATACGTCAAGAATCAAGATTAACAGGGAAACCACAAAGTAACTTCACCTTTGGCTTGAGAAATCTTATCAACCCAATTTTCATAGATATTATCCAGGATTTTAGTAAGCATCTCATGATTTTCTTCAGATATGTTCTTGCGATTATATTGATCCCCATAACTCTTATACTTGCCAATCCTCTGCACTTGTGGCTCCACACCTACTTTCTCAAATACACCTTTACACACACCACTTTGGTTAGATGTAATTAACCAACCATATTTGTTAACTAGTGGCATTATATAATCATTAATCACATTGAAAGATATAGTAGTAAAAGTTGATCTAAAATGTAACGTGTCAACTTACCTCCATAAAATATTGCTCGCCTAGAGAATCCATAGAATGAAAAGTAAGCACTTGGAGGGGCATAGAGCTCTTCACAGGCACATCCAATGTAATACTCCTTTTCATGAAATACAGGCACATAACCAATAATGAACTTCCCTAGATCATATTAAAGTGTCACAATTATATAATTCCTCTTATTATTAATGGTAATCTAATCAGAATGACAATTTATTGCAAATCATCTACCTGACTTCCTGAAATCCAATATGTGCCTTCTAATTTCTTCAATTATACCCCATTCACATTCCAGGGTTTCAATGTGGAGATAAACACCAGATATATGAGGATCATAAGCCGCCTTAATCAAGTTTTCACATATCTGTGGTAGTGATAAACCTGAAGAGAATCGACTCTTCACCTGATCAGATATCTGAATTTGCCAACAGTCAACATTGAAATCCATCAATCACAGAGGAAATTGCGTATAAACACACAAATGAACTAAAAAACCATCGGATTAAATTGAAAAACTATGTGATTCATCAATCATCAACGATCAATTGCGGAACTACAAATTCGACGAACAAACAAAAACTAATGAGAACAAAGGGATCGAAACAACCAAACCTTGCCGCGCAATTTGATCTTCAACACACTGCCCTTACGAACTCTTCGCCATGGATAAGCAACTAGCATTCGTAGCTTTACGACGAAGCTCTTCCAAGCATCCGGAGTTTTGTACTCAAATTCGCCGCTAGGATACTCATGATAGCCACCATTAGACTCCAATTTGGATTCGAAATCGCCATTAACGCCGTGATTCTCGTCTGAAACATCATCAATTTGGTGTCAGATTGAAATTTGGGATGATGATGATGATTCAACATTAATCAAACAATGATGAAGTTAATTGGATTATGAATACTTACTTGTTGAACCCATGCTTATGTTGTCCAATGTTTTGAAAACCGGACCGGATAGTGAACCGGAAGAATTAAAGGTTCACTGGTTGGACCGGTCGGATCGGATTTAAAACCGGATGATGTCATAATTATATAAAATATAAAAAATAAAAAAATGTATAACATAATATTTCAAATATTCATAAGATTTACAAATTAATCATCTAATACAAATAAAACTCATCTAACAATATGCATATATGTGTGTGTATAAAGCATTTAATTATAGAAGTTAAATAAAAAGAACTTAAGTATCTGACTATCTGTTTCTATTTAATTCAGATTAAAAGATTTAAAATAATTTTTTTTACAAATTAGTCTATCTATTTTAAACGAAGAGTTCAGTGGATTTTTTCATAATCCGTTGTTATTAAATAATATAATATATTTATTTCATTTATGTGAGTCCAAATAACAATAAAGTCTGCAAGTGATATTAAAGTCAAATTCAAATTGACAACTTCTTTTATTTATCATTTGAGCAAATTTCCCCTACCACCGTCGTCAACCTCCGCATCTTCAACATCGGTTTGTATTTCAGTATTTCTACATCATCTCCAGACAGCTCCATCCCAGTTCATCACCCATCGATCTCTCTAGTAATTCATTTTTCTACTCTATTTTCTTTGTTAAACTCGTTCCAAACGAATCATTCTCCGCCGCTTGTTAATTTCAGATCTTGTAACGAGAAATCCGGCCCGACCGCGGTTACCGGCTACCGGTTCAACCTTCCGACCGCCTGAACCGCCCGGTTATTTGATAAACGGTTTTGGTATGCTTAACCGGACCATTGGTGTCACCGGTTCCCGGTCCGACCCGTCCGACCGGCCGGTCCGGTCACAAAAACATTGGTGTTGTCATTAGATCTAACTAAATTAATTTCCTTAAATAGACTTGTGATTTCTGATTAATAGAACGGTCAAGTCAACTACTTTTAAGAAAGACTTTTGACTTGATGGGTCAGTTTATTTATATTTTAAAATTTAAAATGGTAATGACGAATCTTCCGTGAAATGTCATGAAGTTAGAAAGAAATTTTGTTATTGATAATATTTAAGTTTTCTCTTAAAATTTTATTGATCCAAAGAAAACTAGCAAGTATTTTTTTTTCTTTTCGAAAGTTTGTTTATAACAATGCTTAGTATTCGAGTGATTATTTTTTAAATGCGATATCAGCCGTTTATATTAATTTTAGACTTGACTTACACATGAGCATGATCAAAAAGAAAACTAATTACTGTATAAAAACTCTATTTAATTAGATTTGAATCTCCGAACTAAAAGATCTCAAGCTTAAATAATCACTCTCATGTTATTAGACCATAATAACAATCGTAAATAGCTAGATTACAAGAAAATACATGACAACACCAAGTAGCTAGATTTCAAAGAAATTCATCAAAACACCAAACAATTTATGTCAAACTAAAAATGAATTAAACACCAAGTTGAGTAGACCACTCAAGTTGGGGAAGATTTGCCCGATATTTCACCAAAAGATATCCGATAGTTTTGATTTCTTCAAGCGTGTTAAAGAAAGATAACGTCTTACTGATGAATATTATGTTGTTCTTGACTTTCATATGGACCATAAAGTCTTTTAGCGTATAGCGTGGATGATCTTAATTTCTTTCCGTTGAAGCTTTAATAATTCTGTATTTTTGAACATCTTGTCATGACTTTTGGACGTGTTATATATGTCGTCTCCACCATTAAACGATATGTGAGTATGTGACCATATTGTTAATGCGAATCGGTACTACGTACTATAAAACATGTTTAATCATCGCTAAAATATGAATTTGTGTGTCAAGTTTTCAAATAGTTATATATAACATAATGGTTAATCTCATTTATGATAATTGTTACCGCTTAAACACTACAAAACAGCTTAGTATAACGTTATATAAAATAAATCTATTGATATTTGTTTATAAGGTATCAAATTAGTTGATATATATGAGTACCTTGTTGATTTCAAGAGTACACTGTTAAGTGACCATTAACAACAATGATTTTTTAACATAATTATTCATACTTGATGAAGCCATGCTTACTAATTAGTAAAAGTCAACGTCAAGTCAACTAGTTTTTGATGCTATTATTATTATTAAAAAAAAAAAAAAAAAAAAAAAAAAAAGAACTTTTGATTTCATGGATAAGCGATGTTTTCTTAATTTATATTTTAAAGCGGTGATGACAAAGGTCTTCTAGAAAAGTTTTAAGAATTTCTAAATAAAAATAAGTTCAATTTGGTTATTCACTATCCGATTAGAGAGGCAAAAAAAGGTTGTGTTTATGGTTGAAAGATGAATTTGATATAGAAAATTTGCACCCGAAACTTTGACACGAATATAAATACAACACAAACTCGAAAATTATGTCAAGAGCGTAAATATTCTCGATGACATGAATATTTATAGGATGACATCAATATGATTCGTTTTACTAGAACTTTATTTTTACAGTTTCTACTTTTAACAGTTATGAATTTGCATCCAAAAACTACATAACAAGTGAACAAAATCCTTGGAATAAAACTTGTAATTGTTTGAAACTGATGAAGCAGTAGAAAAATCCTTGCAAGATGAATAAATTGTATTACATATGAAACTGAGGCTCATTTAAATCTTATAAAACAGGAGAAAATGATCTTAATTAATAAATCTTCGGAAGCCGACGTAATTGCTTGAAGTCGCAAAACCATTGATAATGCTGAGAACACCGTGGAGTTTGAATAAAAAAGAAATAGCTATCACAATATTAAATTAGGATACATAGTTTTGGTTATGTTTTAAGAACTTCTAACTCTTAGTTGACTGAATGATATAATTTCTTTGATTTTTAAATCCCGTGTTGCTTGATTTTTCTCTTTAAAATTTATAGATTAGTATGTAAGTACTACATATTTTCTTCTAATCTAATATACACATATGAGATTTGAACACTTGAACATTAAGGTTATTAATGTTTGTTTTGTTTGACTCTCAGGGGCTGTTTGGCAGCCTCTTAATGGTTCAGATGTCTGAATGATTCAACACTTAATTGTTTAGACTGTTTGTTTCGCGAGCAAATGTCTGAATGGTTCAGACATTTGCCTCTGAATGATTAAGCATTATACTAATGTTGAATGTTTAAGAGGTCTAATGCTGAATAGTTAAGAGCTCTTATTTGAATTGGTCAGACATTTGCTTTTGAATAGTTAATCGATATACTAGCTCTTAATGGTTCAGACCTCTTAATGGTTCAGCACTTAATGGTTCAGCATTTAATCATTAAGATATTACCAAACAGCCCCCAGTTGTGTTGTTTTCATTGTCTTGCATTATTATTTGTATCGTTCTTTGAGTTTAGTTTGAAAACTAACTTTTTATTACATCTTTTAATTGCCACTTGAGTGGTCAAATTAACATTTCATAATATTTTCTGTCCTTTTCTCCTTGTCAGTTTCCCATAACCGTTTAAGAATTATGTTATTGAATCAGATTGTTTTTGTAAACTATTTAGGTAAATAGTTGGAAGCTAACAAAGCAGGACACCATCAGCATTCATCTTCTCTCTATGAGAATCAATTATTATTGACATTGAGTGGTTGTGTGAAAGTTTAAAGGTCAACTTGTGACTTCATTCGTATTGTGTTTGTAATAGTTTTTCTGTGTAGCTTGGAGTTTACATGTCATTGACGAAGCATAGTATAAAAAGTTGTGTTATTTTAATTTCAAGGTTATATTACATTGCCGCCGCTGGTTTTGTTTAGGAATGTAAAAAAATATTTTTATCATTATGTCATTAAAATACCTGGCAACCGGACGGGTGTAAAACTAGTTAAGATTGTGGCCATTTAAAAAAAAAAACTTTTTTTTAGAAAATAGTTATAAATTATGTGATCGGTAATAAGAATTTTTTATTTATTTATTTTCCCTTAGATGTGATATTATTGCATATTATATATATATATATATATATACACACACACACACACACAATCAAAAGATTTTAGGTTTTAATTTTATATTATTTAAAATACTTTAATAAAACCTAAATGTTAATTAAAAAATTTTAAGTAAACAAAAATAATCTGTTATTCGGTTGGGCCGTTGGGGAATTTAGCTTTTTCACAAGCCCAACTAGCTAAAGTAGAATAATTCAAGCCCCTATTCTACGCAAATGGGCTCATTCGATATTGTTCTTTAGTTTTAACTTTTAACTAGTATTATTTTGAGTTGATTGTTTTGTCATCATCAAATATGAGAAAATTTATAATACTTGGTTTTACATTATTTTAAAATTGATATTGAAAATATTTACATTATACTTACGGTGTTAGTTTTCATACATTATTATTTGTAAATTAGCGTATAACACTTGGTGAAAAAGATATGGAGACTATAAATAGAAAACATAGCGTAAAAGATTTTTTAGTAGTTTTAGTCATCAGCATGTAGAATCATTGTCAACTCTTGTTATCCACGTAGTTAGTTCAATACTATTTTGCACTTAATGTTTTATCAAGAAACTTAAAGAAGGAAGATTTCGATAAGGCGATCACAAAGATTACCAAAAGAAGGAAGATTTGGATACGAAGATTACAAAGATCAGATGAAAAATTTGTACATATATGTAATTCATCTTATATATCTCTACATCAAAGGTAGCATTCCACACTTAGAGGAACAAATATCAAGTTAATTACAATACTGCTAGAAATCAAGAATTAATAGAAATCAAGACGTTTAAAGACTTTTGTTGTAAATATTGATTTTCTTTAATTGTCTGATGTAGCTTGTAATTTCAGTTATTTGCCAAGTCTTAAACTTTTTTGGAACAATAGAAGCTTTATTAATGGGAAAAGATTATATTGTCAACAAGTTTTTGTTGAACTGGCATATTTATTACAATTGTAAGTATTTAAACTTGCACAATTATTATGATGGATAAATACCATGTCACTAGACCAATAGGTCATAGGTAGATACTATTAGCAAGTAGCTAATAATGCAAAGACAATACAAGCGCAACATATCCGTTCAAGTAACTGTATTTTTGTCATGTTTTTTAAACCATAAAAATACAGTCTCTTTGCTCTCCTCTAGCACCCATGAACCCTGCATCATTTTGTTGAAGATCTTATCATCTTGTGCCCGCCATAGAAGCCAATGGAAGACCGCGTGTAGTTCTTTCTTGTGTGTCGAAGGGTTTGATCCACACTTTGGAATTGCCAATAGATCCACCACCAAATTGCATGTAAAATTGGGAATCTTGCGCCACTTGCAACTTGGCTCCACAAGCATTTTGCATAAGAACAAGTAGCCAAGAGATGGTTAAATGATTCTGTCTTATAGAGACAATAGGATTTAGGTCCATTTGTTCTCATAGGAGGCCGACACACACATACATTTCATTTTACTTGTCTTTCTTGCATCCTAGGTGTTTAGATTAGTTGTTTTATATTTAGAAGAGCCTAAATAGGTTAGTTTCAAAAGCTTGTAAGAGTATAGTGAAATCTTATGTAGAAATGCATTGTGTGGGTTGGTATCAATGGGTATTTTCATGTCAAATATGAAAAAAGTAATTGGTGTATAATCTGATTACGTAAGTTTGACAGTTATCTCTTTTAAATAAGGTTTTACAAGTCTAGAACTCTTGTTAAATTGAAAGATATCATATATCTATAAGATCTTCATGAAATTGATGAAGATATCAACAAACAAAAAAATCAACCTAAAACATCTGTGCAATTTTCCTCGTTTGAAATAAACATATGAGGTGAGTGATAAGAAGAAGCTCCTTATGTTTTCAGCATTTTAAAAACTTATTCAACTAAGAACTATGAGATATTATTTGAAACTCTACAATTGTTGATGGCATATGAATTTGCATCTTTGTTTTTAACAGGGATGTAACCAAAAAAGTTAATTCTAAGTTTGTCTATGCTTGAATCGACTTGCTTAAGTTAAGAGTGCTTAAGCTCGTCTAAGCTTGAATTCTATTCGTTTAGCTTAAGAAAACTTTAGCTCAACTCGTGAATAGTTTCTAAGCTTGTGATCAGCCCGCTTATTATTAATTATTTTCTTTAAAATAATTTTTATACTGCATTTGAGTTTTAGAATTTTTATATACAACATATTATATATATATATATATATATATGTTGTTGCTCTGCTGCTGTAAATATATCTTTTATATATTAAATAAAAATTATATAAATGATCGACTTGTTTAGACTCAAAAGCCTAATCAAACTTAGGATTGTTTGATAGTCTTTTAGTAGTCATAGGAGGCTACCTCTTAATGTTTCATAACCTTTTAATGGTTAAGAGGTGACCTTAATGCTGAATGGTTAAGAGGTAACATTAAGATGTTTAAGAGGTAATATTAAGATGTTACCTCTTAACCATTCAGCATTAAAGTTACCAATTAACCATTAAGAGGTTATGAATCATTAATGGATAGTCTCGTAATGATCATTAAGAGGCTATCAAATAGCCCCATATGAAGCTCAAGTTCAGGTTCATTTTAGCGTGGGTTGATTCAAGATGTGTAGCAAGCCAATCTCAAGTATCTTGCGAGAGCTTAACTCGTTTACACCCCTAGTTTTGGACAACTTCATCCTCAAGTAGCTCACGAGCTTTTAACGAGCCAATCTCCATCTCTGGCAACTTCTGCAACTAGATTCACTTGTTAAAACATGCATTTTGTTGCAAGAAGTGCCATTAATGGAATTGTTGAAAGCTTCAATGAAATTTTTATCTTCAACCATAAATACTATGCACGGGAATTATAATTGCATTTGCTATATAAACAAGTTTGTAACCACTTCAATGCCGTAGCGGTAATAGAATTGGGTTCTGTAGCGGAGACTCGGATTCGATCCTTCATAAGTAAAAACCTTGGGGTGGCCAGCCCACAGCGATGATCGAAAGCACAAACCAAGGTACAAGCGTAAAATGATATTAGAGCATAGATAGTAGTTTGAACCTCAGGTCTTGCCTCTAGGTGACACCGTCTCCGGAGTCATATTATTTCCTTTGGAATTATAGGCGAGCATGTCAAATAACGATTAATTAATAAGTCTGTTAACATTTATTATTATTATTATCATTACATTACATAATATTTAAAAAGCAACTTGATTGAATAGTAGTCGTATGATTTTTTTTTTGCATTGTGTACAAGTTGTTTATGCACACATATGTTGTAAAGCAGTGCGTGCAAGTTTGTGATGTGCGCACAAAGTATAAAAGGGTAAGTCGGCTTCATTTCTTCCTATGCACCCAAAACCTCTTTCCCAGTGCGTTGCGGTGCACGGCCCACCGCTCACTACCGCCATTGTCAACTCAAACCCTCTTTGAGGCTACATCCCATGGGCAGACATCTGCGGTCGCCACCGATTCAATGAAATGTATGTTTTTTTATATATCCCCAGCCATAGCAGTCGAGGTGGTGGATTAGGCTGGGGTTTTGTGGGTGTGGCGGTGAGAAAGGGGGGAGTCAAACAGTCAGCGGGCCTCCATTTCGAGCTTAGATTTGTGCCCCTTTCTTGCCGATGATGATCTCGGTGGTTGCATGTTGGCCTCCTTTCTTTGTTTCAGGTTACCCCTTCTGAGGTTCGATCTGGCTCATGATGTTTACGATGGGGGTGTGTTTGTTGTTGTAACGCCTTTGTGGTTAACGTGGTGCTATTTTTAGTGTGATATTGGGGCTTTGATGCTTAGACTTGCTGTTTCGATTGAGGCTGTTGATGATGTTTTGGTCTTTTCTGTGTGATATTCGGGTTTTCAGATCTGGTTTGAGTTGGTGTTTCGATTATGTCTGTCAATGATGATTTGGTCTTTTTGTGTGATATTGGGGTTTTTAGGTCTAGTTTGAGTTGGTGATTGGATTGATGTTGTCGATGATGTTTTGGTATTTTTTTTCATGTGGATGATACGAAGTTCGTGCTTACTTGAGACTTTGTTGCTCACATCGTCAATAATGTTGAGCTTTAGCTCTTTTGAGATGTTGGTTTACACGCATTATATTATTATATTTCACAGTTTTTAAATTGGATGAATAGTTGCTGTAATGATTTGTTAACAATAATCCGTAGAGACCTTGTTATTGTTATTTGCTGATGTCAATGATGACGGACGTGTGTTCATCTGAGACCTTTAGTCCTTTTTTAAGACTATTGCTTTATAGGTTATAGTCTAATGAGTCTTTGTTGGTATGTTGGTGATCTGATCCTGTTAGGTGAGATAGTTGTTTGCTGACTTTGATGATGATGGATGTCTGCCCATCTGAGACCCTTCATTCTCGTTGTTTCGCGGCCGTGATGATACACCGTAACCCGCGATGGTTGCCCTGGCTTGGCAGTCATTTTTAGTGTGCAGCCGTAACCGTAAATGGTTTCAAGCTGCGCTATACCGGATTCGATACGTGATGTAATGTTGTTCGGGAAAACTATTATGTGGCGAATGTGATGAATGAAACGTAATATTCGGAGTATACGTATCTAAGTCTCGGTTTTTCTTGTCCCTGTGCACGTAACGAGTGTCAGGATGCAAACTCTAGTTGTATTATATAAGGTTATAAACATGTTTGTGTTTAGTCGACCATTGAAGTTCTTGAATTAATATATAGGATCCGTTATATGGCAATCAAAATTTATTTGATATTCGGGAATGACAATTTATTTGATATTCGGGAATGATAAACGAATAAATCCAAGATTTAGGCACGTGCTCTCTTGTTCCTCACGTGCCACTTACCGGGAACGCAACATTAATTTGACTAAAAGTTGATGAAGTTAATTTAGTATGGTACATTTGTTTGATTATACATAACCACTGTTATATAAGAACTTAATGTGTGGCTAGATTATTTAGTAGAGTTTTTGTCTTTTAGAGGGTAGGTTTTGGGTTTAAACCCGGGTATGGTGTATTTTAATGTAATTTAAAAGTAATAGTATGATAGATTTATCGTTCAAAAAATATATATAAGAACTTAATGAAAATAATATGAACATATACGTATAGGGGTAACTTTGTAAAAAAATAATTTAAGTTTTAAAAGTATTTTAAATAGGTAACTTAAGTTTAAAAACTGTTATAATTAGATCATTCAGCTTTTATAATTTATTTAAATTATAAGTTTTAATATGTTTATTAGCATGTTTTTCTTTTTGTTTCAATTAAAAAATATATACGTTTTATGTTGATGTGGAATGGTGCCGTGAATTTCATGTATTTGTTTTTATTTTTTTAATATAATTAACATGTTTTTTAAAGTTCTAATAAGATTTCATATATTGAAAATTCCGACGCCCACATCTTCTCCACCATTACTTTTGTAACATAAAAAAATTCGATGATAACTTGATTTGGTGGTTTAATGGTTCAATTTCAAAAAAATATACATAAGTAACCAATTGTAACACTTTTAAAACCTAATTACTATTATGTGACATTTTTTCATATATGGTTTTATTATAAAGAAGATGGTTACGTATATGTATGATTCATTATATTTTTCTCTTCTTTATATCAAGTGAACGTTAAATGCTTTCACGTTATCTATTTGAAACTAGTTCTATGTCTTTGTATCTTTATTATAAAGGATTTTTTTTGTAAAACATCTCTTAATCTATATGTTAATCATTTATATAAAATTTAAACTATTAATCTTTTATATAAAAAAGAGATATCTTACCATTAGAATGACCACTAAAAGCTATTGTAGCAAATAGCTAATGTGTACTTTCTTTTAAGTTCAAATCCCTTAAAAAACTGTTAAAACTCAATAAAGATACTAATTTTGATTAAATCAATTAAAGCATAAAGGCGTGTTGGAGATGCTTGAAATTTGGAATATAAAATAAGCCTCGTGGCATCATGGGATTTAACTAATTGATTAATAAATGATTATTTCGATAAAACAAATAACTTTATTAGAATATTGATTTTCACGCTTACATTTCAAGCAAAACGTGGGTTATTATTATATTTAATTAAGAAAACAATTATTATACCTATAATATTTCAGCATATAAATTTGATGTATCAAACAAGAGCACGACGACGCCAATTTCAAAGTGTTCTTTGAATTTAACTCGTAGTCATCGAGTCGTGGAATTTTTATCTATCTATTCTATTTTTTATTCTATATTCCTTGAATGCATATTAAGTTCAATGAATTTAATATATAATTTTAGATTTATGGTAATTATATGAATGATGTTTTAGAACTAAACAATATTAGATATGATGTTTACAATTAAACGTATGTTTTACTTCATGTCATTGTTTTCAAAAGGGAGTTTTAATTTTATTTTTTTCACTGTGTTTTAGCTCAGCTCCTTCCCCTTTCATTTTGTACATGATGTTTTAGTCTAGTTTGATTAGTTGATTGCGATTTGTTTTTTCTTCATTTGAATTGATAGCATATATATAGCTACTAGCTTAATAACCCGTGTATTACACGGGTTGAATATATAAAATATTAAATAAAATAAAATTTTGTTAATTATAAAATAATATTTTAAGATAAAATACGGTTGAAATTATGTGTAAGGACTATAGGTAACAAAATAATGATATCAAGTTTTTAAACTTTTTTGTTTAAAAAAACTAAATATTTTGTTTCAAAACAAAAGGTTTTATAAAATTTATATATAATTATTTTTATTTATAAAAATTTTACTTTTTAAAAATATTGATTTTTAAAATATTTTATATTTTTAAAAAAGTTTGATGTTTTTGAAAAGAAGATTATTTTATAAAATTTTATTTCTTTATAAATAATATTGATTAAAAGATTTCTTTCTTAATTTATCAAAAAATATTTTTAGTCTATAAATAAATTAAATAATATTATTAGTAATTATAGTAACTATTAAGTAGGAGAGAGAGGCGGAAAAATTATGGTGAGTATAAATGTGATGCTGCCACGTGTCCCAATTAGTTACTCTTTTATTATAATTTAAAGATTTAAAGATGTCATTTTGTACATGATGTTTTAGTCTAGTTTGATCAGTTGATTACTTGATTGTGATTTTTTTCTTCATTTGAATTGATATCATATATAGTTATGTAAAACAACTGGCACCAAAAACTACAAACCATAAGTAAAAATATCAATATATTTACTCTTATGTAAGTTTAGTATTTAAACATACTTAAAATTTAAAATATATGAATACATGAAAAATAATATACGTAAGAGTGTTACATTTTAATAATAATAATAATAATAATAATAATAATAATAATAATAATAATAATAATAATAATAATAATAATAATAATAATAATAGTAATAATAATAGTAATAATAATGGTATTGTAGTTAAAAAATAATTTGTATTATGAGATTTTGGAAGCAATATTTAAGAGTTCTCATATAATCTTTATATACATATATGTGTGTATAACTTTAGGTATAACAACATATATATTGTTTACTAATCTTTTTAAATATTTATTGTATAAAATAGAAATACTTATGTTTATACAAGTAGCATGTTTGTATAGGGTTGCCAACCTAGTCAAGCTTAATATATAAAGCTCAAGGTCGAGTTTGTCTAAGTTCTTTTTAACTTGAGCATTTAGCGAGTTAATCTTCGATAGCTCGCTCGCGAGCGGTAAGCTTGTTTATACACTTGTTTACATGTAATCGAAATAGAGTGAAATTTTTTTATTTAAATTTTTTTGTTGTTATGTATGGAGGGTTTGAGTGTTAATCAGGAAAGATATATAAAATTCATTGTGTAGACATACTAGTTCGTCTTTAAAATAAACTAATGGGTTGTACACGCGTCATGCAGTGGAAAATATGTGCTGACAGGGCTCAATTGCGAATGAAGTTCATCTCGTAACATGCATAAAATAAACATGTCACAACGGTGGCTCTTCCTTAAATAAAGTTTACATCGGAACATAACGATAATGACACAACGAAAATTAAATTGTTTTGAAAAATCGAACTTAACTAAAAAGGTAAAGAAAAAAAAGATATTATATTAACTTAGTTTAAGTTTAAATAAAATTTATAACCTATTGTATAAAACCAATAACCTGTTGTATTAAAATTATTAAAATCCAATAACTTGTTATATAAAACCAGTAACTTTAATCTATATTCAAGTTTCTAATTGTTAGTATATTAATGATGCAAGAAAAATATATTTCTAAAAAAATAATATTTTTACAACATGCTATTTAATTACTTAATCGCTATTAAAAAATTCTATTCCTTTCATCAGACAATAAGATACCTCTTATCTAAAAAAAATATCACAGGCTCAAATCATGTAAATCATTTGTATATAAATGGTAATTAAAAGTATATTAGAAGATATTTTAAAAAGTCTAATTACTTTAAATTAATCAATTCAACTTCCAATATTAAAAAGTCTCTTATTTAGTAAATGTTTAATAATAATTTTAAGTAATTGTTATTCATTAGTTGCAAGTTCTGATGCCTTAATCCAAAGGAATCCAATGGATGGTTGCAACTAAATTCACATGCCTTAATCCAAAGGATGGTTGATTTGAAAAAAAACATATATTCATGTGACACACCAAACATGGGCTAATTAGAATAAAACAAAAATATAATGGGAACACATTCAAAGAAAATAAGAATATATCAATATAAATGTATAGAATAAGTTTTGCATCGTTAAGTTCAAACAGTAAAAAAATATCAACTGAATGATTATTTTTTAACTGCTTTTTTTTTATACAGCAACTAAATGGTTATTGGTTTCGAGAACATTTGTTAGTCAAGATAATGGAACGATCAAGTAGCCTTTGTCAATTGTAAAGGCATAGTCACGGCTTAGGTGAAAAAATAAGAACAAGATTTGATGGTAGGAGATTTGTTGACAATGCCCGACATCAAAAAAAATTTTTTTTTTTAGTATATAAAGATACTACTCACAAATTAAGTATATATGATACGTTTCTCTTAGAAAAATGTAATCTAGTATAATTATTTAGATAGATAATAAATTATACAAACGTCATATGAGTTAAAAAAAGATAAAGTTATATTTAACAAAAGAAAAATCAACAAGGTAAACTCATTCCTGGATTCCCCATTTATCCATTCATTCATTTGCAACTCTTTCTCGTTTACGATTCTATGACTGTCCCGGTCTTTAAAGTTTTAGTGAGATCAAAAGTCCAGACTATTTTCGACTCTTTGCGGACTAAAAAGACACTTTTGCATTTGATCCTTGATCATTTTGTTGATGTTGATTTCGATTCTAGGGTTTAAAATCATATATTTTTTTTATATATTAACAACTACTCATGTATTGATAAGTTAAACATGTCCTTAATTATTTGTTGTTTTGTTTCATTTCTCGTTTTTTGTGAATAGCCACAACATGATTTTTGATTCCACATTTTGCTACATATCTCTTATGATAGGCGGAGGCAGGGGCGAAGCTTGGTGAGCCCCATCTTTTTTTCGTCATTAGTGTTTATATTCAATTCATTAGTGTAAATTTTTTATTATATATAGAGTTCACCGTCTTAAAATAGTATACCTTGGTCACCTGCTCCCCCTATAGTGTGGTTCAAACTCTACCACTGGACGAAGGTGAGGAAATTAAAAGTTTTTAAGGCCTTTGGATAAAACTGAATGATATCCCAACAACCAATAACTATATTGTTCAAAAGAAACATAAATTTCACCATCTAAGAAAAAAATAATTTAACAAATGAAAGGAGACTATAACTGATATTATCTCACGGCATAGCAACAAACAAAGCTTTCATCGTTCGCTAGAATAATCTTGCCCGAAAACTTCTAACACAATGTATCGGAGCTTTCTTTGACAACATAACACATTTGTCGGTAAAATTAGCTTCAAATGTTTTAAAAACCGGAATCACAAGTTTATTGTGGATAAATATTATCTTCTGATGATCAAGCACGTCACATGTTGGTAAACCTAAGGATCAAATTCATAAATTCTAGACAAACAGAAAATCATAAAAAAATCATGACACATAAGTTATTCGTATAATTTCTCTTAAATATAACCATTACTATAACTTAAAAAGAAAGGTTGGTGGGGTTTTCCACCGGCCTTTCTTTCCCTCCTACTTTTGATCTTTACATTTTCAACACTCGGTACTTTTTAAAAACTTTGTAAAATATCACTTTAACCCCCTTAAGTTTCTAAAGCTTCGAGTTTACCCTGTGCAATATAAATTCAAGTTTGTTTACGTTTAGACGTAATTAGAAACGACTCGGGTCAAATATAAAATGTTCCCGGGCTTAACTCTATACACTTTAATACTGCCTACGTTTCGACATACGTCTTTTTGACGTAAATTTTGTTCAGAAATGAGTTTGGTCAAATATAAAACGTTTTCGTGCTTATTTTTATGTACGCTTAGAGTTGACCTGCGTTTCAACATTGGTTTGTTTGGAAACGCGTCGAGTCAATATAATACTTTTTCATTTACTATATGTTTGGACGTAAATTTAGTTTGGAAAAGATCGGAGCGATTGTAAGTCTATGTTTCGACATTAATTTTGTTTGAAAACGAGTTAGGTCAAATATTAAACATTTTTGTTCAACGGTATAAATTCGAGTTACTCTACGTATTGACGTAAAATTAGTTTGGAAACGAGTCGGGTCGATTGTAGTCTATACTTTATCACGTCACGTATAATGCCGCAGCAACGCGCGATGGGTAATAAACCTAGTTACTTTCTTAAAACCAAATAATAATTAATCAAATTATATTTTATTCCTTTTATTATCTATAAATTATATAATTAGCGTTAGGTGTCTTTTCGACATGTATTATTTTTCTCATTGCTAATCGCAAAAGCTATAGATTTTTAATATATTTTTATATATTCTATTCTTTTTAATTTTAAGTTTTTATATATATGTCTACTGTTTTCTGGGCCAGTCAAGGTGAGGATGAAATGAATTTGTTTTGATTGCAATCATTTTGTCTTGTTTTACTTTAAAGAAATGCTATTACTACAAAACTATAAAATCAAATATTATTGGTATCCCTACTGTAACGACAAATCAGGTTTTAAATTCTATCATGAGATGGCTTATGAATAGGATAGTATAATGGGTAAAGAGATTATATGCGTTTGAGTAGTTATTTTAAAATAATATATTACAAAGGATTCCTGACTTCACACCTCAAAAGAAAATGATAGTTTAGTAACTGGGTCAAATACGTTAAATCATGGTATCTAATACGTTAAGTTCTTATGTTAAATTTAAATTTATTGTGTCAAATATTTTTAAGCATTTGTTATATGTAGTCATTCATTATGTTTTACGTTTTATATCAATTTCGGGTTATTATTATTATTGTTTCTTGTATATTATATAAACCTCTTGTTATCTTATTATTGTGTTTTGCAACTAGAATTACACACTAATATGTTTTTTTTTAAAACTCATAGTATTTAGGATAATAGAATGACAAAAAAAAAAAAAAAAAAAAAAAAAAAAAAAAACACAATAAGAAAATTTTTCTTATTATTTTGTTTTACGTTTTATAACATTTTGTGTTATTTGTAATTGTTTTCAATGTATAAAATTAATTAGTTGTCAATTAATCATTATGTTACTATTATGTTTTTTATAATTTATTATTTTAGAAAAAAAACAATAATGTTAGAAAAAGAAATAACTAACAAAACGACACAATTAACTACACTAAAAAACAATAACGAACATATTTCATATAAGTTGAAAAATGAAAAAAATTCCTATAAACATTCGTTTTTATGATATAATTTTAATAAAAATTAATGTTGTGTATGAAAATTATGAACGTTTATAAAAAATATGGTAATTGAAAAAAAGTCAACGAAAATGACTATACTTAAAGTACATATCTAACAAACTACTTTCATACAATTTAATCTCAATTATCGATTAAAAGATTAATAGTTAGAGATTGTTTTTTATACTTTTTAAATTTAAAATCTTTTTTATTTAAACAACATCCATATTATTATTATTGTTTTATTCTTACAACAGTTTCAATTATCATTAAACCAATCATTAAACCTACACAATAACAAAATTTAAACCCGTAATCAATTAATTAAACAACACATAATTTACTATCAAACTATTTTTGAAAAATACACTATTTATCAAACTATTGACGGACGACAAAATCAAATATTAATTTCCACTGATAATCAAAAGAAAATTAATAAAAAAACAAAACCGACGTCGTTACAACCCTTTCACATGGGCCCCTATTAAATAGATTGAAACTTTTTTCAAGTCCGGTTCCCATCGACACAATAAAATAGTTTCGTATTTTCTTTCCCCTCATTCATTACATAGAAAAAGTCAAACCTCCACAACTCCGGCGACTGTAGCCGCCGGAATTACCTCCGGCCGATCACCACTCACCGGAATTTATTCTCCGGCGACACTAATAATAAAGTGGTGTTGAAGATGCTTTGCTCCTGTTCATTCAACAACCTATATTTCACCTCATATCATCTTCATCTTTCATCAACTGTTTTCTCTAATAACTCAACAAATCCATCACAGCCGCAGCCGCCGTCGTCGCCGTCGCCGTCGCCGTTGTTTGTATGACGGACTGCCGCCTTCCGACGACAATGAACGTGTGGAATGTAGACGATAACGCGATGATGGACGCTTTTATGAGCTCCGATATGACGTCATATTGGGGGAATCCGGCGACTCCGGTGGCGTCCTCCGTCGCTCCTCCGGCGTCACCGTCGGCTTGGACTTCAATAAACGATGTTCATAAGACAATCGGTGAGTCTGTTTTTAATCAGGATAGTTTACAGCAACGTCTGCAGGGGTTGATTGATAACGCTAGTGAATCGTGGACTTATGCGATCTTCTGGCAATCGTCGGTGGTGGATTACGGAACTCCGGCGGTGTTAGGGTGGGGAGATGGATATTACAAAGGAGAGGTGAATAAGCCTAAAACGACGCCGTCTGCTGCGTCGTTTGCGGAGCAGGAGCACCGGAAGAAGGTGCTCCGGGAGCTGAATTCGTTGATCTCCGGTGTGCAGACGCCGGAAAATGACGTCGTCGATGAGGAAGTTACGGATACCGAGTGGTTTTTTCTGATATCGATGACGCACTCGTTCGTTAACGGTGACGGATTGCCAGGTCAGGCGATGTTTAGTAATCAGCCGGTGTGGATCGCCGGAAGAGATCGGTTGTTATCGGCGCATTGTGAGCGTTCACGGCAAGGGCAGAACCTAGGGTTGCAGACGATTGTTTGTGTTCCGGTGACGAACGGAGTTGTTGAATTAGGTTCAACGGAGTTGATTCTTCAGAGCGTAAATCTGATGAACGATGTTAGGGTTTTGTTTGATTTCAATAAGAAACATTCGGATTTACCGCCGGTGAATGCTAATCAGACCGCCGGAGACGATACTGATCCGTCGTCGTTGTGGTTAACCGATCCGGTGTCTTCCACCGCCGTGGAAGTGAAAGATGCGTTTGATGCAACTGCCGGTCCTCCTCCGGCGAATATTATTATTCCGGCGAACACCAGCACCTCCGTCGTTCAGAATTCCGATCGTCAATCTGGTCAGAATCAAGGTTTGTTCGGTAGCAGAGAATTGAGTTTCTCTGAATTCGGATCGGTGGACGGAGCCACCAACGGCGGTAAGTTTGGTAGTTCATCTCATTCTTGTAAGCCGGAATCTGTTGAACTGATGAACTTCGGTGAGAGGAAGAAGAACACCACCATCACCACCACCACCACCACCACCATCGGAACTGTAGTCTCCGGTCAATCTCCGTTCATCGGAACACAGGATAACGGTAGCAAGAAGAAGAAGTCCCCTGCATTACTAGGCATCAATGATGGAGGAATGCTGTCATTCAGCTCCGGCATGGTGGTTCCTCCGCCGGAGAAGGAAGCATCCAGTAGCGGGATGAAGAACAGCTTCGACCAGTTGGACCCGGAAGCGTCTATCGGGAGAGAGGCGGAGAGCCGCCCTGCAGCGGATAAACCACGGAAACGCGGTAGAAAGCCCGCCAACGGGCGGGAGGAGCCGCTGAACCACGTTGAGGCGGAGAGACAACGACGAGAGAAGCTAAACCAAAAGTTCTATGCGCTGCGCGCAGTCGTCCCAAACGTTTCAAAGATGGACAAAGCGTCTCTCCTCGGGGACGCGATTGCTTACATAAACGACCTCAAGTCCAAGCTTCAAAACACCGAAACGGATAAAGAAGAACTAAAAACGCAACTTGAAGCAATGAAGAAAGAGTTGTTGACAAAAGATTCACTGCAATCGTCGTCATCAACTGTTTCACCACACGATGATCTCAAACACACGAGTCCAAAAATACAGGATTTGGACATAGATGTCAAGATCATCGGGTGGGAAGCGATGATAAGAATCCAATCAAATAAAAAACACCATCCTGCTTCACGCCTGATGCTGGCATTGAAAGAGCTCGACCTCGAGCTCCACCATGCCAGTGTATCAGTCGTGAACGAATTGATGATGCAACAAGCAACAGTTAAAATGGGTAGTCGGTTTTACACTCAAGATCAGCTTCGATTAGCATTGATGAATAGAATTTCGGGATCTTAGGAAAGTTCCTTGGGTAATTTTCCAAAGGTACCCAAGAAGCAGGATTTTGGTGTAACATGAACATAGTACAGGTTTTGCTTGTTGTTTATTGTTCTATTTTTAGTATTAGCATTCTTGAAACTATTTGTTCTTATTATGTGGTTACATTATAATGTGGGTTGTATATAACATTAGGGCTGATTTGCTCTGTTTTACCTATATGTAAAAACAGATAAGCATTCTCGCAATTTGCTCCCTTTCTTTCACTAATGCATTCTAATTGGATTCATTTTTTATAAAATTTAAAAATTTTGTAGAAAGATTATACTAAGCCATCATAAGGAAGAAAAGAAACCTTTTAGTGGCTTAGTAATATACATTTAATTCTTCTCTATTAGATGTTTTAGGTTTGAAATTAGTTTTTACTTGTGTCTTACCATACCTCTTAGCATTTTACCTAAAAAGGACCAACTGAGTCTGATTTGTCATGGTTTAGTATGGTCTCCTTTTGAAGGTGTTTTGATATGAATGAGAAGACAATCAACATTACTTAAAATAATAATTGTAGCAACATGATGTATTGTTTTTGGCAACTAAATGAGTATGGCTTTAAATTAACTATGTCAGTGAACCTCACCTTAGCTTTTCATAAATAAATATATAAGAACATATTTATATAAGCTGGTTGTAAGTAGAAGTTATGATAACCACTGTTTAGAAGACTGGATCGGATCGGACCGGCCGGTCGAACCGGTTCGATTGGGATTCGGAGGGCTGGCCAAACTGGTTCAGGCCAGTTCGTTTTGGAGGGGTTGGACCGGTGGTCGGACCGGATTTTGAAATTTTTTTTTAATTTTTATTTTAATGGATAAAAACGAATGGTTAAACAATAAATTAGTATGTTGGACATAAGATTTTTGTTAAATTTTATATATAACTATAAAATACACACATCAATTACTTACATTGAATTATATATATAACTATATATATATATAATATCTTATATATATAATTATGACATCAACCAGTTCTTAAATCCGGTCCGGACCGGTCCGACCACCGGACCATTAAGGCGTCCGGCTCGACGTCGATCCGGTTCTGAAAACATTGACGATAACTATTTGATCAATTGTATGTCGTGTTAAGTATAAACTATGAAAGACAGAAAATAGTTGATTATATGGTTGAATAGCAGTTCTACATATCGATATATCATAGTTTTGTATACTGATATATCATGTTGTATCTCTCTATTTAATATTATCATCGAGAATTCTTCACAAATATCCAGAATTGGTAATAGAAAACAATACAACTCCAGGATGAGAAAGAAATAAAATAACAGTATAATCTGAAAAATACACCTAATCTTTCACAACCATACAAAATGTATTCTAGATATTCATCAGGCCCCATGTATCTTTTACTTTTCTTTTTGTTCTTATTTTATACAACTGCTGACTAAATTTTATATAATAATAATCCACACCCTACTACCTTAAATAAAATAATAATAATAAACATTAACAGAGAAATAAAATTACTTGTAAAACAGAACTTGATTCCTTCACAGAGAAAATTAATATACTAATCAATATGGGTTGGCTTTTGTCATTAGAAAGATTTTTTTTTTACAATATAAAATCATAACCAACACCTATAATTTGGTCTCCAAAGTTCCAAGTTTATAGACCCAAAACACCAAATAAAAAATTACCCCAAAGTTGGTTGTAATCTTTTGCAATTAACACTTTAACTTTCGGTTAAAGTTTACTTTATTATTTTGGACCTGATAGTGGTTGTCATAAAATAAAAATATTATCTTTTATAAATAGGTTGTTTATAATAATATTTAAAAATTTATAAACCTAACCGATTTGTAAATTTTCATATCTCTATAAGACCTTCTCTAACGTTGTGAGGTGGAAGACGTCAGCGACCAATGTAGAAGAGTGAGGGAAGGATGGGTCCAACGTGATAAGGAGATGAAGGGAGAAGAGAGGGAAGCTACTCATAGTGGATTTGGCATATAAGAGAGAGCCCCCGCCCTTTGTATAGAGGGAGAGGAGAGAGAATGAGCGATGCCCGTTGCGGCTTGACGTAAAGAGGAGAGCTAGTATGGTTCTAGACTAAAGTTAGCAAAATAGTTTTAGACCATCTTTAACCTAAAATCTCAAAATGCCTGTAAATGCATGAAGCTATCATTTTAGATTTTTATTCATGCGTTAAAAGTATTTATTTTCTCTTCGTCTCTAACCCTACAAACCTAGCTTACATTTTCATGTTATTACCATTTTTTACATTTATTTTCATATTCAAATCGTTTTATAATAAATTCTAATATTTATAAAATGTAATTCAATCTACTACAACAAACAAATACTTTGTTAGTAAAATAAACCGTATATTTAAGTATTTCTTAAAAAAATAGAAATAACATGAAAAACTATATAAAAAAATATTTTTTAAATTTAAACGTTGCATATTTTTATTATGCTACATAATTACTACATTAAAATGATTTTAAGTTAGAAATAAATATGGTCTACAAGTCATTAACGCATAAGATAAAGTCATTAACCTAATAAAAATCCATTCCACACATATTTTTAAAAAGAAAAAGAAAAAAAAATCAACAAAAGCTCCATAACATGTTTTCAACAGTTCAACCCCGCCGGTTCAACCCCGCCTTTGCAAGCAAGCTTCTACCGCATGGGCGTTGGCCTAGTGTCCTTCATCCACTTGCGCCTCACGAACATCTCATTCACAAATATATATATCCATCAAAATCATAAAGGTTAGCAACTTGTTTTCATGATTTTGTGAAAATTTTCAAAAATATAAAACCTCACATATATTTTTCTTGTGCTAGCGACTTTTTAAGATACAAAGAAATAAGATAAGGACAATACATGCTCCAAATTTTATAAAAAAATTTCCAAAAAATTATTCACAAAATCATATATTTTTTTATATTATAACTGACTAAATTTATGATTTTCTGTCTTATATATTTAATTGACAACATCCATATTTAATCATAATATTTTGTTTGTTTAAAAACAAACAATAATAAATACAAACGTGTCACCATCAAACATAAATAAAATGTGTCATGTGCAAATTCCCAAAAAAATGTGTCATCACTAAAAATAAAGAAACACGTTTTTAGTTAAAGCTAGTGAACAAATTTCATGTTCATGTGTGGGGTAAAACAAGTCTACTTCCTAATTATTAATTCATGTTACACTCATCACCCGTACGCTTTTCACAATTACCAATTGTAACCCTTGCTTAGATTAACTGAATTCCTCTCCAATTTGAGCTTTCTGATACATTTGTTCCACCAAACCATTTTCTTATTCCTAATTATTAGTTCATGTAGGTTAGTGTTTAATTAATCTTAAAATTTTAAAAGCATACTTTTGTTTAATAGTTTTCTTAAGGAATTATTATCTGCCTATACATATGTAGGTATATTGTTTAACACTGTGTTTAAGTTTTTATGTAATTACCTATGTGAATTATCAATAGGGTCACATACTATTTAACCTACACAAATGAAGGT
This sequence comes from Flaveria robusta, assembly GCA_025506415.1. Lineage (NCBI taxonomy): Eukaryota > Viridiplantae > Streptophyta > Magnoliopsida > Asterales > Asteraceae > Flaveria > Flaveria robusta. Next base: position 8,364,609 of record CM046474.1, read on the forward strand.
GTACTAGTGCGTACTAATTTACTAGTGTGTTTCAGAGTTATAGATGCCTACATATATGTATGTATATTATTTGGTAGTTTATTTGATAACTTTTGCGTACATACGTATTCGTATCATCAATAATTTCAACGTATAGGTAACAGAAATCTCATGGTATGCATATGTGTCGGTAACATAAAAAAAGCTTTTTACACATGTTTAGGTACGAAAGAGATGTTTGCACATGTGTAAATAATAGAGTACATATATGAAATCTAAACTAACACAAATGTACACTTACACATACGCAAACATCTACTAGCATCTTCATCAATGATTTTAGTGTTTTTGTTAACCTATAATCAAACAATCAAGTTCTCTTTTTATCCGAGCAACCAGTACAAGAAAAACAATATAGCCATAGTAAACAAAAACCGAAATTATATGAAGAGCATTCAAAGCCATGTTTAACAAATCATAGATCTAACATAAGTGTACTTTATCATCATAAGCATGTCTTAATCTTTCAAGCGTTTGTTCCCACGGTACAAACCTTCTTATTTGTTTCCATCTTTCCCATGATTCGAATTACGGTTGTTGAGAATATCAACATGCTTCCTTGATTGCTGCAGAAACGTTCGATAAAGATGATGTCAACTGCAAGTCTTGCTAACCTTCGATTTAATTATTAAAAGAGAATCCGAGTGTTACAAACATTCGATAAAGATGTCAACTGCAAGCATTGCTAACTTTTGATAAAGATGCGAGTTAACTATAGTGAAGAGTAGCATGTTCAAGCATTTGTAGGTTCATGACATAATTCGTCGTGTAATACCATTTTAATGTTTATTTTGTTATGCCTTAAATTTAGATCTTTTATACTAGCTCATATACTATTTTTCATACCATGTTGTTTCAATTTGTGTGGAGTTTATTTCCTACAAGTTTTGACCAAAAGTAGTCCCGATAGCGGTTACCTTATAATTACATGATTTTTATCACCTAATAGTAATTGATTGATTCCAAATGTCCCTTATCTAAACATACCGAATTTGTCGGGTAGAAATCACATGAATAGAATTTGTTATATTGAAATCAATGATTCAATAACATATCTTACATAAGGAGACAAAGGTCGAGCCTCCTATTATGGCTTCAAATATTGGCTAGACCTTTTTGCCTTACTTCTCTTTTTGGTAATCATGACCCTTTTAGGTTGTAGATCATGTGATTTAGTATATATCGGTTCATGTAGTTTTAGTTGAAGGGTTCAAATATGTATTTTACTAGTTTAGTACCCGTGTGTTACCGGTTGGCTTTAACAGCAGACGTATCCACATTTTTCATATATGCAGCTTTCACTCTTTGAGAGTTAAAAATAGGGAAAATGTCGCAGAATAGTAATCAAGTTCCGAAAGTGTTCTAATTTAGTTACTCATACATGTTTTTTTCTCAAATTGGACCACTAAACGATCAAATCGTGTCATAATCAAATTTTCTTATGTCAAGAAAGTAACAGTGGAGAAGACGTGAGAGTTAGAATTTTTAATATATAAAATTATATTTAAAAAATTAAAAAAAAACATGTTAATTATGAAAAAAATAAAAAAATACCTAAAATTTACGTCAACGTTTCATATCAGTATGAAAAGATAGAAAAAAATATTTTCTAACTGAAACAAAAAGTATAATATGCTAAAAAACATATTAAGGCTTTTAATTTATATAAAATATGAAAACTGAGTGACCTAATTAGGATACTTTTAAAACTTGAGTTACTTAATTGGAACACTTTTGAAAGTTGGTTACTATTTTACAATAACTTCCTCTTACTAAAATTTAGTTAATTTCGGCCTGCAGTTTCATATATGCTTTTACCTCAATAAGATACAAGAATATGACCAACTTGTTCCACCCGAAGAGATTTTAGAACATATAAAACAAAACCTCAACATTCATGTTGATATTATGATGCCCACATAAATTGAATACATTCAATATGCCTGAAAACCGCTTTAAAACGTCCATTGCATGTGTATCGTAACTTTTGTAATCTTCTTAACATAAAAACCGTTTTAACATGTAGTTTTGCAACGAAGAGTATGTCTTCTATTGTACAAACTACAAAATCTATATTAGTAGTGGATCAATTATGTATTGATGGACAAACTTTCATTTTCTTAGTATACAAAAATCAGTTACATAAAAGACTTCTTATAAAGTAATGTTATACTGAAAATAAAAAAAGTTGTTTTAACTCTCTTGGGACTAATCCACCCTAGAGTTTTTGGTTTTTCATATAAATCATGTTGAATTTGATGTCTTTGAAGTGCAAAATTAACACTATGACATTTTAATATGTGCCATTACATATCATAAGCATCAAACATGATTTAAAGATCTTATGAGCCAAGGAATATCACCTAATTCAACAGAACTAGTACTTTGTTGGTTGCAAGTTGCGACGACATTGTACACGACGTGATAAAATATATAGACTAACAATTAACCCGTCTTTTTTCCAAACAAATTATGTCAAAACGCAGACTAATTCAAAGCATACATAGAAAACACATAAAAACACAAAGTTATGTCAAAATGCAGACTATGTCAAAACGCAAATTAAATTTATGTTGAAACGTAGAGTAACTCGGGTTTATACCGTAGATAGAAAACGTTTTATATTTGACCCGACTCATTCTGAATAAAACTCAGGTCAAAATGTAGGCGTACATCGAAATGTAGATCATTTTAAAATGTATATAAAAATTATGCACGGAAATGTTTTATATTTAACCCGACTTGTACCAAAAAACATAAATGTAAGAAATGGGTTTTTTTTAAGTAAAACCGTACCAGGGTGACTCGGAACTTTAAAAACTTAAAGGGCCAAAGGGGTTAAAATGATGTGTCAAAATTAACCAGTTATATTTTAATTCAATAAAAAAATATAATTCAATAAACAAGTATTCTTATTTATTTATTTATTTAATATTATAATTATAAATTTTGATAAATAAATATTATTATTACTGTTTAATTCCATCTTAATTAATATATGAGTAATTAGAATGACAAACAGCATTCTGCTGTGGCACATTACTCAACTTTTGCAACTTCTTTATCAATGGTAGCTTTCCTTGCACCTATAGAAACAATCTCAACTCCTCACTTCTCCTTATCACCAGATGTGCCGCAAGCTTTTCATTCCTCTCTGCTTAACAAACTCTTGCTTTTGCATAACTTTGAACAATCCATATGAAGAAATGAAAAAATTGTAACATACCTTCGATGAACATAACAGAGGGGATTCGTGTGTAGGTGGGAATAAACATGTAAATAAATATTTTCAAAGATAGTACTAGTAGAAAAATGAGTTTAATGCAATCTTTTAGAAATAACCTTTTAAAAAAGATTGTATTTGCTAACAAAAAGTTTGTTTTAAATCTTATCTAACTTCACTAATGCATTTTTTATAAAAGTATTGATTTAAACTAATGCAATTTTTTGGAGGTCTAATGCAACTTTTTCGATGTCTAATGTAATTATATTATTTTGTTGAATTGCATATTTAAATATACTTAATATGTACCAAACTATATATAGGTAGTGCTTAAGAGATATCTAAAAATATGATTCTTGATCTAATTTTCTTAATATGTGAAATTTGGAGATTTAGACATTTAGATTACACAAGATAGAAATTAGCGTTGTAAACGAACCAAACGTTCAGCTAATTGTTAGGCGAGAAGTTCGTTTGTGTTTGTTCATTTAATAAATTAATGAACACGAACAAGAAAATTGTGTTCGGGTAAGTTAAACGAACGAACATGAACATAGTCCACGTTCGTTCATTTATGTTCATGAACGTTCGATTAGGTATTTGTTTATGCTAAAACTTGACATACTTATTAATTTTGTGTTAATTATATTTATGATAATTATTTTAAGTATGTTTGAATAATTATATTAAGTTTGTATTAAAGCTTGACAAACTTTTGTTTGTGATCGTTTATGTTCATAAATATTTGTTTGTGTTTGTTTGACTTTTTTATGTTTTATGTTCGATAAGTGTGCGTGAATAGTTCATGAACAGTCCGTTTCCTTAATGAACAAACACGAACAAGAAATTCGTTCAGTAAGTATTTGTGAATAGTTCATAAACAACCTCAATTCCTTAATGAACAAACACAAACAAAGCCTTGTTTGTGCACGTTTGGTTCGTTTGTAGTCCTATGTGTTAGTACACTTAATGATTATCATGTTATATCTTAAACTATATTTAGTAAACCCGTGTATTACACAGGTTGATAAATAAAATTTAAATATAATAAAAATTTATTAATTATAAAACGATATTCTAAGATAAGATATAAGATATTATATGATTGAAATTACGTATTAGTAAAAACTATAAGTAATAATAAAACAACAATATCAACTTTTTAAACTTTTGTTTCTAAACTTTCTTTTTTCAAAAAAAAAAAATTAAACATTTTGTTTCAAAACAAAACATATTAAAAAATATCAATTTTAAAAATTTTCTTAGAATTTTAATTTTTTTGGTATATAAAAAATTTATTTTCTTAAAATACTAATTTTAAAATATTTTGTATTTTTAGAAAAGTTTGATGTTTTAAAAAAGTTTGTTATTTTATAAAAATTTTTGTTTAGAAATAATATTAATAAAAAGATATTTCTTAATTTATTAAAAAACTATTCTTAATCTAGAAAAAGTTAAATAATATTATAAGTAATTAAGGTAATTATTTAATAGAAAAGAGAAGCGAGAAAATTTTTTGTAAGGATGAATATAGTACTGTCATGTGACCTTCATAGTTATTTTTTATTAAAGTAAAAATATTCTTGTTCTATAACTTTTCATATGTTCAAGTTTGTTCGGATGTTAATACCTACATTTAATACTAATTTCCTTACACATCTAAACCAAATGTAGTCTGGATAACCTAATCACCTAACATTTATTACCTAATATTTATTGATTGATTCCAAATGTTGTGTATTTATAGATAACGATTTTTTTAGGTAGAAATCACATGAAGAGAATTTGCCGTATCAATATCAACGATTCAATAATTCATCTTACATAAGAGGACCAAGGTTTGGTTTTCATTTACCTTTTCGTCTTAATTCTCTTATTGGTGACTATAGCTTTTTAGGTTGTTAATCATGCACTTTTAGTTTACAAATCAAGTTAATTACAACGATGGTCCTTATAGCTTACTCATGTTGCAAGTTTAGTCCCCAACCATCATAAATTACATTGGTGGTCTAATAGTTTGTAGAGACGTACACATAGTCAATGGATTACATGGACATTCAAAGTCCGTGCATACTGCCACCTTCTTGTCGGCCACTGTTGCACGTCACCACCGTCATACACCTCCCCACCTCTCATGCTTTGTCGCCAACCAGCGAAAGCGGTCTCATATTTTGGACGGGTTTCACTCGAAGGAGATCTATTGTTTCAAGCTTTTATGTTACCTGAACTAGCTACTAGATTCATTGATTTGTGCTGTCTCAATTTAGTTTGTTGTTTACTTCTTGAAATTTAAACTCTAAACGTAACTATGGTTGTGTTTGTTTTATTATGTTTGTATCTAGACTCTTATAGACAATCTAGGGTTTAGCCTAAATTATAAAGGAGTGTTCAATGAAAAAAAAGCAACTAAAGAACCATTCTCAGTCACATATTTCTAACAAGAAAAACAAGTTAAAACCAAATTGTTAGATGCTAAAAGCTAAATTATAAAATCTAAACCCTAAAATTAAAGCTAAATCTAAATAATAAATGCTAAAAGCTAAACACTAAACCGTAAATGCTAAAAGTTAAAATCTAAACCCTAAACGCTAAAAGCTAAACCATAATATCTAAGCGCTAAAAGCTAAACTTTAAAAACTAATCCTTAAAGTTAAACCTAAAAAAGCAAAACCACCTAACCCAAGAATTGGCGACGATGATGACGAGGCGAGGATGACAACGATAGCAGTGGCGATGTCGAGCGGTGGTTTTTGTTGGTGTTAAAGGTTAGATCTGGGTTTTTTTGTTGTAAGAATTTTTTGTTTGTGTTCAAGTTTATATCTGGGTTTTTTGTTGGTAATATTTTTTAGCTCTAGGTTACACATATTTATATATATTTTTATGTTGATTAGATCTATTTTTACTAGATTTTTTGAATATAAATACGTGTAAAGCAAGTTTTACACGTGTGTAGGTGGTGATGTTTTATAGAGAACTACTCAAACATTCTTAATTAAAATATGATTTTAAATTATTTAGATTATTACGCATGTGTATAATGAGTTTTAGACATGTGTAAGCTCAGTATACACATGTGTACACACTCTTATTTAAAATATGTTTAATTATATATTTTTTGTTAAATCTTTACTGGATTTTTTGGATGTAAACATGTATAAAGTGAGTTTTACATATGTGTCATTAAATTTTACACATGAGTAAACCGAATCACACATCTTTAATAATACATGTGTAAACTGAATATACATATATGTAAACTTTCATTTTCTTCTTCAAATTTATATTTCTATACTTTATATAGTTGCTAATTCATGTTACATCTTGGTTTTCTTCTTCAAGATATGTTGAATAGTCCAGATTTTAGATGTGAATAAAGCATAATTAACGAATGAGTATACGGATTTTTTTTTATTTTGTAAAAAAAAATTGGGTTTTATATGTAGATTCTTTTCAAATATATGTAAATATCTTTTACTTATAATTAATAATAACACATATGATTTTTATTTTTACTTATGATTCAGAACTATCTTTTACATATGTGTAAAGTACTTAGAAATATTGTTAAAGTATTCAAAATTATTTTAAAACTTTTTTTACACATATTTTAAAGTATTCATCGAACTATTTACACAAAATGTTCAAGTATTCAAAATTATCTTTTATACATATGTTAACAAATATATTATTGTGTTAATATAATATTAAAAAAAGTACAAGTGAAAAGGAGGGAAAAAGAAAAGAAAAGACTAAAATGTCCTTAACAATAGATTTTCCTTTTTAGTAAAATATGATACATGTTATATTAAATGGTGATATATATATACACACGTATGATAGAGAACGAATGTTAATCATTGTTTATTTCGATAACCCATTAATTCAACTAGTAGCTCACATCAGGTCACGTTGCCACTGTAAGTTAGAGTTACAGTGGTAAAACTAGTGGTTCATAATTAACGTTAAAATTTGCTTTTTAAAAATATAGTAAAACTATACTCGAATTAAATATAATTAAATGATATATATTTTATGGTGTAATTTGTATAAAAAAATAATATTATACAAAAAAATTATGAAGGTTTTTAAAAAAGGTGATGTTTTTTTAAAAAAGGAGTGAAATTTTGAAAATAGAGGGAGAATTGTTACATCAGTGGTATAATGTAGTGTAAAAGTTAATTACACTATATAATCATGGTGTAAGTTTTCATATATTAGTGTTAACGGTTTATCGCAATAAAGGTAGGTTAATAAACGTTTCTTCCTATATATATATATATATGTATATATATATATATAAGAGAAGGAACGATTGTTAATACAATTTTACTGCAATAAACCCGTTAACACTATTGTAACGAACACTTACACCATAATTGTATAGTGCAACTAACTTTTACAACGCATTAAACCACTAATGTAATAATTTCCCTCCATTTTCAAAAATTTTCTCCCTTTTTAGAAAAACATCACCCTTAAAAAAAAAAAAAAAAAAAAAAAAAAAAAAAAAAAAAAACTTCTTATTTTTTTGTATGATTTTATTTTTTTTATATAAATTACAACATTAAATAAATAATTTTAATATATTTAGTTCATATATAGTCTTGCTATATTTTCTGATAGTATTTATTAACATTTATTGTAAACCACTAGTTTTACCATTATAATTGTAACTTGTAATGGCGACGTGGCTTGCTGTGGGCTACTAGTTGAGTTAATGGGTGATCGCAATAAACAAATGTTAACATCATTACATATATCTAAAAATATGTTCTTTTATGTATATGTGTAAATTCACAAAAGTGTTTATCTTATGTATTCATTAAGAGTTTGATTGATTTTAGTCTACTTAAATTACATAATAGATAAAACGTGGTATTCTTATATAACTTGTAAACTTATAATTGGTCCATACCAACAAGCACAGTTCGCCGCTATTGTCTGCCGCCACCATCTCAACGTCACTAATGACAACACCATCATTGCCTTTGTCGTCACAATCATCACCAACACTGTTGCACCACCACTGGCCCGCATCCTTGTCTGTGCACATCATCATTACTAGCCTCATAAAATATATACAATGGGTGACAGTCTTAATACTTTTCCCAAATTCACTGCTTAAATCGACCCGTTTGACTTGAACTATAACCCGACCATTTGCCGGTTTAAACCCATCTTATTTCTCTAGTGTCATGAAATACATTTGCTTGATTAAAAGAAGGTTAAACTTTTTGTTCACATGGGATTCATGACATGGGTTTTGGTCAGATGGTTGACCGTTGACACGGGATACACTATTCACGATTTCGCATGACTATCATAGAGAACTAATAACCAAATTAAACCTTGCCATAAACGATCCAAACTGAAAAAGAATGAATTTTGTTTTTAGATGTTAGATTCAAAGTCAAAATTGTTTCTTAAGCTTTTAAGTTCTTAAATGTCAAACTTCTTACAGAACTCTAGAAACAAAACTCTAGAAGTAATCAGATATATTTTAACTTATAACTAAGATCTACGGGAAGAATATCATGTAATTAGTACGTATAGCTATAGTTTTGTTTATACAATAATATAAAGCTTATCTTTTTATATTTCTTAAATATATTGTTTAAGAAAAAGATGAAGCAAATATAAGATTTGATTCCTATATTCATTATTCCCATATTAATATATGATTTCTTGTCTAGGTCAAACCATGCACCGAATATCATATCACGTCACACAAATAGGTTTTTCTATTTTATTCTAGTACCAGGTTAGATACTCGTGCGTTACAGGGTTTAAATAAAAATTATATAATTGATTATATATATGTATAATCTAATATATATTATAGATAACATATCAATATAATTTATTATATATAACAAACATATTTAAGGTATAAACAATAGTATAAAAAGAAAAAAATATATAATTCATAAATATACATAAACCTTTTTATATATCTTTCTAAAATTCTAAAATATGTTAGTTTTAATAATGATTAGCTACATATTAAACTATATTTTAACAAAATTAAGTCTTATTAAAGTATTTTTAATAAACTGTTATTTATTTCTAGAAATAAGTTTTTTTGATTATTATAGTATTAAATATGAGTTATTAAGGAAACTTTTTTGAAGTCAAGATTTTTGCCCAAATTGTAAATTTATTGTAATGACGACAAATGTACAATCCTAGGTGGAGATGATGTGGACATGCTAAAAAATAGCCATGTGGCTAATAGTTATTTTACTTTATTAGAGTAGACTAGGTTAATATCCCGTGTATTACACGGGTTGAATATATAAAATATAAAATAATTAGTAGTTAAAATTTATGAATTATAAAACTATGTTTGAAGATAAAATATGATTATAATTGCATATGAATAGCTACTTTAAGTAAATAAACAATAATATATTTTTCATAAACTTTTATTTTATAAAAAATATGGGTTTTAAATATTTTGTTTTAAGAAAAATAAATTTATTTTAAAAAAGTTTGTTGTATTCTGTATTTTATAAAACTTTTGTTTTTAGAAAGTGTGTTTTTAATAAAAAAAATAGGTTTTATTTTATTAAATTATATAATTTTTAATATGAATATGTATTATCAATATTATTAATAATAATAAAGAGAAATAAGAAAGTTAATATGATAAAACTTATAATTGTGTCAAGTTTTATTTTAGATTTTCTTTGTTAAAAATAGATAGATATGTAGATAAATAGATAGGCTAAAAACATATTTATTAAACGAATTATAGTTAGTAATAAACATGAAGAGTTACAGTAAAATATTTTAATATAAGATATGATTAAAATTATATATATATATAATAGTTCAAGAAATAAAATAATTATACTATTTTTTACTCTTTTATCTAAATATTTTTATTTTTAAACATTTGTTTTAAGATTTTTTTATTAAAAATTCATTGTTTATAAAAATCTTATTTATTAAAACTCGGGTTTCTAATTATTATGGTTGTTTTAATAAAAGTACTTTTAGAAAATTTTATATTTTTTATATTTTTTTAAAAAGGAACAATTTAAAATATTTGTTCCAAAAAGGTTTAGTGTTTTAGAAAATTTTATATAATATTAAAATTTTGTATTTTTATTATTTCTATTTTAATAAAAAGATATGATTTTTAATTTCCTTAATAATGTTTATTTTTAAAAACATAACTTGATTTTAAAAAATTTAGATGAGAGAGAGAAATGTATCATTAATAAAATTGATTTTTATTAAAAGAGAGAAATTAGTTTGAGTGTTTAATTTACTATAATATCTTTTTGGAAAGAAAATAAAATAAGGACGTTTAAATGATTGACAAGTGCCAAAAAGATGGTTTAAACATATGATAAATGGCAAAAACAAACCTTCTTTTATTAGGTTCTATAGATATAGAGTAGAGTAGATTTGAAATTCAAGTGAAACAACACTTTTAGACAAGTGTGCGTATCATTAAACTGTATAGTTTAGGCAAGAACTGCATATTAATTCAAAGACATGAGAATATGCTGATACTTAATCTCTATCGATATTTAGCCGAATAAATAGTGCGATATTTCTAAAAATATAAAATTTACTAAAATTAACTAAATCCTTGAAAATTAAAGAAAACTTGAAAAACAAAAGAGCTGAAACTTTTAAAAAATAAATAGACAAAGAGAATCATTTAGGGGAGAGTTGATGCGAGCAACCTACACATCAACCTCCTCAAATCACTTGTATGAACTATGAAGACCTAGTGACAAATTATAGTAAAATGCTAATAAACCACAACATCATATAAGCGCATTATAGAACCATGTTTGTAAAATAGAGTTGTGTAATAATTTATAGGCAATTATATTAATCCACTTAAAGAATGTATAAACTTATTAATTCGAACAAATCAAATTAAACATTTATTTACAAAAACTCTAAATAGAAATCCTATTTTTTTTATAGATTCTAAAATTCACAAGTGAACTTTGCAAATATTAAATTATCAACAATTATTCCTAGTTAGTTGTCCTAAACGTATAAAACAAACTCACAGCGTTTAACTATAAGATTAACGATACATAGGGGCATTCCATCACCTCAATATCATTAATCCCACAAAAAATTAGATTTTGAATCATAAACAAACACACAACATCATGAAGTATAAAGCAAAAAAAAAAAAAAAAAAAAAAACCTTAAACAACTTCAAATCATCATAAAATAAAGTTGAAATCATTGTAAATATACAAGCTTCATATGGTCTAGGTGACATATAAAACAAATTCACAATGTTTAACAATAAGATTAACGTTACATATGGGAATTCCTTCATGCCAAGATCATAAATCCCACACAAAATTAGATTTTAAATCATAAGCAAGCACACAACATCAAGAATTATAAAACCAAATAAAAAACATAAACTAACATAAAATTGTCATAATATTAAGTTCAAATCAGTGTAAATGTACGAGTTTTATTTAGTCTAATAACTAAAAGGTTTAGCCAATAATCACGTTGGAAACACATAGTTCGATTGATAAAATAAATATTCATAATAAAAACTAGAAAATAATTTGTTTTTATACAAAACAACTAGCTTTATTAAACCCATGTATTGCACGGGTTGAATAAAAAATATTAAATAGAATGAAACTTTATTAATTATAAAATAATATTTTAATATAATACGATTGAATTTTTTTTATTATAAATAGAAATAAAAATTTTATTTTAAAATAAATATTTTTAAAAAAATATCATTTTTAAAAGCATTTTTATTGTAACCGTCAATTATAATTATTTTTTATTTATAAAAATTTTACTATTTAAAAACACCAATTATAAAATATTTTTTTTTACTTTTAAAAAAGTTTGATGTTTTAAAAAATTATTTTAAAGAAATTTGTTTGTATAGAATTAACATTTATAAAAAGATTTTTTCTTAATTTAATAAATAACTATTTTAATTTTAAAAAAATCAAATAATATTATTATAATAATATGATTATTTAATAGGAAAGATAAACGAAAAAAAATATCAGTAATATGATACTATCACGCGTATTTTTTAAATATCTTTTTGTTAGAATAAGAAATATCCGGTATCCCTTCATTCCCTTTCCGTCATTCGACTCATTCCGTATTTTCATAAGGCGTAGAGATGGGCATAAAAACCGGGTCCGAACCCGACCCGGACCCAGGTATGGGTAGTACCTGATGGGAGGTTTACCCGGGTTGGACTCGTTTAAACCCGTAGGGTTGGAACCGATTTTAGATTTTGAGTTTTTTTAGTGAACTCGACCCGAACCCGGGTTCGGACCCGACCCGGTATTGGGGACATACACAAGAAAAGAAAAGAAGAAGGAAAAAAAAAAAAAACTAAACCCGATTTGAACCCGGTTTTGGACCCGACCCGACCCGGGTATGGCGGGTAGGGTTTTGCATTAGGTGAACCCGACCCGGGTTAGAACCCGGTTTCACCAAAGTACGAAAAAACCCGGTTGGGCCCAACCCGGGTTGTACCTGGTTTCGGGTATTGGGCCAAACCCGAAATGCCCATCTCTAATATGGCGTGTGCGAACCAAAGAACAACATCACTATATGGGCTTTGGATCTGCTTACACATTCTCGTTGTGGGCTTTTAGCCCACATAATTGTCGTTTTAAAATTGCAATTGTGGCCTAGACCCTAAAGTATCCATCTTCACGTGGAGATGAACCATGAAGTAAAATGAAGTGATTTGGGGTTTGTATTTAAAATAAAATATAATCATATAAACTTAATGGCTTTATTGTTTGATTTTCTTATTCAACTCACCTGACCTACGTCATTTGAGAACAACGATAACTTTAGGGTGCTTTTTATACGCAGGAATTCAAAATAATTTAATGAAACTGAAATCTAAATTTCATTTGTCAATATGTTTGCTAAGTAGTAATTTATTAAAATTAAAATTTGAATTTCATTTTTAGCATGTTTGGTTGCGAAAAAAATAGAATTAGAATTAATTCCCTCAAATTCTTCAAGTGAAATATTTCTAAATTTTTCCAAATTTTAAATGATTTCCCACATACCCTCGCCCAACCACTAAACGCCACCTACCATCCCCACCCACTACCAAACGACACTACGGATGACCATTGCAGATGCCGCCAACCTCCGACCACCAACCGTTGCCACCTCCGACAGTCGTCGACCTCTGACGCCGCTACCACCAACTGCCACTTTCGACCGTCGTCGACGCCACCTCCAACCTCCAACCTCAGTCACCAACCGCAGCTACCATTCGCCAACGACCGCCGCCAATCGCCCAAAACCATTTGACGCCCCACCCACAATCTGCTTGTCGCCCTGCCCCCACCCCCCGCCTCGACAACCCAAACCCGGTGACAATCGATCGTAAAGTCACCGTTGATGATAATCGACAGTCGCTGCTGAGAAACGTCCGTCTCCACCGACTACGCTCGCGGTCGACCACAGACCATTGTCGCTGAACCGTGTTGGTTTTGGTAGCGCTCGACGACGACTGTCGGTTTCAAGCGATGGGCGTGATCGGTTAGTGGCAGCAATAGTAGCGGCGGGGTACAGACGGTTGTTGGTGGTGGTTGCAGTTGTTGACCGTGGTTGATTGTCGGTGGCGATGGCAGCGCACGGTATGTAACGGCAGTGATTAGTTGGAGGTGGTGGCAGTTTGTAAGAAGTGATAAATTCCAATTACTTTATGATTGTTTTGTGACTTTGTCACTAAAATACATTTAAAATTTAAATTCCTTTGATAGATTTCAAATTATTTGAAAAATATTAAATTTCAAATCCAATTCTAACTCTAATTTTAATACATTCCACGAACCGAACTTCCGGTTTAAATAATATAATTTCCATAAAGTAACTTGATAGACCATTGATTTACGTGGATTGCATAATAACTTTCAAGCCATTTTTTTTATTTGGGGCCTTAAATTTTAGATATATTTTTGCTTGATAAACGCTTGTAATCATTCTTCGTCTCTGGTTTAGTTAGTATGTATTATATAACCTCATGATCTTTTAAAATATTTAAAACATAATATGAAATAGTTAGAAGTGATATCCAATAAAAACAAATCGAAAACTCTTTAAAAGTGTAGGTTATGAAATTCATTAATAATCTAGCAGGGGCGGACCCATCTATACGGGTTGAGGATCAACCGACACCCATGAAAAAATCTTTCTTTTGGTGTATGTACAATCATATCACGAGTGACACCCAAGAAATTTTAACAAAAAAGTGAAAGATAAAGATATGGAGAAGATAGAAAACATAGTCTTGGTTTTCCAGCCAATGACTCACAATCTTACCTTAGATCTGCATAGAAGAAGAGTAGAAGATAAAGATATATGTCGATTCCTCTATGACTGATGTGTGTTGATGTATATATATTTTGATATGAAAAATCACACAATTTATTTTAATAAAAGAAACGGTTATCACCTTTACACTAACCACACACACAATAGGCAAGTGCATCTATCGCATAGTAGTATAGCTTGAGGTAAGGATCCTTAAACACAATGGCTCTCAATGCTAAATCATCATCATTATTTAACCGATCAAATGAGTTTGAATTTTTTAAATATTGAATTAACTAAAACAACTAGCAAGTTAAACTAACAAATCAAATAAGTAAAGACGAAGATACACAATCAATTAAAGATACCACTTGAACTTTGATTTCACTTACATAAATTAACTAGCAAAAACTCAAGCTGAGACTATTTTTTACACAAGATATGGAAGCAGTCTAAACCCCCGTCAAGGATATTTAGACATATAACTATTCAGAAAGCTAGAGCGATAAACACATAATAGTCACCTAAAGTTGTGTCATGAAAACTAATGATATTTCAATTTTAAAGATGAATTAAACTCCCGTTAGGGTTATCTAATTCCACAAATTTTGGAAAGTTAACACGAAAAACACATGGTAACCAGCTCAACTTGCGTAGAATAGACAAAACTATAATTACCCTTCAACTTATAAACATCAAACCATGATTACTAAATCAATTAATAACCAATAACAAGAGAGATTCATGACATATAACATGGTTTTTTTTCACCATTCTTAGTCAAATGTCACAAAATCACACACAAAAGATACAATCATATGCATAAATCTTATAAGAACATGAGAATTTCTAGCATAACATGCTTATAACACCTACAAGGTTGATCATTTAATCAAACTAAAACAAATACACATAATCATTGAAGAATAATCAAGTTTAATCATGACATTAACATAGACAACACCAAAATTCATGTACAAGTTCTTAAATCATTCTAAGTTTCATCTAATCTAAGTGATAGTAAGAGTTTAGCCTATGAGACTAACAAAAAACACACCCAAACTAAAGAACATGGAAGACCTAATAGTAGATTTAGATAAATTCAAACCAAAATTGAGTGGAAATAGGATGGGTGATGTTAAATTCTTCTTCAAAGTATGAAATCTTCAATTTTTGCTTTTAAATTTCTTAAAAACTCTTGAGCAATGCTTAAAATCACCTAAGGGTTTGAGAGATGGTAGGGTTTTGAAAGAAATGAAAGTTCCATAGGAAATGAGGTGTATTTGGTTATAAACTTGTTTTTACCCAAATATGGCCATATCTGAAGCGATATGACCATATTTAGTTTCAGAAACGAACTATTTGGAGTTTGACAACTTATATGGGCATATTCAGTATTAGGAATCCAACAATTCTATCGCCGTGCCTAGCCATAGCCTAACCACAATCATATCACCATTCTTTTGTAGGACTATGTTCCTCCACCATGACTTTGCAAAACTATGAGATCATTAACGTTGTAGAATATGGATTATTTTCTTTTAGAAAAATTAAGAATATTATGGATTTTTTTTGCTGAATTTTAGTCCTACAAATTAAAAACTGAGATCGAAACTAGTTTTTATTATTATTATTATTTATTTTACATTTCTTTTTTCTTGTTTTTCAGTATGGGCGTCTTATTTTCTACCGATCTGACTGAAAGAAATTATTGGAACGTATATTATTTAGGGTTTTTTAAGCCTACGACCCCAGTTTATATCTCTAACTAGGTTTTTCTCCCGCACATTGCGCCGGAATTCTATCACGAACTCAAATATCAAAACGCGGACACTAAAATATGTCGCAATACGACGATGATTTTGACGTAAAACCTAAGACATCAAGAAACCCGATAGCAAACCTTGCTCGCAACAACGCCAACAAAAATCTAGGTTGTGCGCATCCTCGAACATGGGCCTTTAGCGGCAACACGATATTGAATATCAAAACGTAAATAAAAAAGCATATAGCAACTGTTGTCACTACGTCATAAAATCTTAAAGCGTAAATGCAAAGGCATACTCCGTCATAAAAGTTGTATCTCGTTGTAAAAGTGACTATTACATTGTTGTAAAAAGGAAAGTTACTCGTTTGTAAAAGTGAACGTCTAAAAGCCTAAATACATATTTACAAAGATAAACATAACATCAATATAAAAAAAACACTAAGCTGAAGTATTAAAAAAAAAGTTGAAATATTATATATACTATTTCTTTTTTCTTTGTTTTAAATATATATATGTATATATAATTTTATTTAGTATATACTATAGAGTTTATATAAGTAATATATTTTTATAGCCATAGTTCTCTATATATTGGCATGAGCAAGAAAATTGTATTATGTAAGAAAGGAAACAATTGTGATCAAAATGTGAAACCATCAAACCTTCATGTAGCTAAGGTTCTCAAATTATATAGAGTATAATATTGTAAACATTTATTGAATGAAATACAATTAAGTATTTAATAAGTTTGCTACTTTAAGGTCATGAGTTCTAGTAGTGGAAAACAGTCTTTTGCATAAAAAATGCAAGGTACGACTGTTTATATCAGATCGCTTCATGATTTGAACTCTTCCCGGACCCTGTAAAAAGCGAAAGCTAAATTAAACATAGGACACACCCTTAAAAAGTCGATTCCGTATGATTATGAGAAAAGAAAATGAAGTAGTAATTGATCATTAGTTTTTAGAATTTCTTTACCTCTGTTTCATTACAAAATGATTTGTTAATAAGAAACAACGATTAAGTTAATTTGGTTCCTCGTTGGTTAACGGAAAATAAAATCAGTCTCATTTCTATAAACAAATTTGATGCAGAAAGGGTGAAAAAGCTGCGACTCAACAATTTTTATTATTCTCAATATTAAGGTAGCGTTTGGTATTAGGTAATGAGAGGTGGAATGAAATGAACGATTGAGTGTGAATAAAAAATAACATGTTTGGTTGTCAAAGGGAACGAAATGCATCATTACGCAAGTAATCTCATTCCATCTAATCACACCAAATCCATGTAACGATTCATTTCATTCTCTCATTTATTGTATTACTTCATTTATTTCATTACCTCATACCTAATTTTTTTTACCTTCTAATTCTATCTAACTTTTAACTTTACATTTACAAAATTCAAACTTAAAACTCGTTGTATGATAAAGCAGTGTTGTTAGGGTCGGATCGGACCGGTCGGTCCGACCGCGAATCGTAGGGTGTAACGACCCGAGCAATAGTAGATCGTTCCGTGAGGTGAGAACCGGCCGGTTGATCCCGAGTTGACGGTTGGACTGGGATTCGGCGGTTTGCCGGTTGGATCGGTGGGCCTTGCCGCGGCTCAGTTTCAGATCTCCAATTCACAGCTCTGAATCGCAGCTCCTTCTCTGGTCTTCGACTCCTCCAAATCGCAGCTATTCTTTGGTCGACTTCTCCAAATCTGCTTTCTCTGGTCTTTGACTCCTCCCTACCGACTTCTCATGTTGTTTGATTTCAAGGACAGTTCTTTATTTTCCCCCATATTGACTAATAGGTAAGTTGAAATTGTACTATTTGACTTTGTATTTAATGTCCTTTAAGTAATTGGAAAATTGTGTATATATATACATATACATATATGTATATATGTATATATAATGACGTCACCCTATTTTTAAAATCGGTCCGACCGATACGACCAGTGAACCAGTAAAATGACCAGTTCACTGTCCGATGCGGTTCTAAAAACATTATGATAAAAAAATACAACACCCCTACACCATTAGCACGTTTGTCGCCACTCCACAAATACCCAATAGAGTTAAACTTTTAGAATTTGAATTAAAGAAAGTTAGCACCAACAATTTTTTATTTTTTTAAGCAGCCCCTGAAGACTTTAAGAGTCTCTGAAAGCAAAATTTAAACCAAACCAAAACCTAATCGCTTCTTCTTGCTCAAATCACATGCATTCAACTTACCCAAATCAATATCCACTTAAATCGAAGCATGCATCTTCTTCCCATTCAGTGGCGGATCTTGAACTTTCTCGTAGGGGGGGGGGGGGGCGAAATCAATTTTTTTTAGGGGGGGCGAACTTGATATTTATATAAAAATTTACACTACCTGACCAAAAATTTACACTACCGGACTAAAATTTAACACTACGGGCGAAAAAAACAGGGGGCGGCGGCCCCCCCCCCCCCCCCCCCCTATAAAGATCCGCCTATGTTCCCATTGAAGATCTAACTAGTGAGAAGTGAGAAGAAGCTCTTGTTCAATCTTATTTCAATTCACAGGTGAAGTATTTTTTTTCTTTTTATTTGCAATTTATGAGCAGATATAATACTGTTTGTTGTTTTCTGTTGAGAATTGCTTTTACACCTTTTCAGTTGGTTTCTATAACAGACTTGGTGTATGATAATTTTGATGTGGGTCAATGATAAGAAACAGTTATTCGATTACACATTGCTAATTGCTGAATTGTTTACAATCTCACTCACTGTTCATTTTGAATCACTAGTTAACTGTTTTTAGAGAAGTTTGATTATTTTGACAATTTGGAAAAGATAAACAGAAAAATGGAGATGCTATAACCCTTGAATCAAAGGTACCTTTTGTCACCTCATTTTGTCCCCACCTGTCTGTATGGTTTAATTAGTTAATTAATTTTTGGTTTTTGATTTTTGATATATAACTTATGTGATTCACTAGATTTGATTTTGGTTATGGAATGTGTTGACTTTCTTATTTGGTTAATGGATTTTATATCTCATAGTTTGTGTGTTGGTAAAATGAAGTTTTATACAGTAGCGGATCCAGAATTTTTTATTTCCGGGTGGGGGGTGGGGTGGGGGTGGTTTTGAATTTTTATTAGCTTGACGTTTGAAGTTTTGGTTCGGATCAGATAGGGTCAAATATATAACAATAATTTGTCGTTACAACTAGTTAAGCTAAAACGAGGTGTTTTTGAGGTAATTATGATTACGAAAAGAATAATCATTGTTTAATAATCATTTAGAAAGAACAACCGAAGCACTTGATCGAATTCAATAATCATTTTCATGTAATTCTACTTTGTTTTTCAAATGTAGCATATATAGATTGAATAATTTTTATCAAGTCCAAAAATCTGCGATAGGTCTTGAAACTGTAATATACACTACATATAAAAGATAAAAAACAATTTGCGATTCACCCTATATAGTAGGTCCGTCCCTGGTTGTAGGTTTGAAGCTAGAATTGGAGCTCATTTTGGTTCAAATTCTGAATCCACATTGTTGCTTGTTGCTTGTATTATGAGTTCACATTTCTCTATGACTTGATCTAATCTTTTTGACCCGACCCGTTTTGGCCTAGCCGTTCTAACATGACTTATTTTTGGCCTCTGTTGACGAAAAATCCTGGATCCATCATATATATAACTTTTGCATTTACATCCTTGTATGGAAAAAGCTTATTAAGTATATTCAAATGAGCAATGTGACCCAAAGAATAATATGAGGCCAAATTCCAAATATGTGACATACTGGCATTTACAAACTGCATAACTAATGTTCCAAAGATGGGATCTTGAGTTCAGGTGGTAAAACTTGCTTACGCACATGATCTTGTAAAATATTTAAACATTATGTACTATTTTATTTTATCTGTATGCACATAACAGATCTTTTTTGACCAAAACAATATAAAAGCATATGATAGTTAGTGAGTAATACAAAATATCTTTTGTTCTTATTCTTATATACCTCCAATTTGCACTCCAACAATCAGATGCACAACTGAGAGTCTGAGACACATGACTACTGGATCTGGACCGTTTTTCTTCTCGAGATCTCCCCTTGCGGGAGATCTTTGCGCTTTGGCTATCTGTTCCTGTTACGCGGTCTCTTTACTTCGGTTTTTTGAAGAAACTGCAAGAAGAGGGGTTTTTGAGCAGGTGAAAGTCTACTTGTATTATTATGAAGACAAAGATAAAATGCAGGTTAAAGGGAGCATAATAGCATATCCCATTTTTATTGTATTATTATTTTTTGTTATCAGAAGCTAAACAGGAAACTTTTGCATGTAACATTTGGACTGGGATTCATGTTATTCTGGCCTCTCTTCAGGTAAGTTACATGACAGACGAATTAAACGAAGGGGCAATTTCGTCATTTCACTCATGTTGATCTTCTTCTTACATTGTTTCAGCTCAGGCATTCAAGGAGCAGTGATTGCAGCCATTGTTCCTGGTGTGAACATAGTGAAAGTGCTTCTCATAGGACTTGGGATCGTAAAAGACGAGGCTACGGTCAAGTCTATGAGCAGATTTGGAGACTATAGGTTAGTGATAATATATTCATATGAACTTGTTGAAACAATTCAAAAAGTCTCAATCTTTTGTGTTGTTTCTAATATATGCTTATTAACAGGGAGCTTATTAAGGGTCCTATGTACTATGCTCTTACAATCACTTTGTGTTGCGCAATCTACTGGAGAGCGTCCCCGATTGCCATTGCTGCAATTTGCAATCTTTGTGCAGGAGATGGTAATGATTGTTTATGTTACCTTTCATAAAGGGAAAATCATGTAAATTTAATCTTGATGGGTACGGGTCAAAGCCTAGTCAATGGGTGCGGGTCAAAGTTGGGTCAATAGGTATGGGTCAACAGGATGTTTAATTTAGTCACATGTTTTTATGTTTTAGTAGGTCATGAGTAGTTAGCCAGTTAGTGTCTCTAAATCATAGACAATGGGCGAGTCGGTAGTTTTTACAGTTTACAAGTCTTTATGTATATATATATATGTATGTATGTATGTATGTTCCAAGTAATGAATGAAAAACAAGTTATAGCAGTAAAGAAACGACTAGTGTTTGTGTGTACTGCGTGTTCGATTTAGGGCGTGAACCAACAAATAAATAAGAATGTGACTACGGTTTATTTTTTGTTGGTCTACAAATGATTTTCCCATCATTTGGTCCTTATTCTTACTCCAGGTATTGCTGACATTATTGGGAGGCGGTTTGGTAAGAAGAAGATCCCTTACAATAAAGCTAAATCGTATGCTGGGTCCATTGCCATGGGTACTAGTGGTTTCATCGCGTCTGTCGGGTAAGACTTGAAACATTATGACACAGTTATAAACGCGACAAAAATAGATTCTTTACGTGTTTCATAAACCATGAATATGTTATGAGGTTGATGATGATTGAACTTTGGTTATATGTATAGGTACATGTACTATTTTTCGATGTTTGGCTATGTCGAGAGAAGTTTGAGAATGGTGGTTGGTTTCTTAGTCGTGTCTGTTGTTAGTGCATTCGTCGAGTCGCACCCTATATGCAACAAGTTTGATGACAATCTCTTGGTTCCACTAGCATCTGTGTTGCTAGGATGTTTGGTATTCTCTTAAGCATATTGAGCTCTATGTTGTAGTCATAACTTCAATATAAAATAAGTTTTGTGCATATGTTATTTAACCCAAATGTTGGCTAGATTGTATGATAATTGAGTAATGGTTATGGTTTTTATTACATAACTGGTAGACGTAAACCCATGTATTGCAGCGGGGTTCTTGATGCGTTGGAAAATTTGTAATGTTTTGTTTATAATAAAAATTTTTATCAAGACAAATAAAAACCATGCTATAACGAATAAAATAAAAATGATAACCATGGCATTTTATATAAGAAAATGAGATTACGAACTAGTATTGGTGATTTGTATGTTTTTGTTTCAAAATATTACATCAAAATGTATGATAAAACTATAAAAGTGGATAAAAACTTATTAAATTTTACATCAACGAATTGTTAGAAACATACTTTTTTTTTTTTTTAGTTATATCATCTGATAAAGTAAGAATATCTTATTAGCTTGACATGTATGATGAAATTCAATATCAGTGAAAATATGCATTTATTTGAAAGACCATTTTAACGCGTGGAACGGATATATCATATTTCAAGTCTTGAAGCGAAAGTAGAGTGGAAGATAAAAATTTAAAACACATGAAGAAGAGCTTGCATGAGAAATGCTGATTCCACTAAACAACGAAGAACTACGCAATAGCTCTGGCAATGAACAAACATCAAACGACGAGAAGAACAATTAAACACCACAAAAAATGTTTCAGTTTCATTTTTTCTTTAAATGTATTGCAATTAGGGCTGTTCAAATCGCTCGCTGCTCGATGCTCGCTCGACGATCATTCGGAATTTGCTCGAAAAATGCTCGTTCGAATTTATGCTCGGTTGTAAAAGAGCCGATCGGCTCGGATCGGTTTGTAAACGAGCCAAGCACGAGCAGAGGTCCGCTCGGCTCGGTTCGGCTCGAATATACAATTATATTTATACATATATTTATATATGTGTGTGTATATATATATATATATATATATATATATAGTTTACAAATAGCTCTCTAGTAGATTTGGCCCACCATATACAATATACAATTATATTTATACATATTATATCAATTAACCTAATAAAAAATTTAACACTAAGTGTAAAAGTGAATCTCTAAGTCGTTACAAGGAAATTTTTGATCTCGCTTTTACAATTAGTCGATCATCTTTCGCTCTCATTTATCGTTCGTTGAAATATGCTCACTGCATCATCAGCTATAGTGCTAGCCGAATCACTAGTCACAACGTATTGTTATTTATGAAAATGTTATGTTATAAAATGTGGTTGTTTCTTAAGTTATTAAAACTTAAGACCTAACATTGTTATCGCCTCTTATTGCAATATAAATCGGATAACACACTAGATAGTTGAGTTGTACAAACTGTTCGCCGCTCGTTTGCGCTCGCTCGACGCTCGATCAGAAAATTAGCGCTCGAAAAATGCTCGTTCGTTTTTTCGCTCGGTTGTAAACGAGCCGATCGGATCGGTTCGGTTTGGAAACGAGCCAAGCACGAGCAAAAGTCCGCTCGGTTCGGCTCGGCTCGGCTTGTGAACAGCCCTAATTGCAATTTATGTTTTTATATTTCATAAAATAAAAGATAAATACATATGAACGTTATGTTGTTTATCTTACTTTTTTACTATTTAAAAGATTATATATGATTACTTAATCTATGGCTACTATATATTTTATAATTTTAATTATAAAAATGTAATGTTAATAAATTTACATTTACAAGTTTTTAAAACATATATAAATAAACTAGTTCCTGAACCTGTTTAACTAGATTGTTGTGGACCCTACCCTAACCGGTTCCTACAGGCTATAACGTTGAGTTTTAACCACTACTAAACCGGTTCCAACAATACTGGTTTCATCAAAAATAACTTAAACCAAATCGACTTCAGCTTGGACCGGTTTGGGTCAAAACCTGTTTTGTGCACCTCCAAGGCTCCAACGGTCCAATGTAAGCGTGTACTTTGTATAAAAGATATGTTAGTTATTTTGGGTCTCTATATTTACCACATTGGGCTGACAGAAGTTAACATTTTAGAAGCCCAATCAATCAAATAAAGATAATTTGAGCCCATATTAAGAGCTAATAAGGTAATTTACACCCTTTTACATCATCAAAAGCCCAAGTTCATTCATAACTAAGCAACTAGTACGTGTCGGTTTACGAAAGAGAAATCAGAGATGCAATATTCAAGCCAATTTACACATAACACATTGAAAACTCACTCATAAAGGGCTTTTTGTTTATTTTGTTTCCCATCGTGATAGGTCTCACGAAAACAGTGGCGAACCCCGGAATTTTTTTCATTAGGGATAAAAGTAGGATGATTGCATAATTTTAAGGGGGCAGTCGGTATTTTCGCATGTATATAACACTAAAAATTCTTTTTTACGGGGGGCGGCTGCCCCCCACACCTCCTCTTAGGTCCGCCCATGCACAAAAGCCCCATCACGGGCCACCACGTATGGTCTAAAACGTTTTATTCATTCAATAAAACATTTTTATTAAACTTCAGTTTTCGAACATGTTACATTGGATGCTACGCAAATGCTAATAACAATAAGAAATTAGAAAACTTTTTTTGGTTGTGTTGTAAACATTGACAACATAGTATGTTATCTTATCTCACAACATAAAACCTTGCTTAGTTCCTAACAGCTTGTTTTTCCGCTTACTTAAGGGGAGGTTGATTTTCAAGTTGTTAGTGTGGAAGATGCATGGAAGTATTCATATTTCACGTGTTGAAACTATGTGTTAAATGATGTTGGTATTGCATGGAGGTTCTCATGTGCTTTTGTGAAAAATAAAAACAGTAGCATGCAAATGTGTATTGGCTATCGCAAACTAAACAAATTGCAAGTGACGAGTTTTGACTTAAGTTTAGGATACCATCAACCGTAGGTAAAGGAGCAACACATTCTAAAGATGGCCTTTCGAACGCGCTATGGGCATTACAAATTCCTCGTAATGTCCTTTGGATTAAAAATACACTTGCTGCATCCATAAATTAATGAATCGGGTATGAATAGGGTGTGCCACCCAATGCTAAATTGATCAATGATTTTGTTTATCGACTATATTTTCATCTACTCAAAGAATGAAGGTGATCATGCTTCTCATATATGGGCTTTCTAGTTAAAGGAAGTGTAATTTTTAGATCATGTCATTAACTAAGATAGAATAATGGTTGATCCAGCAAAAGTGAAAGACGTTATGCAATTAAATCTCCAATGACACCCTCAGAAATCTAAAGCTATATCATATTAACGGGGTATCACTGGAGTTATTTAATAGTTCTCAAAGATCGCATTGCCACTGAGAAAGATGGCATGCTAAAAGCTAAATTTTAAATGAGGACAAAGTCAGGAAGACACATTCCAAAAATTAGAGTAAAGGTTAACTCAAGTATCGATCTTGTCACTGCTAGGTGGGAGAGAATACTTGAAAGTCTACTCTGACGTCTCGTCACGGGCTAGGATGTGTGTTGATAGTCTCTTGAAAGCTAAAGACTCATGAGGTTAATTATCATACTCATGATTTAGAGTTAGTCATGGTATTCGCACTTAAGATATGTAAACATTGTCTATATGGTGTTAAATGCATAATCTTCACTAACCATAAGAGTTTAAAGTACTTTTTTGAATAAAAGGATCTAAATATAAGACAATGGTGATTGTTAGAGCTAATCAAGGACTACGATTGCAAAGTTTATTATCACCCTAGGCATAGCTAATATTGTAAACGATTCCTTGAGTCGCAAAGAAGGACATGAGTCGATTCAGGTGAGGTCTTGCCAATTAATAGTAACTTTAGAATTTTACTTTTTAAAAAACATCTGTTTTAAATATTTCATATTTTTAAAAAAGTTTGATTTTTTTAAAAAATTCTTATTTTATAAAAATTTGTTTTTTAGAAATAACATTAATAAAAAGATTTTTTTATTAATTTATTACAAATTATTTTAATATAAAAATAATTAAATAATATTAGTAATTAATATGATTATTTAATAGAAGAAAACGACGATAAAAAATTGATAAAAGTAAATGTAATTATGTCTTATGTCATTCATATTTAACTTTTTATTAGAGTGTAGGAATATGAAACGAACTCCTCTCCATAAATATATGACGTGTAAAATTTTTATTAATAAATGATATTATATAAAGAAACAAACTATTTAGTTTGGACCTCATCCCAAAACAATAATATGTGAAATATGAAATAAAAAATACAAAATAAATTGGCGATTGAGAACATCACCCACGTGACGACGTGATCACGTGATAGAAAGAGCGGCGCAAGGCCTCATGCAAACCTAGTTGCTAGGTAGTATACCACGTGATATCACCCATTCCATTTAATGGACCCTCCGTTAACTTTTTTCTCATTATTATTTTGTTGGTTACTGCTGAAATATTGTTTTCTTTTTTTTTTTTTTTTTTTTTTTTTTTTTTTGTGAATAAAGTGATTTCTGGTTTGTTAAAATAAGGATCTGGTTAATGGGACATTCCTTAATTATAAATCAACACTCTAGATTTTTATACGGGTCGTATGACATCATACGTTTCGTATAAATGGGTCGCATTGCCTTATATGAAGCGTATAACCCCTCTGATATCCCATTGAATTTTTCTTGTAGTCAGTGTCGAAATTTGACATACGCATCGTAGGCCCTATATGTGTCGTATAGGAGGTCGTATAGGGCTATATGGGTCGTAGAGCCTTCTGACAAACCCCATTGAATTTTCTCGTTCTCAGTGTCTTCAATCCTATAAGTCACGTATGGTGCTATACGAGCCGTATATAGGATATCGATTTATAATGAGAGATGTCTGTATATTATAATTTTAAAATAAATAAATAGATATTAGGGAGGGAATAGTGTAGTTTGTATGATTCTTATTACGCCATTTGAGTTTTCTTATACTTTGATTTCTTTTTCCATAAGGTTTTTTTTTATTTGCACATAAGTTTATTCTTTTGTGTCTTTTTGTCTTTTTTAATATTTTAGTATTAGGTTTTTCTTTATTAATGTTATATTTATTATTGCGTATGCATTTGTATTTTTGTTTCTAACACTCAATTTTACAACAGAGTATGCGTTCGTATTTTACGACAGAGTGTAGTTTGAGGTTTCACAGAGAGGCAACATTCACTTATACGACAAAGTATGCGTAAGGGTTTTACGTCGATGTAACTATTTTTGTAGCATGTGTTTTGTGTCTTTCATGATGACTTAGGGGTTTATATTGAAATTACAGTCGTCCCGATTTGTTTGATATACACATTTGATATTTTAGAATACGACAAAATTCCCCATGCAAAGGCATTGATGAAAACCTATTACCTGTGATAGGGAAGGGTTTAAAAGTAATAGTGAAAAAAATAAGGAATCAGATGGAGCGGAGGTAACTGACTCAAACAAACTTCAACTAAACTCATTTTAAAGACGATAAAACCAGCTCATCAAACCCTAATTTTATTAGAGAATATTATGAAAATGAAATATTAATTAGTTAGTAAAAAAACTTTAGGAAATATTTAACAAAATCCAATCTCAAACAAAGTAAAATTATTATTTGATTTCAGTGACTAATAAATTTGTAAAACTTGAAATAAAATAATAAACTTATTAATTTTAAATCTAAAATTAAAATAAGTAAATAATTACAATTTAGCTTATGCATATTATATAATGATCACATAGAAGCAACAAAATATTAGGGGATCATCGAATTGTGACACGTGACGCAACCAGTTATTTATTTATTTTTTAAATGCAAACCTACACTAATCGTAAATTGCATATAAACTACCCTACCTGATTGGAACCTTTATTCCCTAAATTTTAGTCTGTTTTGTTATTTCTATTCAAAAAAGTTTTTCTTTCTCTTCTGGGTCCCTAACCTTTTTAATATTTGCAATTTCCATTCATTTTCGTTAACTTAGTTACTTGTTTTCGTTAACTTAGGAATATTTAAGTCATTACACAAATGAAAACTTAAACTAAATGATTTGTATAATGACTAAAATTCCCCCAATTTTAACAAACACAATTAACTAAGTTAACAAAAATGGATGAAAATGATAACTTTTTAAAAAGTTAGGGATCTATAAGAGAGAAAAAAATTTTGATATGAATATGAACAAAAAAACCAAAACTCAGGAATCAAAATAAAACACTCTTAAAATTGTGTATAATTGTGTATCAATATTTATTGATAAATAAAACACTCAGGAAAAACTATTGTGTATTTAAAAAGTTAGGGACCTAGAAGAGGAAAAAATTCTATATTTCCTTGTGTTATATATAAATGTTATAATTGTGTATCAATATTTATTGATAAATAAACAATCTAAGATTATTGACAACGAATAATCCACTCCGGAAAAACTACTCAAGAGCAAAACTCGAACTTTAAAAATTATAACTCTAAACAAGTCAGGCTTCAAGTTTGAGCACTCTTTAAGTTAAAGGATCTAAGCCGTAACTTGAACTCCCTTAAGTGAACCAAGTTCAAGCAAATATAAACTTAAACTAAACCCAACTAATTTACATATCAACCGATACTTGAACCACTCAACACATGAACAAACGTTGGTTTGAACAATAGGTCACCACTAGTCTCATCCAACTTTTATTGTAATAAAGATCATCTAACTTTGATTACTTGGATCTTAATGTCTTTTACTACCCTAACTTTAACGTTTACAATCTAACTTTTATTCTATAAAATTTACTTTTACTATAATCAGAGTAATCATATATCTTTCTAAAATCGTTCAAAACACACGCTACACATGAATTTTAACATTTTTACATTAAAAATAGAATACGATTAGTAAATCGACTTGTTAAAATACTGATGCAAAATGAAATTTGTTGTGAATAAATTATATATGTATGCAAATGTAAATAAAAAAGGTGTCACGCCACAAATTGCGGGACAAGGGGGACAACATCGCGGCGTGAGTTGGCCACGTGAGCATCTCGGCCTCCTTTAACACATCCACTGACTCCTAGTAGTTCCTATCACGTGACTCTCCCGCATTTCAAGGTGTCTTAACCAACCTCTTTTTATCCAATTAAATAAATTATTTTTAATTATATAATTCTTTTATATTTATGTTTTTTTTTCGTGTAAGGCTTATTATTGTAATCTCATGTTTCTTTGTTGTATGAAGGTGACATATCATTCGTTTCGTTTCGTTTCGTCTCATTTTACCTCGTCTCAAAGCATTTGTTAACCTAGGAGTTTGTAAAAGTATCCAAATCTTAATCGAATACGATCTAAAAATCGGAACCCGAAATATTTGAAATTCGGATATCCAGATTTCAAATGTTTGGGTTTTAAGATTTGGATTTAGATAGTGTTTTTGAAAGGTTTTGGGTATTAGGATAACTTACAAGCCAACATATTTATTATAAAAATCTATTAAATAATAAATATTAGTTAGACATTTCAGATATAGTTTTGGATATTTTGGATATATTTTTTAAAATTAGGTATTATGTCACAGCATAAATTTGAGTTTTAAAAATATTTTAATTAGGTCACACATGTATATTTGACTCAAATTGGATCACTAAACCATTAAGTCATCGTTAAATTTTTGGTGTCAATAATGAAAATATGAAATGGTGGAGAAGATGTGGAGGTCGGAATTTTTTGTAATTATTTAAAAAAATTAAAAAAAATGTTAATTATATTAAAATTTCAAAAATAATTTTAAAATCCATGTCACAATTCCACGCCAGCATCAAAAAAAGAAAACAATATTTTTAATTGAAACAAAAAACAAAACATCTTAAAAAACATGTTAAAATCTTTTAGATAAAACATAAAAGCTGAGAGATTTAGTTGAATTACTTTTAAACTTAAGTGACCTAATTAAAATACTTTAAAACTTGGTCAATCACTTGAATATTGGTTTACACGCTTTAGTCCTGCTAAATGGCAAAACCCTTTGGTATATAATCAGTTTTAGTTAGAGAAATATGTTCATTATGTAAACACATAAATTATTGTTCGGATTTGTATGTGTCTATAACAAATAGCACAATATGTACAAATAGTTGTTGGTTCTTGGAGTTCTTGAATCACATTGTTTTGCGTTGAATGACTTCTATGAATGTATTTAGTGAATAATGAGTAATGTTAAGAGTTTAAACGACAAAATTAAAGCTATTTGAAACACCTAAAAATAGAAAATCTTGGGTTCAAGTCGTATAAAATATAAAATATTTGCCGTTCAAAAACAAAATAAACCACTTAAAAATAAATAGTTTAAATGTAGGATAGCTATGAATAACCGTTTTTTAAATTTATTACAACCGTGTTGGATTAACAAGAAAAAAGAATTTTGTAAGAACACTTATAAAAAGGGCTTCATTATACATCAACTGTAATTTATTAATTTCTTTATTATAATCAACTCGGCTTTTGTTCAATTTCAAATTATATTATTGCTCATTTTTGCCATAAAACAATAAAACATAATTTAATATCATCTACATCCTCGATAAGAGATTAACAAACTAGGGTTTTAAATGGGCAAAAGATTTATCTTACTTAATAACTTAAGTAAAAATTTGAGAAATATAATAACTTGTTTACTTTGTAAGCCTTTTGTCATCATGCAAAATTGACCAATATTTGGGTTAAGTACTTAAGTACAAATGTGCAATGTGTGGTTTATAATATAAAAACAGGCGTATGGCTTTATATAATATTAATTATTTAGTAAAGAATTATTAAGTTAATCTGGTTAAAGAAAGAGGAAATATTTATTAACTGATCCCTATGAGGATTGCTTCAGAAGAATGTCCATGTTACATGGAACTTTCCAATTTTCCTTTTTATATTATTTGGATTTTTTATTAGAAAAAATGTGTTTATAAATAACAAATTCTTTTATGTAAAATAGTAAAATCATATGTATGAGTTACCGCATATGGATGTGTTAAAAAAAGCCAAAAGCTGAAAATCCCGAAAACCTAATGATATATAACTCAAAAAACCAAGCAGAATTGTAAATTCGGTTTCTGCACGGTTTCTATCCATATCCGAATTGTGAGTTCTGTTTTTTATTCGGTTATTAGTTCTACAAAATCATGCTTTTTCGGTTAGGTTATCCAAATTTAACCAAACTTAACCCAATTAAACGGAATCCAATTGTAAATTAGACTTTAATTTGTTAAATTTGGTTCGGTTAAACATGTTTTGACAAGCCCAAAAAACTTTAATAACCAATCAAATCATCAAACGAACCGTCAAACAAACTTAACTACATATCAGAACTAAATAGGAAACTTATCAAACATAGTAATAAAGTTTCATTGAATTATTTTATTAATTAATTGTAATTATCTGATTTAAAGTTTAGGATGTTAGTTATTTCTTTCTCTGTTTTGTCATACTTAGACTTATGTAACTTTTCTAAAATTTTGATTTATTTAATTAACAAATACGTGTTATTACTACTAAAAATTTTATAAACATAAAAGATAGTATAGAAAAAGCCAAAAGAAAAAAATGACTTGTTGCATATAATCAAATGGTTTGTATATATTAACAAGATATAACCCTCTAATTCTTATGCATAGTTATTCTTATTAGTAGCGGTTAAACTATTTTGAGGATCCTAAGCAAAGTAAAACAATAATGATTTTTTACAAATTGGTTGATATTTTTTATTTTAATTTGACATCTTTTTTAGAATCTAACATATAATATAAACAAGTTTGTCTAACAACTAATAAGGATCAATAACATACAATACTAAATTACTAACTTTTGCAATACTAGTTTATCTATGAAGCTACTCTTAATATAATGTAAACAACAAACTTTGATTTCATAATAGATATAACAATTATGCAATCCAAGTCGATATCCACAAATCCACAATTACATATTTTGTATAGCCAACTTAATTTTTTTGTATGTCCAAATCATATTTCAAACCGTGACTATTTTCATAAATAATATATTAATTTGCTTTAGATATTAACACATGGAAACATGATGAAACAAATGTTAAACTATTTCTAAAACACACACGATCACAATATAAGAGTTTGAATGAGTTTTAGGGAAAGAAAATACTTTTAAACATACTGATTATTTGCTCTCACTGTGACAACCAAAAATTAAATATAAATAGCTATAGATGCTATAAATAAGATAATTAAAGATCGAATAGATAATAAACAAGCCGAACTCACACTTGAAAAATTACTTCTAAGCCAAAATCAAGCTTTAGAAATAGATTTCGAAAACGATCGAGTTCAAGCTATCATAAACTAAACGAGTTGAACTCAAGCTTAGATGGTTTGATGACTTGTTTAGACACTAGAACCATGATTGTTAGATTTTTTCTCTATTTAGAATTATTAAATTATAAGATATCATAAAAACATGATTTCATACTAATTTAATATGCTTTTTCCTCTTTATTTCTACTATAATTTGGGGAAGAAGAAAAAAAATGGGAAGTGTGGTAGTGGCCCCCATCTAATACGTCATTTTGTTTTTTAATTAGAAATGACTTTAATAACTTAATTTTTTATTTTTAACTTAAGTGTATTTTTTTTCATTTAAAAAAATAACAGAGAAGTTAACGGCCCATCCTAGATAAGGACCATTTTTGTTATTTTTTAGCTAACAATTGGACCGACCTTGTAATTTTTCAAACCTGAAGACCAAAAGTGAAAACATGTCTAAACACAAGGACTTTTCATGTAATTAATTCCTATAAAAAAGAGTTAAGTGTTTTTGTTCATTCATATGATTTTAAAAAAATTATCATTTGAATCCCAAGGTTTAAATTTTATCATCTAAATATAAAGATTTCACTAAAATTGTCATTTGCATCCATTTGACTACACCTAAGTAACACCGTTAATTTCTTTAACTTTACAATGTAGGGGTTATTTTAGTCAAAATAATTACAAAATAAAGAAGCAATTCACGTGAGAGGTTTATGCGTTTAGTCTCTTTTGATAATTGCAATTATGATTTGACTCCGTGGTAGTTTTTTGTTGTTTTATCTTGTTAATGTCTTTTGGTTTAGTAGTAATGTTACTTTTGTCTATTTTGTGTAATAGTATAATTCTTTGGTTAGTGTTTTATTATAGTTACGATGATTTGTGTCTTATGATTATTATTTGTGGATTATTAATGTCATATTGTTCATTGTTCTTTTGCTTTTATGATGATGTGTGTTTTATGGTTACGATTCAAACAAATTAATTCATGACTTGTTTGTTTATTTATATCTTTTGTGATGTATAATATATAAAGTTATAAGTAAGTCACTTTTAGGTAGTTATCCTTGTATTATATTTTATCTAACAGGTGGATTCAAATCGTAATGATGACTACCAAAAGAGATTGAACGCATAAAATCCCTCACGTAAGGTGATTTTTTATTTTGAAATTATTTTACTAAAATACCCCTAATGTAAGAAAAATAATAAAAAAAAGTTAACAATATTAAGTAGGTGTAGTTAAATGGATTCATATGATAATTTTAGTAAAACATTTGGATGCAAATAATAAAATTTAAACTTTTGAATTCAAATAGCAGTTTTTATGAAATTAATGGATGAAAACGAACATTTAATTCCAATAATAAAAAAAAATCAGAAAATTAAAACGGAATGAATAAGATGAAACTTGATGTAGCATATTAACTATGAGATAGACGTATAAAAAACTTATCATATGTCAAGCACATGATCATATTTAATGACCAACGACATCCATATCACATGCTAAATTTGAAAAGAGAACTCACAATAAGTACTCCTAATGTAATTAAAGAAATAACGGGACCAAATGTGTAGCATCATATCAATGAATCTCATATGTTAAATGACACGCGTTTGAGATAACTCGACTAGTGTAAACCCCTACTAAGAACCATGATTTAGCTTTTTGTTTCTATTTTCAAAAGTTATAAATGTTTTCGTGTGCGCCGGCTTGTCATGTGTAATGTGTTTATACGGGGTTTGGAGGGTTTGATAATAGTATGACGATAATAATAAAAATAAAAAGAAGAAGAAATTGTTACAATGAAAAGAATAAGATGAAATTTGTTGAAGAATATAAAGGATGCGATATATATATGTGAAAAAGTTATCAAATGTCAAGCACATGATGATGTTTATTGTTTAATGACATCATGTCATATGTAAAATTTGTAAATAAAACTTACAAAGGTACTACTAGTGTAACTGATAAATAAAGGGAACAAATGAGTTGCATCATTGAATGAATTACATTGTATTAATACTAGAAAACAACTTAATGAATAAAAAGTTAACCAATCAAATTTTATCATCTGTACTATAGTTTATATAATTTCTTTGGGATTAGACAAATAATTTGAGAAGCCTAAGCATTTTGTTCTGTGTATTAGTAGAGGTGAGGTTGGGAGTTTGCACTTGGATGATTAAACATATTTAAATTTTGTTGTGTGTATTAAACATATTTGATAACAAACACCCCTAATTGTTTCTCGTAGCCATCGAATGTAAAGCATGTGTTGATATTTTGCACGAATATAAAGCATGTGTTGATATCTTTGCAGGCATATTACTACATTGTCTTTTCTTTACATGCGACATATTTTTGCATGCTTAACTAATATTGATATAAACAAATTTCTTTTATTTGTTATGTATATTAATTTATATTGCTTTTCTAATAAACATATGCGTTTTGTTTTGTAACACCTATATTTTATATATTATTTTTTTATAAATAGGTTATTCATCATATTTATACTATAACAATTGCTAGATTGTTGTCTACGGTTCTTTGATCTTAGTGGTCCATCTGGCAGCATCTTAGTGCTCCAAGTGGTTAGCCGTGATGTTTTCGTTTTCTTTTCCTAATTTTTTTGGGTTTTTCTAGTATTTATATACAGATGTATAAGAACAAATAAACTAAGAAGTGCCTATGATTAGTAACAACTCTAGATTTTTCAATAGTAACCAATGCATTACTACTAACAAAGCATAAGTTGATAATATGTTCAACAATGGCCAACCTAACTATGGTAGCAACTTTAAGCATCAATTATTTGATGCTCAATAGTAGCTCTATTACCACTAATGTTTTTTCTAGTGATGTAACTATTAATATATAACTGACAGTTATAATCAACAATTATCATACTATCATGTCCTTTCATAAAATAATAGTATATGCTCATTGTAATGATTTGACCCTATATTAAGAACTAGGTTACAATCCCGTGCTATACACGGACTAAATAAATTTACTGTTACATGGTTAATATTATAAAAAGTTATGCTTTAAATATTGTGTATTATACGGATTAAATATACCCATGTATTACACATTTGAAAATTTAAAGTTAACATATTTGAAATTTTAATTATCGATAGTTATTAATTAATAAATAGTTAGTATAGCATTCATAATTAAGAGAAAAAAGAAGTGAGAAAACCAATTATTAGATGGCCTAAAATAATGACAAGTGTCTGGATTTATTTTTATTTATTAGTATAGAGATTCATTTGGTATGTTTTAGGATAAATGGTTTTGCACGAATTTCACAGAGTACAACATCTCATTCATGTATAGAAGCCTTTTTGTCTTGTTCATATCATATACACAAGAAAATATTTTGATCTCAAAAAATATAAACAACATTCATGAAGCATTCATGGCATATTGACATATGAATTTAACAAAAAAAACAACAAATAATAATAATAAGATGCCCAAATTTATATTTTATAGTAAATCCAAAGAGTGGGGTAAAAAAGAAAGAAAGAGTTGACGTGGGTAGTAAAACGGCGTTAGTAACTCCGTTTCCAACATATAAAAGGCGAAACGGAGACCGTTTGAGAACCATTTCTTCATTCTCTTCATCAAAAGCACTCACACATACAGAAAGAGAGAGAGAGTGACAAATCCTACCTTTCATCATAAGTTGTTTTGCTTCATCATTCTCACCACAATTCTTCACTCTTTCAACACCATCATAATTCAACAGCAGTAGCAATTTCAAGAAGTTCAATCGATATCTGGAGTGTAATTAACACATCTGAGATTCAAAGTCGTAAGAGGATTCCTGTAGCGACCTGAATTCCGAGAAATTGTTCGGAGTTCAGATCGAAGGTATGCATTACTTGATCTTTTCGATCGATTTGTTCTCTCTCGATCTCTGTTTGTTTCGTCGTTAATTTTCACCGTAAGTTTTTGTTTCGTGACTCTGTGTTTGAATTATGATTCTGCTTTGGTTGCTCGTGTTTTTAGAGCTGAATTGCGTAAGATTCTGTGGTTATATGAATTAGTTCCGCAATTGAGTTCCAGCAGTTCTGTTTGCTTACGAATTTTGATTGATGTTTGAATTGGAAGAACATGAGTGTACTCAGTAGCCGATTTAACTAATTTTCGTTGAGATTTCACTGTTTTGTTGTTGAATTTTGATTGATAATGGATTTGGAAGAACATGAATGTACTCAATGGCCTTTTTTACGAAATTTTCGTTGAGATTTCGCTGTTTTGTTGTTGAATTTTGATTAATATTCGAATAGGAAGAACGTGAATGTACTCAGTGGCCGATTTAAGTAATTTTTGTTGAGATTTCACTGTTTTGTTGTTGAATTTTGATTGATAAATCGAATTGGAAGAACATGAATGTACTCAGTCGCCGATTTAACAACTTTTCGTTGAGATTTCACTGTTTTGTTGTTGAATTTTAATGGATAACTGAATTGGAAGAACATGAATGTTCGCAGTCGCCTATTTAACTACTTTTCGTTGAGATTTCACTGTTTTGTTGTTGAATTTTGATCTGAAAGTGATGTAATCTACTGCATCTAACAGAACTCTGTAAACAAAAGGTGAAATCGTCTCAGAACTTCAATCGCAATTGCGTCATCTAATTCCGCTGCTTCTACTAGATCTGGCCAGCTAATTTGAATCTGCAAATCTCACTCTCGTTTCCCGCGATCTAACCGAAGAACTGTTCATCAATTTCAAAATTATCAGCAGCATAATAATTCGATCTGAAATCTGATTATCTGAGAAGCAAAATCTGCAAATCTTCTTTGGGGCCGGAGATGGAATTTTCTCAACCCCGCCCCAGTGGAGCCCCAGGTATCATCAGTTAATATTTTTCATTCATAAACGTGCAATTGAGTGGTTGCGCGTGGGGTGGCGCGTGTGTTTGTTACGAGAAGAATTAATAACGGATTGTTCGTGCAGGTGCTAAACCTACGCACGACTTTCTTTCACTTTATTCACCTGCTCAGCAAGATCCAACCCCCAGCATTCCAGGTAAACTGAACTAATCTCCATTTAATTATTTATTGTCTATGTAATTGCATCTATGTTTCATTTATTTGTTTTCTAATAGAGTAGATTACTAGCCCTTGTAAAAGAAATATTATCAGGTAATTTTGTTTTGATAAGAGATACAATTCTGAAATG
This sequence comes from Flaveria robusta, assembly GCA_025506415.1. Taxonomy (NCBI): domain Eukaryota; kingdom Viridiplantae; phylum Streptophyta; class Magnoliopsida; order Asterales; family Asteraceae; genus Flaveria; species Flaveria robusta. Next base: position 8,402,088 of record CM046474.1, read on the forward strand.
ATAATTAAGTTTAAATATTTGTTTAAAAAAAAGTTACTCATGCTTCTTTTAGCTATGAGTATCTTTAGAAAACATTAAAGAAACGTGATTATTATTACGCAGAATATTTTTTAAGTTAAAAAAGAGGTGGCTAATTTTACAAAGAAATGTAGCTTGATAATATATCACCGTTGGATCATACAAAAGAAGATCAGAGTATGCTATAATAATTAAATGACAATTAATTGTTATGTATCAATCAAATTTTATTGTGTATTAACATGTTCCTTTTTCAAGAGAGTATATGTCTTGAATGGTTATGAATCTCTTCCTTTTTTTTTAGAAGAAAATATTCTTTTGTGTTTTGTTGTTGGATGAGAGAGACAAGGGGGGCAGAGAGGTGTAATTGGTTTTGTTTTATAGTTTGGAGGAGTTGGAGTAAATATTTGGATAATACAAGTATGACCAAAATAAAATAATCTAAATTGTTTTAATCAATAATAAAACATAAAGTACAATTATTGTGTTATGTTAATGTAGGAGGTCAATTTCACAAAGATTATTACTTCTTTATTAAATTTTGGAAAATGGATATCATATCACAAACCAATGCATGTGATCTAAAAACTGCTATTTACCCAAAAGAAAAGCATGTTTTTTGATGTTTCTTGATGTTTCTTGACCTAAATGAAATTAACGTGATAATATTATGTGTCCATGTAATCTACGCAAAAATATGACACTTAAAATGTGTTTTTTGTGAAAGGAAAGTTAAAAAAAAATCATTTGCCTTTTTAGGCCCCTTTTCATATTCTGATTAGTAACATTTTCTAGATTACCATGTAACTAAAAGAAGAATAGAATCACAGTGTCGTCTTAGTAATTTATTTAATCGAAGTGAAGGTTTACTGAAGTTTCATATTTAATTTTTAGTAAATGATATTTTTTTTTTAAAAAAAAAAAACAAACAAAACATAGGCGTCCAACAGATGTTTTAATTTGAGAATGGAACTGCAACACATTTTATACACACACACATAAAATAAATCGAATGACATGATGTCTGATTATCCACACAAGGAAAAGGACCCACGAGTTAGGTGGTATCCGTGACCCCGAGACTGGGTCCGGCACACGGTTTGGGTGGGCCATAACATTTGGATTTTAGCCCGACTGACAGAACCCCCACCCGTGGAGGAGGAAAAGAGTAGCAGGCTTTCAGATGTATTGATGTGTTGCCATTAGGTTTTGTTGTCAAAAGTTCTATAATTTTCCACTTCTATTTTCATTTTCTGTGCTGTATTATGACACTTCACTGATTCATGGTCCGTACGAAGCCCCTCCTATAGTCGTCTAACTTTTATAACTTGAGTTTCTTCAATGAATAAAAGATGCATTATCTCTAGATCTAATATGTTACTCCAATCTTCAGAAAAACATATTCAGATATTTTAAGAAGAATCACATATTTTAAAACAATAAAATAAAGGGTTTTTGGTTATACACCATGTAAAAATCTGAAAAAAAAATAAACTGCAGTTTACAAAAATATAAACGGTCGTTTACTATGTAAGCTGCAGTTTACAATGACTGTAAACGACAGTTTACAGATTTGTAAACTATTGTAAACTGCAGTTTACAAGAAGATGATGTATTAAACATATAATCGTAAAATAAAAATGGTAGTCTACTATTTAGTTTGAAGTTCAAGATATTAATGTCAAATCACAAAATTCAGAGCGAAAATCAATCTCCCTCATTCAGTTTTCTTTTTTTTTTTTTTAAATATTTTTTAGTATATGATTCAATCATTCAAATGGTATTTGTAGTCCCTTTAATTATGTTAACGTCTATACATTATTTATAGATGAGTTTAAATGATAACCATTAAATTCGATGAATACATTCTTTTTTATAATTATTCGGAACTTATAAATACATTATTTTAAAACCATTAATACATTTTATCCATGATACATCAACTAGTGCTCCGTGTATCTGTTGGTGAATAAAATTTTTCGCATATAACTTTTTGGGAATGTATAAAGGTTTTCTTTTTTTTTTTTTTTTTTTTTTTTTTTTTTTTTTTTTTTTGGGTTTAAAAAACCCGTTTGTTGCATCAAATAAATGGCTGAATTAAAAAGGGTGGCAAGATTTCAATTAATTGAAAGTTAAATATGCATGTAAGTGGAAAAAGAAGAAATGCTGTGTAAATTAATTTAATATCAAATCTATTTTAATATTCCACTTTTAGTAAATTTAAAACCATTAAGATTCAGAGTTTTATGCTCTTGTATATTTTTTAAAGACATTTTTGCGGGTTTTGTTGATTACAACGGCGTGTATAACTTACTATAAGCATACATCTAACTTTCAGATTTGATTAATTGTTGTAATGAGTTTTGATTCGTTAATATATAAAGATGTGTCTAAATATTGTCTAATCTAATCTTATAATAAATATTGTTGTACATGTATATAGCAATGTGTGTAACTCGCTATAATGATGTGTTCACACCTAAGTTTTATTTGTTGTTGTCAGTTTTGATGCATGAGTGTATGATGGTGCATATAGCTCATTGCAATAGTGCGTCCACATTCTAGGTCTGGTCGTTTTGCTATTAAAATGAGTTTTGAATCTTTTGATATACATGTATATAATATATATGATGCATCTAACCTGTTTCAAAGGTGCACTCAACCTCCCATTTTGAAATGTCAAACAAAACTAAGAACCAAATCACCAATACTCCTAAAGATACGAATATATTTCAATAGCAAAATGAAAGAAAGAACTTTTCACAAATTGATGTTACTGTTTTCTAATTAATTGGAATTACCATAACACCCTTTAGTTATTGCTACAGTTAACGTTTGCAATTAAAAAAACACAAATACTCTTCACCTTCATTAACATAAATAGACACGTGTCATCTACGAAAACCTTAACGGGCTCTCTGAATAAAAACACTTTTAGTTTTTCTAAAATTATATTTCAATATGGGCCCATCAGGGTCATGAAGATTGACCCTCCTACAATGGTATTTGGTGACTTGTTAACATACAATAAAATGATACAAGTACACAACCCCTTATGATATGCTTTGTATCATCAACAATTCAAATCTTTTCATATTGACTTTACCATTTAACTTTCGCCAATTTCTGAGCTACATTGTGATATTAGTATGTTACCTTTATATTTTTCTTATGCATTGCATTGTGAAATAGTGTTCAGGAACTTGTGTTTAAGTTGAGTCACCATTATAATCAAACTTTATGATGTGTTTTTTTTTTCTTACTAATTTCCAGGTGATTATCTGAGAACTCAAGACTTCTTACAACCACTGGAACAAGTTGGGAAGAATGTTTACAAAGAAGGCAGACACCTCGAAAAATCAACTCCCCCAGGTATGGTGGAACACATTCTTCCTGGGGGGATGGGGACTTACAGTGTTTCATACATGAATCAAATTCAAAGCCAAAAGGTAGCAAATGCTGAGAGGGTTGTGATATCGGCCGCTCAATCAAGTAGTAGCAATACCAATGATGAAATTTCAAACTGCACTTCTTACAGAGGGACTGGTTTCATGCTGTGGGAGGACTCTAATTCAAACAAGGGAAAGACGGGGAAGGAGAATATTGCAAGAACTAGGCATACCATGACAGGTAATAAGTTCCTTTTCGTTTTTGCTTCAATTTAGAGATCACAATTTCAACCCATTTGAATAGGTAGATTTGGTTTGTCCTTTATCTTAAAGTGATCAAACCGTAAAAATAATTAGCTTGTTATAGGAAAAACATGTCTGAAATTTGACTAAAGTTTATTTTTGATGCACACAACCTCCTAATAAGTTACTTCCAGTGATTCAGATTTTCACTGAAATAATATTGCCTCTGTAGTCATAACTAACACATTAGGTAGTTATAAAAATGTTAGAATATTTCAAGAACTAGGCATTCCATGAGAGGTAAGAAGTTTTTTTTTTTTTTTTTTTTTTTGTCTTTTTTGCTTTAATCTAGAGACTGCAATTTCAACCCAATTGAATAGTTAGATTTGGTTTGTCTTTCATCTTAAAGAGGTAGAAGTATAAAAAAGTTAGCTGGGTATAGGACAAACACATTGAAATTTGACTAAGGTTATAATATTGCCTTTGTAGTTATAACTAACACATTAGGTAGTTATAAGAATGGACAAAAAGTATTTGTGTGTCAATCCAACACTACCTGGTATACTTAAACCGGTAGTGTAGTTGAGTTGTTTCAGCTTGTTAACCAAACAGGCTGAACTTACTCTCTTGGCATCTTGCAGCCTCTTTCATCATATGTTTACAGTTGAAGTAATGAAACATGGTTTAAACACTGAGAAGCATGTTATTTGTGGAAACTAAGATTATTTGGTAATGGTGTTACAGATGGGGTGATGAAGAATGGAGTAGCATGGATGACTTCCATGGAGGGGACATCATATTCATCATCCATCCATAACAATCCAAGCACAGCCTTTAGTTCTCTCTCAACCTCTCAGTCAGTCATATTCTCCACTTCTTTTATGTCACCATATCTTTTATAAAGTACAAACTCTTCACCTTGTTATTCAATGCCAAATTAACGGTCTTTATTTATGTAACTTTGCAGTCCATCATCTTCAAATAAGATTCGGTATTTTGCTGATACAGTGAAATCTGCTAAGAGTGTTCAAGAAGAGGAATACATTGATGAAGAGTTTATTATCAAGAAAGAACCTTCTTTCCACCATAAAGGTCCATCCCCCCATCCTCTCTCTACGTATATATGTATGTGTGTGTATATATATTGTGTGTATACATCTTTCAAGATGATATCCTAAACTGAGGTTGCTCAAATTTATCCCTATGCTGGAAGGCACTATATCAGTTAACGTTGATCCTGCAAACCCTCATCCGAAGTCCAACAGCCCACGTTCAAAGCACTCTGCTACAGAACAACGTAGAAGAAGCAAAATCAATGACAGGCATGTTCATCTAACCCCAATTATCTACATGAATGCATTAAGTTAGATTTGCCAAAATGAGCGAGACGGATTGGGTGGATAACAAAATGGGTTGTTTTGTATGGATCGGAAAAGATTGGATTGGGTCGTGTTTGGGTTAACCGAAAACACTTTGTCCACAATTACTTTTCATATAAATATTAGTGCGTCATATATGATTACTAAAATTATATTATTTCAGTTGATCATCTATTTTTTTAGTTATGTTCCTAATGAGGTATTATGCATTAATTTTTTTTTATTTTTTTTTTGAATTTGGGCATGTTTGGCCAGTCTTTCTTTACATGCATTCTTTAAGCATTTATCATTTGTACCTTTAGATAACAACATAACCAAAATCGTCCCATTCAAAAGTAAATAGGTTGAAAATTTTCTCCTACTTCAATATAAAATTCCTGTTTCGTTTTGAGTTGCAGTTTTACTTATGGTTGTCCCTTCACCTCTTATTCATAGCTATTCTTTTGCAAAGCTTTGATGATTTGGTGTAGCCAATGTAGATGATAGTATATATATTAGAATGCTTCACCATGATACATGTTACATACATGTCATTCTGCTAAACAAAAGATGTCATCCATTAGAAACCATAGAAGAATAGAGATGGCTCCATCTACACTAACCTCTAGTAATGCTAAACAATAGAGAAGACAATTTCACCGCATTTACTTATGGAGGACTGATTTGGGCTGTGCTCTATTGCTAAAAGGGGAACACATAAAACAGATCAAATGGGTTAAAACTTAAAAGTTGTCCAAATATACTAAATGTATTCTACTCTCTTAAAAAGTTTATTCAACTGAATTTCTTTGTTAATACAATCCTTGTGCAGATTTTCAAAGTTAAGAGGAATCATCCCTCATGGTGATCAAAAGAGAGACAAAGCATCCTTTTTGTTAGAGGCACTGTCTTAGACCAACGAGTTTTCCTATTTTGTGACAAAATTTTATAAATCAAAACCAACATGTTTGTTCTTTAATCTTTTTATAGGTTATAGAATACATTCAGTTTTTACAACAGAAGGTGCATAACTACGAGGATGCATCTCATGGGTGGACCGGTGGACCACCAAAACCAATTCCATCGGTAAGTTCATACTTTCCCATTTTCTGTGTTTCAACACGTAACGCCCGTCCCATAAGTCTTTAAGTTGTAGGTTTACTAAAACAATGCACATTACCTTTATGTTCATTCATCAAATGCTCATCTTTTCCTCCTTGCTTGTTTTCTAACAGAATAACCGACAATCCAACATCTTTGTTGAAGAACCAACACTTCCAATGAGACAAAACCAGTTAGATTCTAACATGATCAACTCTATTGATGCTACCAAGGTAACCAGCCAACACACACAACCGAAAAATGAACCATCTCTGTTTCCCGATACAGCAACCACGGGCCCACAGGTTCAACCTCAATTATCGCATAGCAGATCATGTAAAGCCGACTGCACCATCACAAGTGACAAGTTGAAAGATCAAGAACTGGTCATTGAAAGTGGAACAATTAGCATTTCAACCATCTATTCTCAAGGGTGAGAATCTTTACAATATCCTCTCAACAGGTTATTTAAAGTTGAGCTGACTCATAAACACTTTTTTGGATTTTACAAAAAGTAACATGTTACATATGATAAAGACGAATATGTTATCAAACTCCTAGTATAATTTATAATAGTAGAAAGGTTTTAAGAGGTTGTAACTTGTAATTATGTATATATACTACAGGAAAACTTCGACCCATTTGACCCGTTTGATTATTTTTCCTAAAAACAGATTGTCTAGTGCTATAACAGAAGCACTAAAGAGCTCCGGTTTGGATTTATCACATGCCAACATCTCAGTACAAATAAATCTTGGAAAGAGATCAAACAGTAGCACACTTGATTCCTCACCGCACGATCTCAAGGTACTTAATAATTTAATTACTCTAATGAATCTTTGTAGAATCTTGTAACTCAAAGTTAATTAGTTTCATGTTGTCTTTGCAACAGGAAAAGGAGACACATTCGATGGCACATTCGAGATTAGCAAACGTTCGGGAAGAGGAGAGTGGTAAAGGTTTTACTAGGTTGAAGGCAAACTGATACTAGAAGTTGGTATGATAATATCAATCTAATTTAATCATTTATTGTCCTCTTTAACATATTGAGGATCATTCTTGTGGTGTTTCTGTCTTCAAAGTATGTTGTACATGTGGTTTCTTGACCTTAAATTTTGTTCACATAGGTGGGGTGAACTGTATTATTCATTGTTATTTCACTAGATATTAAAGAGCTGATTTTTTGTTACGCACACTGAACTTTTTTGCTATGGATATGCTTTAACATGGTGATTGTAGTGAGCTAGTGAAGCAAACTATCATAATTATAAACAAAATCATGATAATATCTTTTAGATATACAACATCATCAAATATAAAATGCTTTTCACGGTTTTACTCCTTATATTAGTGTAGGATAACACTAATTAATGAAGAGTAAAATAGTAAAAGCATAAGGTTTATTGTTGTGAAAAAATATACCGGGGTGAATATGAGATGAGCTACTTGTGAGATACTTAAGATCTAGTTGTTAAAAACATGAATTGAATAAAACTAGGGGTGCAAACGAGCCGAGCCGCTCGTGAGCTACTCGAGATCGAATCGATAAAAAGCGCGAAACGAGTCGAGCTTTATCGAGCCCGAGCCGAGCTCGAGCTTGGAAAAAAGCTCATTTAATTATCGAGCCCGAGCCCGAGCTTCACGTATCGAGCTCGAGCCGGCTCGCGAGCCTAAACGAGCTTTTTATTTATATATTTTTATTTAATTTATTTAATATATTATATAAATAATATCTATTATATATAAAGTTATGATAAAAACAATTAAATAATATGAATTATGTTCTATATAAATTATATAATTATAAATATATATATATCAAAATTAAATATAAAAATATTAAAAATAATATTTAAATAAATAAACGAGCCGAGCCCGAGCTTGAAAAAGTATTCGTCGAGCCGAGCTCGAGCTTTAAAAATAAAGCTCGAAACGAGCCGAGCTCGAGCTCGAGTTCTCCTAAGTCTTCACAAGCCGAGCTCGAGCCCATACGAGCTCGGGCTCGGCTCGGCTCGTTTGCACCCTAAATAAAACTTAAATGTGGTAGAATCTAAATTGGATCTCAGGTAATACACATGGTTGAACCCGAGCTTTATATACAAGGCTTGTGAGTCAAAACAAGTCTATTTGTTATAAATATAACAAATATATAATTACATAATGAATAATATTATAAGTAAATTTTATAAAATTATAATTATATAGAGAGGTAACTTTGTAAAATAGTAAAAAAGTTTTAAAAGTGTTCCAATTAAGTAACTCAAGTTAAAAGTGCTCCAGTTAGTTCATTTAGCTTTTATGTTTTATTTAAATTATAAGTTTTTAGCATGTTTTTTTTTGTTTCAGTTAGAATATATGTTTTTCTTTTTTTTTTCATGCTAGTTAACTTTTTTATCTTTTAATATAATTAACATATTTTTTATTTTTAAATATAATATTATATATTGAAAATTCTGACCCCAAAGTCTTCTCCTTCGTTATTTTCTTTAAGTAAGAAAATTTTATAATAACTCGATTTGATGGTTTATTGGTTTAATTTGAGGAAAATATGTATGAGTGAGCAAACTGAAACACTTTTGAATCTTCATTACTATTCTGTGACGTTTTTCCTTATACATAGGTGCAAAATAAAATAATTAGTAAATAGTAGAGTTCAAAGTTTCAGATAAATAGTTCGCAACGAGTTGAGTTTGAGCTTTGTTAAGTTAAACGAACCGATCTAGAACTTAAACCATCTCAAGTTTAACTTGATTTGTTCACACCTTTATGCTCATCACATGAAACTTTTCTCCAATAAAGTTGAAGTCATCTAACTAATAAGGTAGACGGTAATCGGTATACACACGCATAAATGTATTTATTTCAAATCTCATCCAAAACTTTCGTAATTTCAAACAAAATTAAATAAGTAAAAGAAAACAAGAAAAAAAGGTATTGTGACTTGCTAAGATTTAAAGCCTAAGATTCAATCTTGTTTTGAAGTTGTATCAAGGGTGTATGGGATTGCTCATCGTATATATGGTGCATCTTATATTAATTTGTAATATTAGTAATTAGAAGTATATATAGATTTATAATTTATATTTTTTTATTTAATTCGTGCAATACACGAGTATTTAAAACTAGTAAATTATATAAGTGTTATAAAGATATATATGTATGAAAAGTTAGTGCAGGTTTTCTTGATAATAAACTTCACATTGAACGGTTCATGGCCGGTTCAAAAGTCAACTTTTAATTTGCAATCCAATCATTAAATCAAACATATTGAATGAATATGATGTAGTCATGAAGCATTCTTTCAACTTTCCCTTTTAGTTTTTATTATTATGGTACGTGGCATTGATGCTATCGATTAAATAAAAAAAAGTCATATTCATATATGAAGTAAAATTTAATTTTGGTTTATGAAGATAATAAGTATTCAAAGATGATATATATTTCAATTTGAAATCAGTAAATTAGGGTGTTGCTAAACGTATCCACTTCTCTCACATATTTGATGGACCTTTCTCTCATTAAAAAGTAATATCCTTCTCATAAATGAGTACATTTAATATATTCGGGATCCGTTTATCCATTCCCTTAACTTATTGTGATGTCACTTAGACAAATTAGGTTTTGTAGATACAAAGCATGATTCACGATCTGTTTTTGTTTAAAAAAAAAATGTTAAAAGTATATTACAGTTTTAAAATCTTTAAATTATTCTAACTATTTATACCTTTTGGGTTATGGAAAACATATTAAACTTGTTAATACAAGGCATACGGTTAATTTAATAGTGTTTTTAAATCTTTATTTGGTTGGTGGTAGGTGTGGCAATTTTCACAACGAAAATGATCATTGGTCATTTTAATTTATTACAAAAATATTATATTTTAAGTAGGTGAGTCTAACTATCTGCATGGTTTTTAAGTGTGTCTAGGTTATGTGCCGGTTAAAGTTGATGACTTTAATACAAATACATAAAACAAGTCATATTTTGTTTTTTTTTTAATTAACCGTCCAACCTAACATGATGCTCACCAATCTAAATAAAGTTTTCATCTTGATATAATACTAGTTCTATATATAACATCTCTTATAACATATGTCAACACAATAACTATAGAGATCCATAAAAGATAAGAAAAATAAATGTTTACAGATTAACCTAATCACAAGATTTTCAATTTTACGAACGATATTTGTTTTAACCTATTACACAACCCCTAAAAGAAGAGAATTGCCTTATAACCTTATTTTTCATTTTTTTTTTTCTTTCCAAAAGTTGTTGAAACACAGACCTTCACAGTTGCAAAAAAAATCATAGTCAATAACCCAATTAGAATTTAAGAGGATATTTAGCAGGAAATAGAAATATTCCTCCAGCATACATCTATTTTAGTAAGTTGAAACATCATTATTAGGAAAAGATTCAAGAAACAATTAAAAATTATAAAAGAACATTTAGACAAATGATGATTAGAGTAATTTAAAAACACCACTTTCTAGCATCACTCCAACATTTCACCATCACACCCCAATTCACATGCTTATTTAATCCCAAAAAAACAAAAGCTAACCAACTCACATAATGCACCCACCAAGACCAAATAATACTGTGTATGTATGTATATCAGTATATGTATATATAAATTATAATCAATATATATGATGGTATGACCCTGAAATGTCAGGGGATTTCTATACATAAATCATAGTTACTGACAATGAAGATAGGTTTATAAGAATAAAAACAAGAGATTAATAGTTTCCGGTCGTGTGAAAGGTGCTCCTCAATACCTTAAACCGCGTTCTAGGACTTGTACAAATTTATGAAAATTGTTGGATAAAATCGACAAAAATGAAGGCTTTTCATTGGATGATATTCACAGGTTCATTGTCTGAAGGCTGCAGGCATTCTTCTGGATTTGCATAAAAGTAATCTTCTTCTTTGGGTCTGTCTGGAATAGTTAATCTTTTTGTCGGGTTACCCATGCGTTTTTTGTGCACTTTCTTGACAGCACTCGAGAATTCATCCCAACTCAGTGAGTTACTCGTGTATTTGTCGATTAATTCAACAAGTAGCTTTCTGTCCAATAATATCGTCTTCTTGAAACCCAAATATCTGGAGAAGTAGTCAAGATTCTTGAATTGTTAGAGTGCAACTTCAAAAGATTCTATTTTTGGCTAAATGCATAAAGATGCAAGGAAAAAGTTTCCATCTTTTTTAACACTTTCGTCAAGAAAACAAAAATCTAAACTATATTATAGCTTATGAATGTTTATAAAGTAGAAGCATTAATTTCAACTCATCAACTAATGAATGGGTTAACAGGTTGTGTTTTATCTTAAATGGGTCAATGGCTAAAAGGAGATCAAATCACACGGGTTGAAACTTAAAAGCCACCCAAAGTCTATTTCCAAAGCATACAATGACAACCTTGTAAATCAATTTCTAAAAGGATTTAGGTTATTACTGTAATAACAAAAATTTGGTAATCAGAACTAACCCACTGATATGAATTAAAACAAATATGTGTTTTTTGGTCGACCCAGTCTAACTCAACGCATTTCTGGTAAAAACTAAAAAGTAAGCATATGGTACCTGCGGTGGCCTTCAACAACTTTGGCCATGTTACCATCATAAGTAGGGACAAAAATATCACTTTCCAGTGACACAAGATAATCTAATGCTGCCATTTGTGACGAGTGATTCTGGAAAAATTTAAGGTCGTCCGGTCCCAATAGAGTCTCTTTTCTTACCTGTCAATCATATGTTATTTTCCTAGATAAAAAATAAAAACAAAAAATCGGCATTGATTTTGCATACGAACCAGCTTTGGATATGCAGATGCAAGATTAGCCATTCTCCTTTCTCCACCATATATTTCACCAGCAGCAATGTAAATCTGGATGTTAGGGTCTATGTCGAGTGCTCTTAATGCAAGGGCAGTCTCTTCAGGTGTTAAAGGGCATAAACCGTCTTTTCTTTTTAAATCAGAATTTATGATCTTTTCTTTCCACCATGGGTAAGCATACCTGCCAAAAGATAGAAGATAAAATTCGAGAAAAGAATATGCCATGTGTTGTTAAACTTTAAAGTAAGATGATCAAACCTCATTCGGGTCAATTCTTCCACCTCATCATCGTCGCATCCTTGAGTACAGCCAGAAAATGCTAACATGTCCATTTCATATCGAAGGTGAAGGACTAAGAAAGGTCCATTTTTCCTTAAAAGGTTAACAACCCGTCTACCCAATTCTTCAATTTGACTAGTGAATCTTAGAGCACTGAAATTTACTCGACACCTCAGCTTCTGGAGATCAATGGGTTGACCGCTATTGGCCAGCCGAGCATCAGTTCTATTCAAATGCAAAACTTTGTATCTTTGAATTAAAGGAAGAATCTGTGTGTATACAGGGAAAAAAAAGTTAAACTGAAAGGGTAAAAGTATAGACAGATATAATTACAATGAAAGTGAAATGAGAAAAGATACATACTTGGTTATGGTAATAAGATATATCGGACCAACTAACAGGAGGCATGGTATGCAGGATTCCTAATTCAACTTTCTTTTTAAGCCTAATAGGAAGTTGTTTAAGTATCCGGACTTCATCTCTCAAGGATGTAATGAAATGGTCAACGTCAAAAATGTCCTCAAATTCACTGCAGTTTAGTACCAAAAACGATAAATTAACCCTCATGATTCTATATGCTAAAACCTTAGATAATTTGGCATACCTTGGATCAGCCCAGAATGAAGTTTTATCCAGCTCGGGAACTATGAGTGTAACATTCAAGTATCTTGCAATTGCAACCATATCACAAATCTGCATTATAAAAATACAATTGAAATAATGATCAAGTTACTTGTTTCTAAATGAATGAATTCATAGATTAATTCGTGGGCTCAATTCGTACTGAAAGCACTCACAGCTGATCGCATTGATTTAGCCCTCCATTACATGAAATCAGTAGGTAACCATTGTTCTTGTATACCCCTACGTACAACATAAAGTTTATTATCATCAGGATCGAGACAAAATGCAATACAGAAGAACACATTCAAACCAAAGTAAAAAAAGGAACAAAACTTAAATAGAATAACAAACATTGGATATATTAGCATAAGTAGAACCTCCAACAAGTTTTGTAACAAGAAACCAAATAAAGAAGTAAAGTGATGAGTAGTAGTTCTCTTTTCAATGATCTCAATTTCCTTTTAAACAATAAGAACTACTCAATTTAAGAACTATTAACACCAAGCGCACAAAACACAATTGTCGACAAATTCAGGGAGCCGCGTCTCTTACCCTTCTTGAAGTCACGACCTATAGAAATAATTCTTTGTTCATAATAGACAAAAGAACAAAATTTACCATATGTGAGGAATAACCACACCAGATGAAAAGTAGGATCCAAATAGAACCCTGCACTTTCTCTAGGATCAAACAAAAAGTATTGACCTTACAAACAATCCGCAACAATAAACCTGCTGTAAATAACAAGTTTCACACAGCTTGGCAGGGAAGAACCACAAAAGCTTAACTTTCTTGAACACAAAACCTGTTTACCCTGTCATCTTTACTCGTATGCTTATTCACTTCATGGGATTCTTTAACCACACAAAAAGTCACAAATAACAAAACTAACAAGTCCCAGATGATACAAAATGAAACAGATGATAGATACATCTTAAGAAACACATAGACAGATATCAAAATGCATTTGGTAGTCCCAAATTCATCTTTCAATCATCTTTACAAATCACAAAACAAGCACAAAAAGAGAAGAACAAAGAACTCACTCTTGGGTGGAAGAACTCTAGCAGGAACAACAGGCAACAATTTGACATCTAAAGCAGCAACAGAATCATGAGAAGGCCATCCTTTTAACACCATAGGTCCCCATGTATCTCCTAATGCCATCAACTGAACCAAACAAGTCCACAACAACACCACAGTCATCCCCCTAACAATCCATAGCTTCATCTTCGAGCTCCTTGCATACGAATACCCCATCGATCTCTTCAGTTTCTCCACTCTACTTTCCCCTAACACCTTCAACCCCATGATCCCAATCCAAAACCCTAACTACCCATCACCGTGATCACAAACCAATTGTAGCAAAATTCACGAACACTAAACGAATAAATACGTAATCAATAACGTTATCGAGATACACAAATAACCCAAATCACACTAATCCCACAAATCCCTAAGCACGAAAACCGATTAATTGCACTCTAAGTTTCCTAAACAGAAGCAACATTTACACTCTTGTGATTAATTAAACTCCAGAACAAATGTACCACCATTCGATTCTTCCGATATCATGCGATTATGCTCTAGATTCTCAATCACACGTTGCAGAAGCAGATTGGATCTCGTAATTGCATCTATGGAGGTTCAATCTGAACTACAATATCAACAGCTGCTGAAAAATCAGCAGATTAAAACTGTTTCAAGATCTTTTGTTAAAATAAAAAAAAGGGTTTTGACGGAATTAATAATATTGTCGCCGGAGTTTGTTGAAGAGATGTAAATGTCGCCGGAGAAAGTGGCCGTCGGTGGCCGGCGGTGGGAGAGATGTGAGAGAGAGAGAGAGATGTGGGAGTTATGAGACCCACTCTTCAACTTTAATCTGATTGGAATTTATGAATAGTTAATAATATAGATTGATTAATAGTTAGTTTTTTTAATATGTTGTGTGTTCTTATTATGATGTATAATATAAGTCAATAAATCATTTTTGTTTTTCTCTTGATTATTCAAAATGAGTTTTGTTTGAGCAAGAAAGGAATCATGTGAGTTTGGTCATGGTTGTGTTCAACATTATTTTAAATAATATTTTTCATAATATCTATCGGTTTTAGTTGTTAAAAAAGTCTTGTGTTTAAGGTTTTTAATACCGAAGTAATGCTTCTAAATTTTCGTAAGAGTGACGTTTTGTTTTTCAAAGACTATAATGATGCTAGTTTTACATGAATAAAAATATAGTATTTGACGATTGATTTAACTTTCGACTTACATAGTGTCCGGAAAGGAAACAGGAACGAATTGATTTACGATTTGGTATACGGAGTCTTACCCTAGTTTTAAATAAATAATATGCATAAACCTTTTTTCCTGATTATAAAAAGTTATATATGTTTCTCTTATAATTTAAAAGAGTTTATATGTATATAATTATGAAAGTAACATAATTGACAACTTGAATTACTTGGACATGTATTATGAAAGCGCCGTACATAGTGATGTCATGTCACTAATATCTGCCTAATACATTGAATTGATTTTTAGATCTAAACTTTTTCTGTTAAGAAGTATGTAAAGTATTTAACATGCATATATTTTTTCATTATTATTTTAGGGTATTCATAGCTCATGCTTTAAAATATATGAGTGGGAGTTTTTATATTATATGAAATGTTTTGACTGGTTGTGAGTGTAGTAGAGAGAAAATATTATTTTTCATTTGTAAATTTAAGAATTCACTGATCAACACTTATAAATTTTTTAATATTTTTAAAAGTGGTTGTGAGTGAAGTAGAGAGAAAAAATAATAAAAAAGGTATAAAATATATTATTTAATTGAAAGGAGAGAGAAGAAATAGTAATTTTATGTAATTATAATGATAAAAATAAAGAATGAGATGTGAGAGCATTCACAACCCGTTCCCTAATTTATGTGAGTGTATTTCTTATATTATATTGTATGGTTATAAGTGGTTGTAAGTGAAAGATATGAGAAATTTACTGTTCAATCTGTATTTTTTAGAAACACTGTTCAAAATCTTATAATATTTTATATATATTTTAAGTGGTTGTGAGTGGATGTGAATAAAAAGTAATGATAAAAATGAAAAGTAGAGATAAAAAATAATGATTTTTAATGTAATTATTTGAATAAAAATAAGGAATGGGTTGTGAATGCTCTAGCTCTTAAATCTTCAAATTACTTATTTGTATATATAACACGTTAATATAGAGTGATGTGCTTAGAAAAATGATAAACTTTACTTAATTGGCATATATGTTATCACGTTTCAAAGTTGCCTTCAAACATAATCGAATTATTATAGCATATAAGCATAGATTATTTTTAGTTTAGTTTTTTTTTCTATTCGTTTTTGTTGTAAGTTTTATTACATTAGCTTTCAGAAAGGTGTAAGTTTAGTTTTAAATTAGTTTTCAAAACAAATACACCCAAACCTAAGCACGGGTTTAGCCTACAACTTCTCAAAACACACAAACACACACACCTCTTTCCTTTAACTGCCACTGTTACCGGCATCATAACAGATTGGGTGTAATTTACTAATGGATCTTATTGCCTTCATGATGCGGTAGAATTAAGATGAAAAAGAAGAAGAATTGAGAAGAAAAGATGAAAAAGGTTTGATCTGACTTTTTCATAATATGTTTCATTTTATTTTTCATACTGAGACGAACATACAAAACGCACTTTAGTGAGTTCATAGTTTCTCCTTTACTTCTTTTTCTTTATATGCTTCTTTATCTTTTATTTACGACCTTGCATGAACTTATACTCATCACAAATAATAAGTTGAAGCATAAACCTAACTAATAATATAAATTATGGGTTGCAAGAGATTGTTGTTATTAGACGTACATGATGATGGTTGTACCTGTTACATTCCACTCGAGACTATGTTACATTGGAGATGGGAAGTTTAGTTGGGAGTTGTAGCTAGAAAAAGTGTTGTTATAATATATAGTGAAAATTAAATGTGGATTGTCGATGTTTTAAGAAATAAGGGTTGTTCGAGAATGAAGATGTTACGTTGTAATATTAGTAATAATAACAAAAATAAAAAATATATATATATTTAGTGTAATAATTGTTTATGATGGTAGAGTATTTGTTGTTGTATTAAAAAATAAGTTTTAAGATTTTAGTTACTTCCCCAATAACATTTTCTGTAAAGTTTATTACTTTTTCATGCGAATCACCCTACGGCTTGATAGTTCTAGAAAGTAACATCATTAAAAACCCATTATGTAGATGGTAACATTATTTTTTATTTCATTAAAATGTAACATGCCAACATCTGTATTATTTAATAAAGAACTCATACAGCCTAAACTATCTTGCATACAATCCACATTCCACCCAATGTCACATTACTGAAACATCATTCTTTACATTCCACTCACTACATCTTGAAAATGGTTTTCACTCTTCAAAATAATGAGACACCATTGATGTCGACACATTTAACAAATGTTCCAGAGTTCCTCTGGGCAATATTTTTTCTCTTTGTTGCTGCATATCTCGTTCGTAGATATTTTTTATTTGTTTTTAAGGCTTCTAGTGAATTATAAAGAGAGTTTGAAAAAGTCAAATCTTTAATGATTTCGTTATTTGTAATTAAATTGCGAAAAATTCTAGAGATCATACTTGTTTAATTTATCTCTCTCGACTTAAATACCATGAAGCAAACCCTTGAAAGTTTTAACATAAGTAGTAGGGATTTGCATCCACCTATATCATATTATAAATAGATACAAAAATGATAAGATTGTTTTTTATTGAATCGAATATGAACCTCCTATAGAAGTTGAAAGAATATAGACAATGATCCAAAGCCAAAAAGGAGAAAACACATTTTTGAAACACTAATCAAAATCTATCTAATGAATTCAACGGTTCCAGTATAACTAAAAGAAAAAAGGGAACAAGAACGCAATGAGATTTGCATCCTGAAAAAGGAAATATGGCCATGTAGAACAACATATAAGTTACCATGGTTGCATATCTATCATATGGGTCTCCAACAATTATTTCAATAATTACATATCTGATTAGCTCTTTGGATGAATATGCATCGTGCCCATGGTAAACGTTGGGCAGCAAGTCCATAGCGGATAACTACTTTAATAATACCAAGTTGTTATATGAAAAAAAAATGACATAATAACACACTATAAAAATCTAGAGGAGAGTGAATATATTCTTTCTAAATTTAACTGCAATTAAAGGGCTCTTTTAACAAGTTGGTAGAAGACTAGGATATCACCACAAGAACAAAACGATGACGTACAGTGGTTTAGATAAAGATTAGCTTCTTCACTGCCTTTGATCCTCGATCAAGAGTTTTATTCACTATCAGCGTCTTGACAATTATGCAGTTCCCACTCAAAGGGAAGTGATCCCCCCTAATGTCTCTCTTATAAAGGCAAAGATACCTATACTTCTACTTTGTTGAAACTTGTAAGGGATAATCAATAAATAAACTTACAAAGTAATTTTGTGTTTTTGCTTGAAAGCTCTAGTAGATCTTCTCTTATTTGATAATCTTGAGGCTAGTAATGAATAATTAAATTACTTAAGAGTATGAAAGTATTCTTTATATTCTGATTCGCGATATGTACGTCAAAGAGTGTAGAGGAAATTGTCTAAATAGCTAAGAGAAGAGAGAATGAGAAGCTATCCAAAACTCCGTTGGTTGATAAAATGATCATCCATGCATCAACCCGTCCTACCTCTTTCTCTCAAAATTGATATTGATCATTTATTAAAGCTTAACCGCCAAAGAAATCTGATGTAGTAAATGAGGATTGTCTTGACTAACGACGAAATGAACCGATGTTTGCCTAAGCATCTTCCCTTAAATAATTGGTTTTGTTTTTGTTTCTTTTTCTCCTCAAATAATCAATACTTCATTTGTTCTAAAGCCTTCACATTTATTTGATTTGAAAATAAGTACTAATTTTATAAAAATTCCACTATATTTTTTATTTGACATGAATATTTCAATAATTCATTTAAATGTCTATGAAAAGTAAGCTCTATTCATACTCATGAGAGAATGTCACATCTATTTTAGCTCCCAATTTGTTAATATAGCTGATTTTTTTCGTTGTCGTTAAACGTTTCGTTGATTCTTGAGATCAATCCAAAAAAATTCTACCATCGATTAGTGATCAAACCATCATACTGGCTGTGGATGACGTTGTTAATTTATTTCATGAACCTTTTTCTTAATGTTTCTTGGTATGGTAGATGTACGGCTCGACCATGAATTTAACCTAGTCTTGTCGTTTAGATTTTGTCAGCACTTTGGGAGTTTGATTCAGGCCTATATATTTATGGTGTTGACCGTGATGCTTCTAACTCTTCATCTTTTGTTTCTGGTTGTTTTTGCAAATGATGGACATAATATGAACATATAAGCATCTTAATTTAGAAAATGAGGGGCAAATAATATGTTTAGATTTTTAACATCATCAAAATAAATAATTATTAATGAGTATTGTATATACCAACAATTAGGCTAGGTATAGGAGAAGGAAAACCTTCTACTATTTTTTAAAAGCGATCTTTTAAGTTTTAGGTATATGTTGCTAATATCAATTGATTGTTGCCACTCTTTAGATATCTATTGTCTCACATGACGACATAAGTAAAGAGTTCTCATAGCATTGATTACTCTTTACTTTTTATGTGAGGTTGTGTTATACAAGTCAATATTCTTTTTGTGATCACTGAGGAAACGTGCCGCATGTGATTATTTTTGCCCTATCAAAATTTGTTTTATAATAGTGTTCATAGTAGATTTTTTGGGACAACCTACACTTGATCAGATTCAAAAATAGTATTGCAGTCCAACCCTAGAAATAATAAACTCAAAATAAGTTCCAAAACTGATGGCGAAATTTGAGTTTGGAGTTGAGAGTTGAGTTAGAAAATTTGTAAATACGATAGTAAGTGTTTGTAGGCTTGAAGGGATGACCAAGTCACCGTGGTCTACAAACGGTTGTTCTAATCTAAGGGACATGTGATCTCCTCAAAAGAGGATGCTTTGAATCGGCTAAATAATAAGATGGTCACCCTTTCATAACCGGATCGGTTTCAAAAACTACAGTCATTAATAATTTATAATTTAAAATTAAATGAGTTGAGGCTATTGTCTCTAGTCGTCTTGTTTTTCCCAGCTTTTCATATATAACACATAAGCTTTAATAAATTTTCTCCAGTTTTTCTCGATTTAGAGGGTGTCAAATGATTTTCCTCACATTTTCCCTATGTGCATTCGTGTGTGGTACGGTGCAAGTCACATGCTCACTAATTCAATCAGTGAGTACCGGTGAATATGCCCCCGGTTGAGGTTTTTTTGGTCACTAGAACCAGTGGTGGTACCGGGACCGGGTTTTCATCACCTCCCAAGATCCACTCCAACCTCTCGAAGAGGACACTCTGACGGTAAGGTGTCCCGCCTCTAAAAAAACAAAGGTTCAAATCATACGATGTACAGGTAAAGGTGGATAATAAGAATAAATTATGAGTCATTCCAAAAATACATATAATATAATAAATAAATAAATAAATAAACAAACAAACATGAGTTAAGGTTGTTAAATAAATTCAAATTACTAAAAGAATAAAAGGAACGTATATAAATCATTTAGGTTTTTTCTTATCAAAGGTTTATATGTTTTAATATTATGCCTCTTACATACACACACGTAGATTATGTACATTAAACATCATCAAATAATATGTTCAAATGTTTTTAGTAACCTACACATGTATAGGTATAAGTTATATACATAAACAAAAAATTAAACTAATTCTCATGAAGTCACACTATCTAACTTCACATGATTATAATTCTAAGAACACAAATGTTTAAAAGGTAACACAAAGCATTAAACAGTTTTACAGATATCATCATTTTTATAAAAGCTTAGCAAACCAAAATTAGTAAACCGTTCAAATTACGCTGAAATAAAAGCTATTATTATTATCACTTAATAAAATATAAGTTCTTTAAATAGTAAAGAAATTATAAAGCACAATCACTTTTTTCATTAAAAAGAAATAAAACCATACCAGGGTGGTGCCCACCAAAATCACGGGCCACATGGAAATACCAAAATTTTGTGTGGTGATCGAGTAAGGATAACGCCAAGTGACCCCACCCAACCCTAAAATCCTCCAAATGCTCTAATAGATAAAATAGACACTTTAGGAGTAAGGGTAAATTAGGAGAATGTCTATTAGTTAGAATATCTTGACTTTTAAACACATATATTATATAAACTAGCGTTTTAATCATAACGCGCGTTATAAAACCGTTTTATATTTGTTACCGGAGACACACCAATACTGGCAGTTGAGCCAATGCAACAGACGCCATTTATGTATATTAAAGGTTACAAGTTGGCTCAAAACCAATGACAAGTTGCAACTACAAACGAAAAATAGTTGTCACGCCAAACCAACCTACACCAGTCTCGATGTATCATCATAGCCACAAAGCAACCAAAACGAAGAGTCTCGGAGGAATACATGACCTCGTCATCGACACCGTACCTTCTAGCAGACCCAAACCATTAGAATCAAACAACAATCAGGTAAGCTTATGCTCAGCATCAAACAGAATCTTAGATCAACATTAACAATCATGGCAACTATGAAAACAATAATGCCAACTATATAAACAATAAAGGGGAATTGAAGGGAAAGAGAGGCATAAAATGACCGACGACGGTGGCACCACCACTGTAACCACCCCGCGAACAACCGGAAATCCCACCTCAAACGCGAAGGGCAGACAAGACGGCAACATTTGTCAGCCACCGACACCGCAAAATTCTCATCGGAACCAACAGATGAAAAGAGACCTACATCAATGGCTCACTGCGATGCAGACGCCACCGAAGGCGGCGTCATATATAATCGACAGATCTAAAAGATCACTTCCACGCAGACGCCACCTAAGGCGGTCTACCGGCCACCAAGGCCGTCGTCAAACCACTGATGGCGTTATAATCGACGGATCTAAACCAATGGCGACATGCAACACAATCCATCGACTTTGGCGATACATGAAGCCACTATAACCGATTCCATACCTAGTAAGCAACGGCAAAAAACGGAGGTGTGGCAGTCGCTAACGGCGACGTTGCCCCCCTCTATTGCTCTTCAACAGAACTGAAGAGGATACAGGGGCGTAAATAGCCGCCGTCAATAACGGAACCGCCCATCACCGGAGGGGCAGCACCGCCGGTTACACAGGAGACGACAGCCAAATCAGGCGGCTCCACCTTCGCCGTCTCCACCACCAGCAACACCTAGATTTACAATATGTGCAATTGTGCGTACATATAAAGATAAGGACCAAAGTATACAACACAGCAAAAGAAGTGGTGAAAATCTAAAACCCACAAAACTAACTTTTCATAAAACTTGTTTTTTTCATATTATAGAATTAGTTTAGATTAATTTAGGAGTAAGGGTAGCGTGCATTTGTGTTAAAAAAAGCATTTTGAACCAAGTTTTCTTTCAAAATCTTTCGAAATTGTTAGTTTGTAATAAAATTTTAATAGTGACAAAAACGGTTCATGTATATTATACAAACAAAACTATCCCCAAATCTAGAAAATAGGGGCATTGCATAACTCTCCAGTCTCCTAAACTTGTGAAATTATATATTTTTCTAAATCATACTTAGAGGCATTGTATTTATTCACTGAAAACTTGTATTTTGATTGAAAACTTGTGTTTTGCGGGAAATATGCAATTTTTCAAGTAAAGAGATGAATACATGCAATTCCCCCTAAAAAATATAAATAAACCGTAAAGATAAACATTTAGTGTGAAACGAATCATTAAGGCCACGTGTGTACCTTAACCCCTCTTAACTCTACCTAAACATCACATAACCCACTTTACCTATGGCACCCCACCCGGAACCTACGCGCCCGTCTATAATTGATACAACTTACAGCGAAAGCAAACTGGATTTGCATTCAAAACTTACAATATTTTGAGTACAATACATTATTTATTTACAATATGAAACAACTAGGAATTTTTAGAGATTTGGGTTCCACTGTCTCCACATTATTTCTAAAACTTCATCCATATGCTGGTGAGCTCATGTTATATAGTTTACAAAAACAACACCATACAATTGACATGCATGCAAATATGGGTTTAATATTTTGGGCCAGAGACAACACGTTCCAACCATTACCTTTTCACAACCACCAGAAATGAGCTTGTCAGATTAACAACATTCTTGTGTATTACCAGTTTAGATAGAACAAGTATGCAATCATAGTTTTATAAATAAACGTGATAACTCATCCGTTTAACAATTGCTTAGCAATTGATGACAGTTTCTAGTACAATATGGTAATACCTAGGTCCTGATGTAGTTTAAGCATTCTTAGGTTAGGTAATGGTACAGCTAACTAGTTATTGTCATAGTTGTATATTGGCTAACGTTGTCTTGTACAATAACCCTAATGCTTAAAAAAATAATAATAATACACTAACATTGCTCCTAATATTAAAACTAAAATATATAATAATTAACTTGACATAACTCGTGCTCCTACTCGAGCTCCAAAAACGACTATTAACGATACCCGGTAGGATATTGAGTACTCGAGATTCTCTTTATAATATAACATTTTAAAAAACTTATATTCTAAATTTAATCTTATGGTTTCTATATATAAAAGGCAAGAAGGCACCTTAATTCCACCAACTGAGCGATGTGACGGAGTAAGATCAAATATAATATATTTCATTATCATGTGATGTTTTCTCAAAACAATAAACTTTCATCACATCTCACTCACTTTTTTTTTATTACACATAATAATATATATTAATTGATGTGTGATTCTATAATAACTAGAAAATATCGTTCGCGCATAACGTCTGAGATTTAAGTGTTTATCTACCAATGTTGTTACACTTAAAATGAAACTATAGTAAATAAGTCTTTATAAATAACATATATTAAAATATATAGATAGCATACATTAAATGATACAAATATGAATGTGAGAGACCATCATGTAAAATACTAAACCTTTGTGTTAAAACAAAAAAGCACAAAAGTTTCATGTTAAAACAATAAACTTTCGTAGTCACATCTCACTCACTTTTTTCTTACTAAACATAATAATATATATTAATTGATGTGTGATTCTAAAATAACTAGGAAATACCGTCCGCTCGTTGCGTTGAAGATTTAAGTGTTTGCCTACTAGTGTTGTTACACTTAAAATGAAACTATAGTAAATAAACTTTTATAAATAGCATATATTAAAATATACCAATAGCATACATTAAAAAAATACAAATATGAATGTGAGGGACGATCATGTAAAATACTAAACTTTTGTGCTAATACAAAAAAAACACAAAAGTTTCATGTTGCTAAGCTTCACAAAAGAGCACAAAAGTTTCATGTTAAAACAATAAACTTTCGTCATCACATCTCACTCACTTTTTTCTTACTAAACATAATAATGTATTAATTGATGTGTGATTTTATAATAACTAGGAAATATCTTCCGCTCGTTACGTTGAAGATTTAAGTGTTTTTCTACCAGTGTTGCTACAATTAAAATGAAACTATAGTAAATAAACTTTTATAAATAGCAAAATATACAAATATGAATGTGAGGGATCATCATGTAAAATACTAAACTTTTGAGCTAAAACAAAAAAGCATAAAAGTTTCATGTAGCTAAGCTTCCTTTTTTATATAGATATATAATAATATTATTAAAATAATATTAATATTTAAATAATAATAATATATACATAATTTTTATTGAATGTTTTAAGTGGTCAATTTTGATACCTTCACATACTAACACGAAATCCTGTAAATGAACCAAACGTTCATGAACTGTTCGGCCGGAAGTTCGTTTATGTTCGTTTATTTAGGAAATGAACGAACATGAACAAAAAAATGTGTTCGTTTATTTAAACGAACAAACATGAACACATGCGTTGTTCGTTCGTTTACGTTCATATATGTCCGTTTATGTTCGTTCATATATGTTCGTTTATTTATGTTCGTTTATGCTTGTTCATTTATGTTTGTTTATTTATATATATATAATATATTAATAAAAGGGTATTATGTGTTAATATTTGAAACATAAGTGTATAGAGTTATACTAGAAACTCATAAGTTTAGTGAGTTTTAATTTCCACTAATACACCAAAAATCTAAAATAATAATTTAAGATTTTTTTTTTGTGTTCAGTTTTGTTTTTTATTATGGTTCATTTATGTTTGTTTATTATTGTTCATTTGTGTCCGTTTATGTTCGTGAAGTATTCATTTAGCTTCTTAACGAACAAACATGAACGAACACGAACATTTTTATTTTCTTAATACACGAACATAAACACAAAATCGATAATGTGTTCGTGTTCGTGTTCGGTAAAAGTTAAATGAACGAACATGAACATGCTTATGTTCATGTTCGTTCGGTTCATTTACAGGCCTACAGTAACACGTTCTAAAAACTTTATAGAATGTCATTTTAACCCTTTTAGATTTTTAAAGTTTCGAGTTTACGTGTCAGTATGAGTCGGGTCAAATATAAAACGTTTACGTGCATATTTTTCGCTTTGAGATGACCTGCGTTTCGACATTCACCTACATTTTGAGGTAAATTTTATTCAAAAATTAGTGGGCTCAAATATAAAATGCTTTTCTTTGACGTAAATCCAAGTTACTCTACGTTTTAACGTATATTTAGTTCGGAAACGAGTCAGGACGATCTTAATCTATACTTTATCGCGTTGCATATGGCGCAACCGCACAAGTTTTTTATGTATGTTTTGAATTGGACTAAGTTTCAATATAATTTTATTTGGAAAATAGTCAGGTCAAGTATAACACGTTTTCGTTCAACGGTATAGATTCAAGTTACTTTACGACGTAAATTTAATCCGAAAACAAGTCGGGCTGATTGTTAGTTTATAAGTTATCACATCACGTACAATGCAACCACGTGTTGTTGCATCCGCGTTTGATATTTGGAATCATAGTGAAATTCCTCACACAACATGAGGGTTGGGAAAAACTAGTTTAATTTAAATACAAAAAAATAAATTTTATTAATAAATACTAAGATTAAAAGAAATGAAAACATTACTAAAAATATAAAAACATTAATAAACAGTTAAAACATTAATAGAAAAACAAACTACTCTTATGAGAAAGAATTTTAAAAAGCCTTTTTTTATGTGTAGTTATATATATAGTAGGTTTGGTTGTAAAATAATTTAAAAAAAAAAAACATTTTTATTTTAATTTAAACAGTCATTGTACTGTTCCACAACGGTAACAATCTCTAGAGGCCAAAGCTCAGTTTTTAAATCCGTGAACCATGTTAATCTCAAACTGATCAAACCAACCTATTTGCTTTAGTTTGGGTAATATAAGGGAATTGGACCACTGGTTGGTTTTAACGGTTTACAGCACCAGTAGCTGAAAAAAAATAATGGTAAAAAAAAAAAAAAAAAAAAAAAAAAAAAAACAGATATTGGAAGATGGTAAAATGCTTGGATTTGATTGGGTGAGTCATAACAGTCTAACAGATATTACAAACTGAGTCGTACACTAGCAATGATAAAGATCACAAATTTAAAATCTACATCATTTGAAAATATGTTTTGTTTTATATGAATATGAATATTATATATTTAAAAATTCAAGCTATCAAACCTAAACTTAATCACATGATGTGGGTTAGCAAATTGGGCCCAATCCGAACAGAAGCATTATATAAATAAAGTTATAAAATAAGAGAAATAGAAAAGAAAAACAGTCTTGAGTCTCTGAGAAGGTATATGTATCCTAAACAAATGAAACAATTAACAACTTTTCACAACTCCAAAAGTAAATGAAATTTGCCTTCATTCATCCCATAGCATGTCATTCATCTTCTGCACACCATAACATACTTTCTGGTTAATTTTTTATTTTTCTAAATTTAACTTAATTTTGACAACAATATAGCACATTATAATTATTTCAGAACGTGTTATAGTGTGTTTTACTTTTAGCTAAATTACATTAAACCCTTTTGACCCATGCAAACAAGTAGAAATTGCCACCTCTAGAATTGATACCCTAATACCAGATTCTAAGTGTGTCTAACTGATTTATTTAGTGAAAATAAGCTAAATTATGATGATATTCAAGAAAAATAATGAAAAGTGGGATCAAAGAGATTTTCATCCTTACCAGACTATAGCTTGTCAAAATCATCGTCATCCAAGCCATCGTTTCCATCATCTAAAAAGTCAAATAAATCATCAGCGGAGAAATCCCAAAATAAATAACAATTGACAAAAAAAACTAAGACTCAAAGTAACAATTATATGTGTAATTCTTGTGCATGCAAGAAAGAAGTCAAATTTCAACTCATTCACAATAGGTTGATTCCAGATATGTTAAATTTCTAACTTGCCAAATGGGTAAAATAACGAGAAAGAAAGCTAAGGAAATGGGTCAAAAGTTTGCTTTTAGAGACATGCCTTAGGTGCGCCTGATATGTGAGGCTATCAGAAAAACGCCCCAAGGCTAGAGGCGGGATTCTTGCACATGGGGGCCAAATGGGGTTTGGAGGAGGCTGATATATAAAGACGACTGAAAGAATGAATAGATTACAAATGATTTACTTGATAAAGACTTATATGCAAAAGAATAGAAAATTTGGGAGAGGAGTGATTTCAGTTGTCCCAGTACATAAGACTACCTTTTTACCTGTTAACAAAACCTATCAATTTGTCCACCACAAAAACTAACAATCAAAACACCTCAACAACATACCTGGTCCTTCATCACTGTCACCAAGATCCCCCAATAGAAAAACATCCAAGTCCTGGTCACTAGTCTTTGTGCTTGTGCTTTTAGTTTTCTGATTTGCTTCACTTGCTTCTGTTTTAGGGACGCTTTCAACCGCGGACCCCACTCTAGCATCCTCGTTCACCTTTTCATCCACTTTTTTATTTTCCTCTTCTTCCTTGTAACGCTTTTCATAACTGTAGTTTTCGGATCAGAAAGTGAATACCCAACCATCAAGTGTATCCAATTACACAAAACACATTGACAGAATAGAAAGAATGTTAAAAGTATGCCAAGTGACCATTCTCAGAGGAAGTTTTACTGTGAATTTGAATAATCAGAGGAATAAGTTACTTACGGAGTCACGTGATTATTTACTAAAATAAAATAGATCCTCCAAAATTTCCTCTCTCTCATGACACGTGGGCATAACTCATACCTCAACTTTGAGATTTCCTGCAATTATCAAGATTAAGATAGAAGACAGATCGTTAGTTCTGCCTCTTAGTATCAAATCAATAGACAACAAGATCATAATAATGCATCCATTTATTTGTTATCAATAAATATACCAAAAAATTGTGCATCAACAAATCGTTAAAATGGTTTTCTTGCCATGAATGTTTCTTCAGCTGACAGGATTGTTCAACGAGCATTTGGGATCAATTAGGTTACTTCTCATGTTTCAATAAAGACCATAAAGAACTTCCAACACTGATTTCTATTGTTATCTTCAAAATCAGAAGTCTTCACACCACTATTTAGAAGTCATAACAAACAAGAATTAATTGTCACAGAAAGAAGAAAAGACACTTAAATGGTCAGAGGTACGGTTATTTGGAATTTGAATGTCTAGAGCCATCGGGCGCACATTCCGCATTCCACTCACTGCCAGCGCCACATCACTCTCCACTCCCTCACCACTCCCTTATGGAAATGGTTTCTTTACACTCCACCTATTATTTTTTAATTATTATTTTAGTCTTATGTGTGGAGCGTGTGAGCTGTGACCCAACTCATGCTAGTGCCTCACTACCGTGGACCATGCCAGGAAGGCGTGGTGTTCCATTCATGAAATTGTTGCCACATGGCTCATGGTGTGAGCCATGGGAACCATGCTGAACAGTCTAAAGGTATAGTTCCTGATACTCTAATCACTTTAGCAACGAAAAAAATGATTATATTAATAAGGTGACATTATATGTTCAAAGATAATCTGCACATCAAAGGAACTGTAAACTATCTATTTTCATGCAAGTTGTCACAACTTGGCCTATTTTTTTCTCACACCGAATGTCATATTTCCAGAAGCAAATTTTCAAAGATAAGACAAATATCATACAACTATCGATTACTAGTTAACTTTTTCCACAAATTGAAGAGTTAAATACTCATAATGGAAATGAAGAAGCTCTGGTTAAACATTATAAAACTGGGAATTGCAAAGCTGTAATATACTTATATGTTTACAAGGCTCCGTAGAGTTACGACAATAGCCTATCTCATTGGTATGTTGCTGTCTACTCTAGGTAGTCAAAGGCGCTAGGTGCACTCAAGGCGCAAAAGGTGAGCCCATCACCTAGGCACAAGGCACTTAAAAGCAAGGGCTCAAGACAATCAAGTTGCACAATGTAAAAATACCATTTTTATCTGTTTCAAACATGTTTTAGGCTAGTTCCAGGCCATTTTTAGATGTTTCAGACCGATTTTTTTGCATAAATATAGTTATGCAAAAAATGACAAAGGGTACTAATATAGTTAGGGCAAAAAGAAACATCATATAATTTCATACAACTCTTTTCATCTTCACCAGTGTTAGGTATAATAGAAACATACAAAACTATCAGATGGTAGCTGGTAGGAATATTTTAGTTCATAAAGGTAAAGATGAGCTAAGTCGCTAGTTCAGTAATTCACTCATGTCCTATGGGTGATGTTTTTATCTGCTTCTAAAAGGATTCAATAAGTTACCTTTACAGTTGAGAGAACGAGTTTAGCATGTGTTTCTTGCCACTTTGTAAGATCCTGCCGAACATTTGAGATTGTAGGAATATCAGACATTTCTGAGTCATCTGCACATCACATAAAAAAAAAACTCCAACTATGAAACTCTAATGGAACAACTAAACCACACAATAATCTTTCACTGCAGATTCATTGCAACAGAATTGGGGATCACCCAGCCTCTTCCAGATGGAACAACTAAACCACACAATAATCTTTCACCATACATATGAAACTCTAATACACTTATTCAGCTTATAGACTCTATAAATCCCAACAGTTTAAAAATACTTATAGAGTCATAGACTTAGCAACGTTATTAATGATTAGGTGATTTGCTGTGATTCCTAATATTCCATTACAGATGCCTTGGAACTGTTAAATGAGACTGCGAAGCCAATCTCAAAAGCACATCATAACTAATTTTGTATTTCTCAGCACACTTACACCACCACTTCACCTTTAGCCTACTGATGTCACTTTTTCCTAAAAAAAACTGTTTAGACGTTTCTAATCATGGCAGCACCATTACAGATCGCCACAGAGAATACAGAATATTATCAATTGTGTTGCATCTCTAACTGATCATAGAATAGTCAAAAACCCTAGCGGAGATACAATGCAATCTTGCAACAGAGTCTAAAAAGTCATCAGGGTTCTCAAATCTCAAATCATTCACTAGGTATTCTTCAGAACCTTCATTCACATGCATTAATAGCAATGAGCACATGCTTTCAAGTATAACCATAGACTACCTAATTAACCGTACAACTTACCTTCAAGCGGAAAATCTCGAAACGTATTAATCGTAATCTCCTTCACAAACTCCCGCAGATCCTCCGTGATCCCAAACTTCTCGAGATCAGCAGGCGATGTACCACCAACCTCCACCGGCGCAGAAGACGACGCCGACGCCGACGCCGATGAATCCACAACAAGCTGCGAGATCGCCGCAGAAGTGGACGGAATCTGCGACTTGATCTGATCCGCTCGTTTCAACGCCTCAACCTTAATCAAATCCGCCTTCTTCCCCGCCTCAGCCGCGATCTCCTTCGAGCGTTTCGACGCCTCGAGCACAATATCAGAGATCTTCGACGATCCAATCGTGAAGTCCTGTGATCGCTTCGCGGCTTCCTTTGTGAACTCCTGTGACCGTTTCGCGGCTTCTTTTGTGAACTCCTGTGACTTCTTAGCGGCGTCTTCGGCGAATGTTCGAGCTTTTTGCCAGAAATCCATGGCGGATGTGTGGATTGTTGGAGGTTTAGATATCAGATGTGATTGAATGTGGTGAAGATGATGATGATGATGATGATGATGATGCAGGAGGAAGAAGAGGGGGAATAGAGTGTGGAGGGGTGCACGTTTAGGAGGATGGTGCCGTGTGGTTTGTTATACACGTTGTCAAAAGTCAAGATTTTGACCGTGTTGGGCATGTTGATGTATATATAATGACCCTTAAGATGTACAACTGTACACAACTTGTGTAACACATGTAGTGATGTTTAGAAATCGGGAACAATTCGAATTTTCAAATCCAAGTAATATCAAGCTAATGAGCTCTAGATCAATTGGTTTAAGAGCAGTCATCCCATGGCTTTTCAAAATGAAGGATATGGGTTCGAGTCTCATTTGTTGTCATATGCTTCAAGTGGGTCAGATGTTTTATCACAGTTGCTTTTAGGTGGTGAGTTTCCCTTGGATTGGTGTGCAGGTCGGGTTACCTGTGTTGTCTGTGTTCGAGGGAGTGGGTGACATTTTGCCATTATGTTTACCCGGGTGACCGGACTTAAAAGTATTCGTTGGCCATTAAAAAAAATAAGATCGATTCAGTTATGTCGGGGTAGAGTAAAATTTTTGTTATATGGTTTGAAAACCAGGTTTTATTATTTAATATACGATGTGAAACTAATTAAATAAAGTATCTATAGCATCTAATAAAACAAGGTTTTCTTTGCCACTTATTCTTCTTTTATCCCACTTTTTTGACACATGTCATTTTTCTACACATTCACACATCAATTTTCCCTCTAAAAGGGTATTATAGTAATTTAAATACTAATACAAATTTCTCTCTCTTATTAAAAATTAATGTTATTAATTGCTATATTTTTCTCTCTTATTTAATTTTTTTAAATCAAACTATTTTTTAAAAATAGATTTTATTAAAGAAATTAGAAATCAAATCTTTTAATTAAGATCTAAATAATAAAAAAACTAAAATTTTATATAATATGAAATTTTCTAAAACACTAAACATTTTTAAATAAAATATTTTAAATCGTTTTGTTTTTAAAAAACGTTATAAACTGGTGAAATTTGTTAAAAACTATTTTATTAAAACAACCAGAATCATTACAAACAAACGTTTTGAAAAAACAATATTTTTATAAAAAAAATATTTATAAAAAAATATTAAAACGAATGTTTAAAAGTGAAACTATTTAGATAAGAGAGTTAAAAATAATATAACCGTTTTATTTTTTGAACTATTACGTATATATAACTTTAATTATATTTTATATTAAAATATTATACTGTAACTTTTTATGTTTGTGATTAACTATAATACGTTTAATTAATGGTTTTTAGACTATCCATATATTTATAAAAAAAAACTAAAATAAGCGTGAAACATTTGTAAGACTTATTATACTTACTTTCTCATTTCTCTATATTGTTAATAAAAATATTGAATACTAATAATATTACTCGTAGCATATTCAAATTAAAAATGTATAATTTAATAAATTAAAAACCTATTTTTTATTAAAAACACACTTTTAAAAAATAAAAATTTTATAAAATACAAAATAAGATGAACTTTTTTTTATCATTTTTCTTAAAACAAAATATTTAGAAATCATAATTTTTTATAAAACAAAAGTTTAAGAAAAATACATAATTGTTTATTTATTTAAAATAGCTATTTATACGCAGCTATAATTATATTTTATATTCAAACATGATTTTATAATGTATAAATTTTTAGTACTAATTATTTAATATTTTATTTAGTCAACCCGTGTAATACACGGGAACTAACCTAGTAAAGTATAAAAGAAACTAACTAATGTATTAATAGAAAAAAGGTTTGAATTTGTATGGATTTTAATGAATAACAAAAACAAAATAACTTTTTCACGTTTCACACACGTGAAGTTCACAATTAAGATGCATATAAATATTTTTAATACCAATGATTCTTAGTTAAACTAGTTAAGTTGAGTTACTTATGACACGTAAATATGAAAAAATCATGGGTTTAAGTTTCACGCTGAACAAAATACTCAGGGTTGAGTCACAGGATTTTTCTATTTATGAGTTTTCTACTGAGTTGGTTGGAGGTGCGATCCCGACTGAAAACGAATATGTGGACCTGATCAAGATAAAACATTTCTTCCGAATCATGATCGTATATTTGTCATTTATATATATATAGATTATTAATTAAGTGATTCATGAACATTTATAATATCGAAAAGACAACGTTTGGTCTTCGTTTTTACTCTTGTGGATTTTCAAAAGCGAATTATGTTTCTCGGCTCAAACCATAATAGCTAAACCTTCTACCTAGTCAGTACGACCCAAGCAAACTAGCGGGTTTGTTTTAATTATTATGCATATTAGACTCACCAACTCAAAAACTAATTATATTTAGTTTGTATTTCAAAAAAAAAAAAAAAAAAAAAAAGTAGCACACCCTTGTTATTATTAATTACTTATGCTTAAAACTTTTTAACATATTAATCTTGTTTTCTCAAAGCAAAGTATAATTAAAAGATTAAATGTTTAAAGCAGTCCAATTTGTTGCAACACGATGCGCTTAATAATAGTATATACTATTTACCAACTTTGATATGCATTATGGGTTGGGTCGTATGTTTTAGTGGGTTGTACCGTATGTTTTAATGGGTTGTACAATGTACACACCTTTTGTTTTTTTGGTTTTTTTAATCTTTAACATTTTTTATTTTAATGCAATACTTTTATATCTTTTACAATTAAGTTTTAATATTTTTTACCTTCAACTTTGGTCATCTATACTTTTCGTGTTTTACAATTTTTTCGTTTTATGTTTCGTTTTAAATTTGCAAGTTAACACGCCGCAGCATGTATGTTTGGTAACATTTTTATACCTAATATTTTTTCGTTTAACGGACTCGTCGCAACGTGCTGATCCTAAATCGACTCATTTATTGTTTTATATGTTTTACCTTTTAACTGTGTGATTCAATATTTTTACGTCTACTTTTCTTTCCGTTTTACTTTTTTTGTTTTATATTTATTTTTTTATATGAGTTTTTTCGATGTTGGTATCAACTGATGATGGTGTGCCATTACGGCTACTTTATTCGGTTTTAAGCCTCCCACTACAAAGGCTTTAATACTAGATAAATACAATGATCATAAAAAAGAAAAAATAGCATTAAAAAAACAAACTAAATATGAAAAATCTTATAAATTTGTGTGTTCTTAATTCTTATTGTAAAATTGTGAGTTTGTAAAGTTTAACACTTAGAACTATCATTTAGATATGGACAAAAATATTCTATTTGGAAATCAAAACCAGTAACCGGATCCAATTGCCAAACCGGTTTCACGTTTATCTGGTTTCAATCTTACTCAATTCATTGAGTTTAAATCGGTTATTAACTCTATATGTCTAAACGATTTTCAACCCAGCAAATTTTGAATCGACCTAATTTTAACCTAGTTTTTAAACCGATTGTACCTGATCATTTCACTCACTAAACCAATTCAACTTGATCATGTTCCCTGAACTAGTTTTCAATTTGATTTGACTCCGCTACAAATTAAAAAAAAAAAAAAATAGTTCATTGGCGCGTGTAGAGATGGGCATAAAACCGGGTCCGACCCGACCCGGACCCGGGTACGGGTAGTACCCGATGGGAGGTGTACCCGGTTGGACCCATTTAAACCCGTAGGGTTGGAACAGGTTTTAGATTTTGAGTTTTTTAGTGAACCCGACCCGAACCCGACCAGGTTGAACCCGATTTGAACCCGGTATTGGGGACACACACAAGAAAAGAAAAGAAGAAGAAAAAAAAAAAAAACTAAACCCGATTTGAACCCGGTTTTGGACCCGACCCGGACCCGATCTGACCTTACCCGGATATGCCGGGTAGGGTTTTGCATTAGGTGAACCCGACCCGGGTTCGAACCCGGTTTCACCAAAACCCGGGTAAGAAAAAACCCGTTTGGGCCCAACCCGGTTTCAACCCGGTTTCGGGTATTGGGCCGGACCCGATTTGCCCACCTCTAGGCGCGTGGCAACTAACAAATTGGGCTCAACGAATACATCATTCTCGTTTTACTTGTTGGGCTTTTCTCTTTAATTGGTCCATTAGATACCCAATCGTGGCTCAAAGATTAAATATTAAACATAATTGGTCCATTAGAAACCCAATAGCGTTAACCCACTAGTTAACGCTGTTTTTCTGCGTGTAATCTACATTCTTTTATGAACTTAAATTTAAAAACATTAAATAACATGATTAATAAAATATTAAACATAATAACATGATTAATAATACATACTCACATACATACACTTGATTCATTTAATTGGTTTGTAATAAAATACTACTTTTAGTTATTTTAATCTTTTATTTATTTAACCTTAATATCTTACAACGAAGTTAAAATAGAAATTTCATACATACATATTTGCATTCATACATACAATCATGGGCAAAACTAGAGAGTAGCAAGTTAATAGTCGGGTCGGCTATACTTTTTACTAATGCTCGTATCGAACTAATTTGTTGTCTTGCTATTTGATATCTCAAGTTATTACCGATTAAGTAGTTAAAATAATATAAAAAAATTCTACTACCGTTACCCCAGTTGAAAAACTCTCGTTTTGTCACGACATACAAATTTATATAAAGGGCCCAGCTATACAAACACCCTGTCAGGTGTTAAAGGGAAGCCTTTTGACTTTTCTTCACGGCCCGTGAAGATTCTTACGGGCCGTGAGTGGTCTGCGTCAATTAAAAAATTTGAATTCACCAGTCACGATCGTGAAAAGGCTAACGGGCCGTAACAGGATACCCGTGAGAGTCTTCACGGGCCATAAAGAAAGTAATTCACGGCCTGTGAAACTCTTCACGAGCCGTGAGCCTTGTCCACTCATTTTTGTTTTTATTAATTATTTATCGGTTTTCGTGATTATTCGTTTTTTATAATTATTTGACGTGACGTATTATTTTTCGTAAAACGTGTATCAATTATTTGATTTGATATAATATTCTATATTTAACGATATATATAGGGATACATGTTAATTTTTTTATGAAACAATTTCAATTGAGATAAGTAAAATGTCAGATCGGAAAAATAATAGAAGGCGGGCGAATGAATTTGGTTCTAACTCACGTGTAATTGTTGAAAGCATTCCGGAACCAATTGATAACCAGAATTGGCAGAATGGCAAAAATTGGTCTCGAAATATTATGCAGTTTTTACGAAACGGAGATGCTCAATTGTGTAGGGTTATATTACATGGGTGTTGTGGATCTCCACTTACAATTTTGGCGAGGGCTTCTTGGGAACACAGCTTTGTGTTCAGATGTAAGATTTTAAATTAGAAGTTGTAAAAAAAAAAATAATAATAATTGTTTTAATATATATTTAATTGTTCTTTATAGCATATTCGGGCCTGGACAAATAGACTGATGATCTGGCGATTTGAAGAAATAAGTAGAACATAATAGTTGCCGGGTAATGATCGTTGGACGATTCTTCCATTTGAGTAGTTTAACTTAATATATATGGGATCCGTTGATGGTAATGAATATGCAGACGGGAGTAGAGATCTATATCCTGCGTTATGGGAAGTTGATACGGTAATATTGTTTTCGTGTTATAGTTGTGATTTAATTTGTCTAAAAAAATATATAATTGTGATTTTATTTTTTATAGGTGTACGTACCGATCACTGATTACGATGAAAATTGATATCTTTTTAAAATTTCTATGGAGTCACTACAAGTTCATATATTCTTTCCTTATGAATGTCGTCCAAATACGTGTGATGATTCGTGGTTCATTCATCGTAATGTTCGGGCGATTATTGTACAATTTGAATCGTATTTTCTTTATTTTTTTGGACGTATATATTATTGGCAGCAATCTGGGCAAGAAGAAATTGAAGAATTGTTAGTGTCTGGTGAAACTGTGTGGTGTTTAAATGCAAGTCATATTGGTCGAGATTCAGGAGTTGTTATTTGTATGTCATTACGTAGACTGGTTTAAAATTGATCTTTAGAGTGGCATGAAAATAATTTACAAAATGTTTGCCTTAGATTCCGACGATTTATGGCAGATGAACTGTATTCAAGATGAACAATGTAATTATTTAATAAATAATATTTTTATTTGATTATTAATAATAATATTCGGACAATGTAATAAAAATAACATAAAACTAACTCGAAATACAATATTTAATCTTGTTGATTTTTAAGAAAGTTCCAAGCCGCAACATGATTAAAAGATGTTCCGATTCTTCGCCGGTATTGTTCTTGAGCCCTTTCCATAATGTCTGCATCATTTCATATAGTGTTTCGGTTGTCGTAAATGTTATCGTATATTGAGTGAAATATCGATATCTTTCTCCTCAAATCGAACCATTTGCTGCTAAGTTCCTGAATGATTCGATATTCATCACATTCTAGAATTTGATGAAAACGCTTTGATATTTGGTTCCAATAAATTGAACACTCCCCGAAAATAGTACCCGAATTTTCTAGACAAGATCTTGCTAAAGTGACCTATTCTTCGTCAGTCCAAGGATTTTGATGTTGTGAAATAACCGACGATGAACTTGATGTAGAACTTGTCGAAATCATATTTTTTGTAAATATGATAGGATTTTAATGTTTGAGTGTATTTTTTGTGTGTAAATATGTTAGTATTTATAGATGAAAAATAATATATTTTTTAAAAACTTTTTAAACCTTCACGGGCCGTTAAGACCAACGGATATATTTTATGCCGTTAAGGCTTACGGCCGTGACAGCCTTCACGGGCTGTAAAGCCCAACGGTTCTTTTTTGAAAATTAAATATAACGGGCCGTGATGGGTCTTACAGGCCGTGAAGACTTACGGTTAAATTTTTAATTCAAAAAAACTCACGACCATGAGAGGCTTCACGGGCCGTGAATAATATCTTCACGGGGTGTGAGACCTTTCACGGGCCGTGAAGCTTTTCATATATAAGCTTCACGCCCTGTAAGTCCATACGCCCAGTTTCACAATTTCTATTCTCTCAGATACGATCCTCCCCATTTTCAATTTTGCGACCCCATTTTAGTTATTTTCCTTCTATTATCAGGTATGTAACTAATTTCCTTTTTAATTTTATCTAATTACGCTTTATTATTGTATAAATTTAATATTAAAATTTAAAATTTTTATAAAATTTAAAGGGTTACGGGCTGTGAGGCTGCTTCACGGCCCGTAACCTTTTTTGGTTAAAAAGAATACGGGCCGTGAAGCAGCCTCACTGCCCGTAACCCATTTAAAAATCAAAAAGAATACGGATCGTGAAGTAACCTCACGGCCCGTAACCCTTTAAACCTTTAAATGGGTTACGGGCCGTGAGGCTGCTTCAAGCCCGTAACTTTTTGATTTTTAAAATAATTTTTTTAAAAATAATTTGGTTTTTAAAATTAATTTTTTTTAACAGATTATGCCGCCGCGTAAGCGTGTGCGTCCTGAGACCGAGCCAAAGGGTCAGGGAGATTTTTTAGACTTTCACACGCATCTTCAGTTTCCGCAGGAGACCACGCCGCGTATACGGCTTTGGAGATTGTTAGGTCGGCCCCTCAAGGGGACCCGTTCCATCGACTGGGAG
Organism: Flaveria robusta; assembly: GCA_025506415.1. Classification (NCBI taxonomy): domain Eukaryota; kingdom Viridiplantae; phylum Streptophyta; class Magnoliopsida; order Asterales; family Asteraceae; genus Flaveria; species Flaveria robusta. The sequence continues at coordinate 8,440,715 of CM046474.1, forward strand.
GTGTTGGAGTCGGTGGGTGATTTGAAGCTTGCTGAGGCGCTCGTTGGGGCCGAGGACTCGACCCCGTGGCAGCGGATGTTTGACTACGGTTATAGGAGGGCCCACCGAGAGCTTACGCTGGAGTTCCTCTCTATTTTCTTATTCACTCCCGCCACAGATGAAGATGACCCCTTTATCCATGTTGCTGTTCGGTTCACCTTGGGGGGTCGGAGATGTGAGTTCACGATGAGGGCGTGGACGGCCGTTCTCGGATTTTACACAGAGAAGGAGGCAGCCGACGTACATTTCCTCACGGACGAGGTTCGATCTGAGCCTGGTCCTCTCGTGGGGTGGTGGCCGACCATCTCAGATCAGCGATGTGAGGATGCTATTCGCGCGACTTCTATCAGAGATCCTTTGCACCGATATCTTCATCGGTGCATTGCTGGCACCATTGCCGGGCGCGACCAGAGCACCGAGCATGTTTCGCTCGGAGACGTCTTATTTTTGCGAGCTTTAATTAGCCCTAAGAGGGTTAATCTTGCTCACTGTATGGAAGCTTATCTACTTTCCGTTGTTACGGGGAAGGTAATATATCATTTACCTTATTTTTTTTAATTATTATTTAATTATTAATTGTTACGAATATTAATTAATTTATTTATTTCTTATTTGATTGTTTACAGATGGATAGCCCTATAGTTTGCGGGGCGTATATCATCGTCATTGCCTCCCGTTTAGGGATATACACTGATTCGCTACTTGCGCGGCAGACGAGTGACGCCACGCCGCGGATATTAGGCCGCAGACTGTGCTGGCCATGGGTATTGCCGCCACTTTTGACAGCAACCTACTATCGATTGTAATTAATATTAAAACCACACGAAACCTGTTAGCAACTAAGATCGTTACGGGTGGCACTGTCATCCAATGTTTATATGGAGTTGCACCTATCCCGTTCCAGTACAATGAATTTCTTAGACGCTTGATATCGTGAAACATATTATCGTACCGATGTGCATTTTCATCCAGCTCCGCTATAAGTTCGGTAAGAATAAAAAGCCATTGATTTTCATCATATCCCAATCCAACTGCTACAGCCCGAAAACCACAATTACTGTCCGCATATACATCATCCGCACCCGAAATGTACGGGTAGAACACGGATGGAATCGAATCACGAAACCGGTAATAGTTGTTTTTTTTTCGTCCCCCAGGGTATATGAAAACTTTGAAGTTTGTTGGGATGACATATCTTTGCCTCTTGTTTTGGAAGACATTGATTGACTGCGTTAAAATGACCATTGTTTAGTCTTCACCACTAAACTTGAATATCTTGGAGTAACTTGAATATTTTCTCGTTCTTGCACGTATGAACTATGTCTGGGAGGGTCTAATATCACATCTTGTTGCTTATCCTTTCTAGGACGACCACGTGTATTCGTTTGCACTTTCGGAGCTTTTTGATATGTTTTCGCTAGATTTATGAGTGATTTTATCATACCCAATATAGATCTTTTCATTCTTTGTGGTTGAAGAAGTAAATGTTTTGTCACCATCTCCATTTCTTTATGTACATTTATTTTCTCCTCCCGTACAATATACGCTGGTGAAAAGTCAAGCTTTCTTCAAAAAATATCAATGTCATCGAGTGGTATATTTTGACCTAAATAATGAGTAAAAATATAACAAATATTTATATGTACAATATAATATTCATGGTAAAATAATAAAACTTAAACAATAGAAACTTAAATAACAAAATATTTACCTGTTTGAAAGTAATGATTTAATCTACATGCACATGGAATACCACAACTCGTAAAAAGTTGACACCCACACGATGCGTTGGATGTCATTAGATGATGAAATCTGTTGATCTTGCCAACCAAAAGATCCAAAGCCGCAATAGAAACTTTACATCGTAAGTATTGAAGCACTTTATAATTGTGTTGAACCATAAGCATGATTTTACTTTTGGTAAAACTTTCTTTGATAGCGATTTCCTGTGTAACTAAAATATTATTGATAAATGAAATAAATCTATCCATGGTACTATTAGTTTTTTTTAGGTAACTTTTCAGCAAGGAATGTTGGCTCTCCACTCGGTTCGTTGTGTGTTAACCGAAGTTACGATCTCTATCAATCCATGCGGTCACAAACCTCTCTTTATAAGGGTCCAACCAGTTATTTTTCAGGTACATCAAAACTCCTAATTAAAATAAAATTATATTATTTAAATTATAAAAAATAAGAATAATAATATAAAACTTACTTGAATGTTTTGGCACCAATTTTCGATAAATGTGGTCAAAATTGTACTCGAATATGTCAGGCGTTGCAGAATACCGACCACAAATGCTCAAAAGTGCCCCATTCATCATTTGAAAAACTCGTCTTGCAATGTTTAATAATATTTTCCGATATATGACATCTACAAAGTAGTCTCACGGCATTTGAAAAAACTTCTTCACACGCTTTAATCAAAGCAAGGTCTCATCGGTAAGTATAACGCGGGGTTCTATACACTTTTGCTCTAAAGTTTCTTTTAATTATTCTAAACCCATCTGAAATCAATCTGATGTTCAAGATCGATGAATGCATGAGCAACAGATGCGGGTAGGCCCGCCATAAAGTGTGAGATGTGGGATGTATAAAAAAACCCCGTCTACGGTATTTGTGGTTTCATCTATGTGAGGGGTGTAAATATATTTATTTTGTTGTAGTATAGTAAAAAACACCTGCATTGGAGTTTCGCCGATTCTGCTTGAATTTTTTATTTTCGTACGGGCATTATATATCGTTCTTAAGGCTGACACGTTTTTAGGATTTTGGTCCCTCAGTGTGCCTAAAATGTTTCGAGGCTCAATATTTTGCTCTGTAAGTTGCTTTACCATACAAATCTCTTTTTCAGTGAGCCTCATTGCGTATGCATGCCCCTCGAGGTGTTCATCGGTTTCATGATTATGAGAATCGTCTACAACAACTAGGATCCACCCATCTTTTTTTATTTGGTACTTTTCCTGTAATTCAAACTGACAATTTGTTTTTTTGGTGCCAGTGTTTCTAAGAGTGGGTGCTCCTTTATATACTCCACCGCGATCACATTTTAACCATATTTTAATTACCAACCCACTTATGTTTTTTTTTCGACCGTTTCGTGACAATAACATATCCATTTTCACGACTTATATTATTTACCCAATCAACCAATTCTTCACGAGATGAAAAAACCTAATAATTTTAAATAATATAATTAGTTATTATCAAATAACAAAACTTAATAATTATTTATTATCAAACAACTTAAAAAACCTAATAATTACTTAATAACCTGATTCGTGTCGTATAACCCTTTTTTTTTCAGAACCATCACCATACTCATCTCCGCTACTATCACCTCCGTTGCCACCGTCATCACCGCCGTTGCCGCCGTCATCACCACCGTAGTTACCGCCGAAACTTCCAACATTATCGCCGTACTGTTCAGCATAGTTACCACCCTCGTCACCGTAATAACTATAACCCTCGACGGGGTAATAGTTAGAATTGGAAACAAATAAATAATTACTATCCCAAATTGACATCGTTAATAAACTAAATCGCTTAAAAATGTATCCAAATAATTACATCGACTCAAATAACTATCGAGGAATATTACATCGTATCAAATAATGTAATAAATACAAAATTACACTGTAATCGAGGAATATTACATCGCGTCAAATAATGTAATAAATACAAAATTACACCGTAATCGAGGAATATTACATCGCGTCAAAAAAAATCAAAAAAATTTGACAAACATTACGGCCCGTGAGACACTTAACGGGCCGTTATCTTTAATACATACGACCCGTAATAGTCTTTACGGGCCGTGAAATTTGTGCCCGTGAGAGGCTTCACGGCCCGTTAAACTATTGAATGACTGATATGATATTTTGCAAGCCTTACGGCCCGTAAAGGCTCTTACGGGCAGTAAGAAGGGCGTCTGGATATAAAGCAAGGTGTTGCTTTAACAGACCCCTATATTAAAGATATATACACACTCACATACATACACTTGTGTGTGAGAGAGAGATATGAAGTGAGTCCACTAGGCTTTGCAATAGCAACATTGCAACATATCTTCATGATGTATTGTTCAATAATGGACCCTATGTGTTTAGGAATGAGACTGAAAGTTGGCCCCCACCCCCTACCCATACCCACTATCCCCACCCCACCCCCCCCCCCCCCCCCCCCCCCCCCCCCCCCCCCCCCCTCAATCTCCATGATGAGCGGTATGACTCAATGGTTGTATGTAACCCCTCCTACACCACCCTAAAAACTTAACTAGACTCCAAACCAAGTAAGGTCTCCACCAAAATTGACCTTGGATGGTGACCTCGGTTAACCATTTATATAAACATCACATGCATCCAAACTTCAACACTCCACTACTATACACCATATCTTTTTCATATCATGTCGTTTTTTATTGGTTTCGTATATGCTAAACGCATATGTTCTAATCATGTTTTGTTAAGTATCACACGTTTGTTTTACATGACGTGATAAAACTGGACTGCTTATATACTAAAAGTGGCCATCAGAATTGTATGTCACACTGTTAAGAAATAGTTAGTGACATGGGTAGAACTAGAGGAGGATTTGAACTTGTTGACACTTTGACCCGTCAAAATTTTCTGGTATTAGAGGTATCTAATGTCACCACTCTCTTTGAACCAAAAGGCTTTGGTTCGGTCAATGGTTAATGGTGTCTCCTATTTACTCTTGTGAATTGGTATAAACAAATAAAATTAAAGATTTTAACCAAAAGCAATTATCTATAGTCATATCTTGCTTCTGTAATGTTTATAGGAGCTCTTAGTTTGACGGTAAATTCTAGGTGTTAACAAAATCCAGATCTTTAAGCGGTCACTTACTGTATAATTCAAGATAATTTTACAAACCCATGTCAAGATATTTAGAGTTTGATACGGGGACAAAATGGATTCTAATAATCAAACTACAACATGTCTGTCAGACTTGCGGTTTCAATTTTGTCTGGTTTGATTTAGATCTCAACCTTCGAATCTCAATCTTAATCCTCTTCCAACCCTAATAAATAACCGATTTGAACTATAATGGTATGATTTCAATAAAATGGCATGACACAATCGTTACATAAGATATAGATTCAAGATTTATGGATGGAGATGTGGACAAGTACCAGAAGGCCTAATTTGGAGCCCCCACAAACCCCATGTGCATGTGAATGTGTTCCCATCATGCACCTACACTCTCAAGCAATCTACATCAAATTCAATGGTTTCTTGTCCTTGCAATTTTGGGCTACCTTACATTTTGGACCTACAATCATACATCATTCAAAGATTTTTTTCTGTTTTATTTGTTTATTTTTTATTGTCAATTTTCAATCAATTAAATAAATTCAAATTCCTCAAGTTTGTAAGTAGAAAATTTAAGGACAAAATAGGGGTTAGCCAAATCAGGGAAGTTGATTAAACTTAATAAAGAAAAAGTGAGGAGTTAGTTGGGTTTAGGGTTATTTATATCATATTTATGATAGAAAAATGCTAGTTAATGTATATGTAATTAATGGATGCATGATATGTGATTTAAGGCTAGGATGGACCATTGGAAGATAGGAGATAAGGTCAAAACAAGCATTCGTTAATATTAATAATGCTAGTTTCATAAATCTATTTTGAAATCATAACTGGAATAATAGTTAAAAAAAATACCAAATATAACTAAAATAAATATAGTATTATAATGTTTTTGTATAGGGTTGAACCGGTTGGTTCAAATGAGTACCACTCAAAAACTAAGAATCACTTTTTAGCGATCGGATTTGTTCTAAAAAAAATTTATTTTACATGATGGCATTCATTCTCATGAAAACATGAAAACACGCATAAGTGAGAATTATATTCACTAGTGAATGTATTATAGTTTCTACCAATCTTTCCACTAATGTTTATTGGTATTCATTGACGTTTACTTGTATTCACAGATAAACTTACGCTGATTATGAAAATGTGACCCTATTTATATGTATGCACAGATGAATAAACTATAATTTTGTGTTTGTGATAATATCATCGTATAAAAATCTTCATCAAACTGATGAGCTACTAGATATAAGTTATCATTTAAAATTGTCAACTAAACATTTTTTTCACTTGTATTATTTATTTGTTAAAAGATTTATTAGGTCATATTCAACGTAAATATGTGAAAGAAATCCTTGACCGATATGGAGGAGAGAGACAAGAGCAGGGAGGACGTGACGAGAAGAGAAATAATAAGAATCCAACATAGGAAAGAATTGTTAGAGGGGAGGAGACGGGGCGTCAATAGAATATCTTACGGCCAGATCGATATAGAAAAGACAACACCGTGCATAAGGATGGTAGCGACGAACATAGTCTTAGCAATTAAGAATCCAATGGTAGAGATTAGAGAGCAAAGGTAATAGTTGGTAACATACTGACATCGTACTTCTCTTTTCATGGAAATCTCTATTATATCATTAGAATAGTTGTGACTGCTATTGAGGACTGAAATGTAGAAAATGACATTTGAGGGTAGTTGATTGAAATTGTTTGGAAGTACAAGGACTTGTCAACATCTTCCCCGTAAAGCCAAAATACATATGGTCACACTTTCTTGTATTTTGTCTATGGCCCCTTTTGTTCTCATTATTACACATCGCCACCACTTGGAAACAAACAAACTCTCTAGAAATAGAATCCAAAATTAAATATCTCGTTTTATAAAAATCAAGTTATGATCCTTTACATAATAAAGCACTGTTATGGTTGTGCATTTCAAGTTGGGATTCATGAAATTGAAATTGTATTTTGTACATCATCATTTTGTTGACTATTAAATATTGATGAAAAGGATCATACTATTTTAACTTATTATAGAAAACATTTTTTTAGCTAAACATGTATACGGATTTAATCTTTATATGTCAAGACTAAATCAAAATACTTGAATTTTATGTTAGGTTCATATCTTCTTTTTTGTTTTTCTTTTTGTTTTTTTTGTTTTTTTTTGTTTTTTTTTTTTTTTTTTTTTGTCATGTCATAAATTCATACCCGTAAGAAAAAGAAAGAACATAAGTGTGAGAGAATTTGCCACATGGTTTGACAAAGAATACCGTTAAAAAGGAGCGTGTAGGCTATGACGAACCATGGATTAACGATGGAGTACAGAATATCAATGATTGAAATCTTCAACGAGTAAACAAATATGGTTAACCATGCTTAACTTAGTTAAGAAGCAAAATATTCATGGTCGAATATTACAAATATAAGATATGACACATGGATATTAATCATGTCGCTCAACCAAAACTTGAAATAAGATGTGTATGTTACACATTGAGGGAATTTTAATGGTTCTAGTACAATATGATCTTAATTCCGATAATGGAACAAAAGAATAACCTTGAAGTTAAATTTTCATCCTAGCAGTTTTAAAGGAATCCGATTTTATCAAGAATGAAGAAGAAGAGGTGTGTCGTTAGTCGTTACATGAGGTTTACTTGGAGTACGGTAGCTTATTGCTCCATCATGTACAAGTCATACATTTCATTGATTTCACCATGTGGGACAATTTCTCATTCTTGAAAGTGATATTCAATGAAAAACCTTAAAGAAGTCGATTGTATTCTAGCATGACACTAAGACTCGATATTCTGATTAAAGTTAAGAACAAGATAATACGATTGATATCCTTCGTGCTTCAATATCTAGATCTATCATATCATCGTACTAACTTTGATGGGTCTTATGTTGGGAGCGTAATGAACAGCTGCTGCTACATAGATCGTGATGATTTTCACCAACAAATTCAATAGCTTTAATCTTAAATGCTTGAAAAGCTTTAAAAAATGTTCTTGGTGTTTAAGAAATCAGAAAAAAAATATCTTTTTAAGGTGTTACAAAGAGCAAAACTTCTAATTTGGTAATAATATGAAGTCTCACACATTAGTTTCTTATTCTTTCTTAGATAAACTCAAAACAAAAGCCAAACTGATTTGTTCATTTCATACCTTCCCTCCATCCGTTGCACTTTTTGCATTTTTACGCACAAACATAGCATGTGAATATGTGATTCTTATGTTTTCCTCATTTTTATAAAATTAGATGAAAGTTTTTAAGTGTTATAAAATTAATGTTTAAATTTAGGAAGAAGTGTTTTTGTAGGTTTTTAGGTTTGATTTTGATTAATGTGAGGTTTTCCTTTCAACAATAATTATGAATTAAATGTAGCGATTGATGAAATGTAAGTTTGTATTCTTGGAATTTGAATTGAAAGGTTAAAGTTTCAATAATTAATTTTTGTTTGAAGACAAAAATATATTTTGGTCATTTTATTTTAACGATCGAACAAATTTGTATGAACTTAAAACCACAATGATAATTTTATAATAAGTAAAACATTGGTACCATTTTCATTAACTTAAACACATTACATGGACATATTTGCAAATTACTCTAGATTATAGTTTTTTGTTGCGATTTATGGTACAATTTCTAAGTCACATCGTATTAATTGGATCAAGCGAAACATGATCTTGCACATTTGTAGATATGCAAGCACGTATGGCTTATCATTGAGCTCGGTGTTCATTGCATACACACATACACACGTATATATTATTTATTTTATATTTTGATAATAAAACAATATAATAATCAGCATGCCTCTCGTTTTTTATATTTCTAATTACTTAGGTAATAAACTTAAAGAAAAGTTAAAATGATAACTAAATTAAAAATGTAACGGTAATAGTTATATTCGATATTTAGGGATATACTCGATGATGGGTATGAGTAACAGAGGTAATATATGGAACATGATTTTACAATCAGATATGATATTGTGTTAACCAATATCCTTCTCATAAAAATTTAGTTAAAGGTCAAACCACCGGTCCTCGAAATTAGGACAGTAAACAAGCAAGACGGAACTGTGTTTGTGTCTATTTGTTTGGGAAAAGAGTTTGTTCGTGTTCGTTTGTTTATTCTATAAACAGACACTAATGAACATAAACGAGCAGCGTAAACGAACATACACGCACACATATATTCATTTGGACACAAAAGAACCTATATGTGAACACAAACATACACAAATGAATATAAACAAATAAACATAAATATTAATTTATTTTTTAGTACACGATCTTTTATCAAAACGGTTCACGAATTGTTCGACGAATATTTGAGCTGTGTTTACAATCCTACATAGAATATCACAGTTTGTTTATATATACCAACCACTCCCACTCATAATGTTTTTTTAACAGAGACCTACTATGTAAGCAAAGATGACAATCATTTCTAGTGTAGTTCAGAAAACATTAGTGCTATATTATGTGTTAACAAGATTATATACATTTATAGGGAGTTTGCAATTCAAAATTGCGAACTTTAAATATACTATTACAAAAAGCTAACTTTGGAGTTCCCAGTTGTGGCGAGGTCAAATGGGTTCCAAGGGTGGCAACGTCACATGGGTTTATTCTTGAGTTCACAAGTTAAACTTGGAAACCTTATACTCGTCCAATCAAACTTTAGAGTTTATGAACTCCAATGCATATATTCGTAATTCAGATATGCGAATTCCTCATAAACTACTATAATTCCATTTCACACCATAAACTACTAAAGTTTTTTCTAATCACATTAGAAAATTAAAATATTCAAAGAAACAAGGAAATGAGAAAAGACTAAGATGACACCTTGTAAAACGAAGAACATATAAGTGGAAAACTAAGGAAAAAAAAAAAGTTGATGTGACGTTGAAATCTCCTGGGAGTCACGGTTGTGATTCTTTTATTCGGGCAGACAATTAGTCTTAGATCCAAAGTTGAGAAGGTTGTAAAGAACTCGAATTTGTCATAATCAAAAAAAGAAGATGACAATGATCAAGACCAAGAATTATAATTGTGTTAGAAGCCGATACTATCATCAGTCTCTTTTTAATCATCGACACCCTCTTTCTATCCCGTGATTTGTTACAAAGGATGGTCACATTGCCAATGAAGATGGGTCATTTAGATCTGTCGACCGCTCATACTCCCTACAGCACGTCGATCTGTGATCTACTTTTTGAACTTTAAATTTGTTAGTAGACTTCAATTTTTGTTTTTATTACTTATGAATGTCTTTTTTTTATCCATTCTCAAGTTTTGTTGTCGCCTTTGATCTACTTGCTACTGGTTTTGTTATTCTCAACTGACCGTTTTAGATCGATGTCTAATATCCATTTCTCATTTATGATTTTGGTGAACATTGAGGGAGAGGGCAGGGAAAGAGGGCCAGAAAGATATTAGTCGTTGGAGTTTTGCCCATGGTGGCTGTAGAAAGGGTTAATGTTGTCATGCCAATATAGGTTTCTGGTGTTTTGTGGATGAGTCTTTGAAACGGTTAGATTGATTATTTGAGGCGGTTTTGAAACCACTAAAAAAGTCAATCCATTTTTTGAAGCGCTATTTATTGAAGCAGTCTCAAAGCTTCAAAGCCACTTTTTCATCGATTTGAGATACTTTTTGTACTACTAGAAATCTTACTGCTTAATGTTAATAAAATTTTAAAACCTAGCAACTAAGGCTTAGTGAAAGACATTTATTTTAAGGCTCTATACTCTTACTCCTAGGGTGGAAATAGGGGCCTAATGGTAAGATGAGTGTCCTACAATGAAAATGTTGTGAATTCTAATTTCTCAAGATAAATAAAAAAAAACAACTTTTGGGAGGGGCTCTCCTAGAGTACCCTCAAGTACTCTTGATTTTCTATCAATCATGCATACGTCATCTTTACACTCAACTACCTTAATTAGTGGTTTTATTTCTTTTAAGTACCTTTAACCATTTATCTTATTTTTTTAATTAAAAACCAAATAAAGACAAAATTGTTCCAACATGTACTTAAAATAAACATGATTCACTTACCCGTGAGGTGTTGCTGAGTGACCAACGTGTTTTTGCCATTAACCAGCATACTTGTATGGGTAAGGTTCTAAGCAAGTCAAGTCTAACCATCTCGTTTATTTTAGCGAGCCTAAATGTGATATACGAGACGAGCCACTCACGAGCTAACTTATGGGCTGTTTGGCAATATCTGAATGATTAAGTGCAGAACCAATAAAATGTCTGAATCATTAAGTGCTGAACCGTTAAGAGGTCTGAACCATTAAGAGCTAGTATATCGCTTAACTATTCAAAGGCAAATGTCTGGCCAATTCAGATAAGAATTCTTAACCATTCAGCATTAGACCTCTTAACCATTCAGCATTAGTATAATGCTTAACCATTCAGAGGCAAATGTCTGAACCATTCAGACATTTGCTCGCGAAACAAATAGTCTGAACCATTAAGTGCTGAATCATTCAGACATCTGAACCATTAAGAGGCTGATTAAGAGGCTGTCAAACAGCCCCTTAGTAGTTTAAAAAAATAATAATTTTGTTAATTTTTACAAATTTTCATATATACTAAAAAACAAATAATTTTTATAGTTATTTATCTTTACTCACTAAATCAATGATACAAGATTGATATTTTATAAACTATAATTATCTACTACATTTTTGTACTTAAGTATTTAATAGTAATATTACATAAATTTTGTTAAAAATATATAAAAAATACAATTTAGCCTTTAATTTAAATGAGCCAACGAGATCTCACAAGCGAGCCAGCGAGCCAGCGACCCAACTAACGAGTGAGCCGCGAGCTGAGCTGACCTTAGTTCGGGCTCGGCTCGTTTAGAAACCAATCCATTTTCGTGTTAGCTATTTTTAGACGAGCTACAAGATACGAGCCACGAGATTTTGAAACAATCTAGTTATTGTACAAAAAACCACCCCTTCCACCCTCACTAGCTCTATTGTTATGTAGACCACCCACTCTTACTTAACTTTTTCTTGGAACGGTCAATTGATGAAAAACCACTCACGCCTGCAACACAAACGGTGCTGGTAACCCGATCGACCCGTCTACCATTCCAGAGAAAACTCACCATCTAAAAGCTCACTGTGATAAAACTCCTAACTCACTTGAAATATATTGCACAGTAAAACTCGAACTCATAACCTTCACTTTAAAATAATACCTTTTATCAAACCAAATGATGTGGGGCTTATTGGCCAATTTTATTAAACTAAAATAAGATACATATGACCCAACTAGTTAAGATAAAATACACATGACATGTAAATATAAGTAGGTTCATGTAAATATGAGTAGATCTTAGATGAAATTTCCCTCTGAACAAAATATTCAGAGCTAAGTCAGTAGATTTTTTTAGCAATAAGTTTCTTTCTTAAAGGTTTAAGAGCGTGATCCCAGCTGAAATATAAATAAATAAAAATAGTTAAAATAACAAATATTATTCGAAGCAGATTGTCGGATAGTCCTTAAAAAAAACAAGATATAGTAATGAGTGGGTATTTGAAGGAGTTGAATGGGTGAGTAGAGGCGTGAATGAGAAGATGATAAGAATTGGTGGAAAGAGTAATGTGGCAGCAGGAGAACCAAACAAGAATCACTGACACACTGCTGGATTGCACTTAGTGGCCGACAACCGGATAAACCCTCCTCTCCGTACACGTGTCCCAACAACACATTCCGTATGTACGGACCATATATATTTTATATCACTTATAAAGTTATAATAATTTTTTTCTAAACGACAAATGCGAAGAAAATCCATTGCCGAAAGTAGTGGAGTTCAAAAAATCTGATATTCGAAAATATTCGACATTTGATTGGTATTCAAATCCGAATAAATAGATGGGAATTCTTATTGGGAAATTTGGATCGATCTTGAATTCCTTATTCGCATTTCGAATATCATAATTTTTTTATTCGGATTATTCGGATTATTCGAATATATGATTAATCCGAATAAGAATTCAACTATGTTTCTAGCCCAACATTCATTACCCAACTAACTATTATATTTTCAACTCAATATTCAAGAATATTAACATATTTCAGTCCTCTAAAACTAAACAATTATACAATAATCGATTGTTTTTCTAAATTAGAAATTATAATTTTGGGTTCTTTATAATTACCTATTATGTTTCAATTTAGCTTTAAGTTAAATTTCTACTTTCAAGATTTATATCTTTTATTATGATTTTAAACTTATAAAATGTTAAGAATCAAAAAATTAGCCAAAAAAAATTAGAAACAAAAAAATAGAAAAATATGTTATTTAGTTTATTTGGATTATTCGGATAAATTCAGATTATTCAGATTTATCCGAATCTGATCTGAACTGAATTCGGATAGATTCGAATCGGATAGAGATATTCTTATTTAGATCAGATCGAATTTCGAATAAGGTAATGAAATTTTCAAATCTGAATAATCTGATCCGAATAATCCGTTATCCGATCAAATGAACACCCCTAGCTGAAAGAACCTTCTGGTTTAATTATAACTTTAATTGATATGTTTGTTCAGTTAATTGACCATTAACCGTTATTGCAATCTATAAATTGATTATAACCATTGATGTTTTACTTGTATTTTATTTCTTATCGTTATTGTAATGTATATATTTTAAAAAGTTAACTTTAGCTTTGCTCCTTAAGGTTTGACAAACCATAATCATTTTCCTCCAAAAATTTAAAATATCAATTTTAATCCAAAAGTTTCATCATTTGTTTCAATTTTAGTCCTAAAGTTTTATATTTTGAAAGTGATTAAACTTTTAACTGAAATTGGAACTAACTTATAAAATTTTCCAGAACAAATTTATGTTTTTAATCTTTTGAATAAAAAATAGTTATTTTTCTCGAACTTTCACGTAGCAAAACCCAATTTAACTCTATTTTAAAATATAAACATAATACCTTTTAGTTTCTTTAACAATAAAGGAATATCATATACAGGTGCTAGTTAGAAATAACTAACCAACATAAAAGCCAAATACATGAATAAAGATGAGTTTTATTTTATTAAGCTACTCCACTCAAGCAGATTTTGTCTTGTTAGAGCATTCGCTATCCATTCATTATCCCTATCCTTTATTTTTATTAATATTTTATTATACATTTATCATTACATTTTCTTTCTCATTCACTTACAACCACTTTCAAAAATATTAAAAAATTTATGAGGGTTGTACCGTGTTTCTTCAAATATGAGAAAACACGGTACAATCCCCATAAACATTCTACCTTTTTCACTCACAATCATTTACAACAACCCCATAATATAGGGCAATATGAGAAAACACGATACAATCCACATAAATATTATACCTTTTTCACTCACAGTCATTTACAACCCACTCACATATATATGAAAAACGGACTGTTAATGCTCTTACATCTATTAGAGAACTAAAGATGCGAAAAACGAACTATCAAATAAAAATAAAAAACAATCAAATAAGCTCTCTGTTCAAATCATTTTCAAGACACAAGGATCGGATGAACCGACGGATTATATTACACGATTTGACATAAAAATAAAAAACAAAAATGTAACTATATACCCTGTTTAAGAAATCGATCAACCAACCGATCAAGAGGAAGAAACTCTTCTGGAATTACGTCATCAAGAAACCCACAACAAAATTCGATCGCATCTCATTCGACATATTGCAAACACTTACATATCAAAACTAGACAACAAGTTGTATTTTTTTGTTGATTTTTTTTTTAAATTTAGTTTTGTAACTTTTCTAAATAATATTATGTTGTTTAAGTTATAAGTTCTATATTTTTCTTAAAAAATTTATAAATTTTATTTAGACTTTAAAATATTTACATTGCGAGTTGTTGAACGTTAAAATTTGTTAAAGGGTAGTTTTTGGTAGTGTGTGTGTGAGTCAGGATATATGTAAATGGTCAACAGTGGTTCTTCTTATGCGTGAAGTACGAATTGACTCGGTGCAATTTGAACGATAATGTTTTGTGTATATGTATGTTGTGGGTAGTATTGGTTATATTGAAACGACTGGAGTGGAGTCGGTTCACTTTAACTCGAACCGACTTTCGATTTATTTGATTTTCGGTTGGCTACATATGATATACATTTTTAACTTATTAGTTTCTTACTAATTTTATATTTTAATAGCTTTTGTTTGTTAATAATAATGTGTGGATTTGTTTAATTTATTTTTTTTCTCTTGACGTCCTGGTCTAAATTTTGTAATATTGTAGTTATATTCAAAACATGATAATTTTTTAGGTATCGTAGGTTATGTCGACTAACTAATAACGTCTGGTACTATAAAGAATGATAAATATACCAACAAAAAAATATATCAGTAAGATTATATAATTATATTCTATTTATGTATTGATCTCTAGAATATTTTTGTTTGATGTGTTTAACTACGTTAATGTAACATTTGTAACGTATGTAAAAAGTTTCATAAAAGCATCGTATTGCAAAGACTTAATTGCTGGAATAAACAAAATCAAAACATTGTTACAATAACTAAATGTATATATAAAGTAGTGTTTACTTTACAAGTATGAACGCACAAAAAGATATTTATTAGTAGAAATAATTAGTTATGTGTTTCATGAGAGTAATCATTTTTACTTGTAAGTTATACCCTGATAGTCATATCATATATCAGTCTTTATTCGCCTATGAGAATCTTTTTTTCCTCTTTAATATCAACCTAATACACATGATACGTGACTCGCAAGTATCAACCTTTACTCGTATATGTGGTTTTCCTTTTATTAATACTAGCTTAGATGTTATGATACATGATTTACGACGGTCGTGTATCAACTGTTTAGTAGATGGTCGTTAGAAAATGTAATTTATTGATGAAGCGATGTAACACCCTATTTTCATGTGTTTTAGTAGCCATAGAGTTTAACTATTGCTCTGGAAATGTAAGGCTAAGATCCTATTTCTTTAGGCATCTTTATTCTTTTAATAAGGATCGTTGTTTACTTGTCGAAGCGTATCAATAGCTCTTGGTGAAAAATGCGATGATGATTTATCAAATTATGGTGTAGAGTTATGTGGGCAAAGTTAGAATAGTGTGAAGGCTAGTGGGTTGATTTGCTTAATTTCAAAAAGTATTTGTTACAACACATGTTATAAGACTTCCATGATTCCTTTGGTTTTCACTGCCATAGATGTATTCACATTCACATAAACGTTGGTCAACACCATTAACGACTTCATTGTTTGAGGCATACCATCAAGCCCATAGAGCTTTCTGGTTTAGTTATCATCTTTCACGCCTTGCATAGAACCGACTCTCATCAGGTTCTTATTGGTAGGAGTGTAAACGAATCAAGCAGAGCCCTAGCTCATTAAGCCTTGAGCTCGGTTTGTTTTGACTTAATATAGTTCGATCTCAGCTCGTTCAGAGTATTATTTCTAAATGTAAAGGAAATAGTCGTACAACCACTATGTAATTACTTCAACACATGCCTCTAAATGAGTAGCAAGGGAAAGAGAGTATAATACAGGAGTACAAAATAAAAACACACTATGGATACGTATTATCTCATCACTATACGTATGAGTATGAATATGTGAATATGTGATCGGTTTTAACTAAACTTAATTGCTCAAAATTCATATGCTGAGATGAGGTTAAGCTTTTACATATTCAAAACGACGTCATTTCACCCTAGTCTTAACTACATGGGTACGACATCCCGTCATACTGTAGTTCTGCTTACCTAGTACTACTAGGGCTAATTTCGTAACTTCACATAAGTGGCAACAGTTGTAATTCTTACCCGTGCAGGGCTAGTTTCGTAAATTCACCCACAGCACTTCATTTTTATTCTTCAGAATAATAATACTCCAGTTATTGTTCAACACAGAGATCAGATATTTCAATATCATTCTCCAACACACACTTTTATAGAGAGAGAAACAATCAATCGTCGGCAAATGTGAGATCAATTCCCTCAAAAATCACTGTTAACATCGTGTTTTTGATCCAATTTGTTCATAATAATCCACAATTTGGTGTCGGTTTTTGTTAGATTTGTGGAATTTTGGCTGAAATGCAGGATATTCATGCGGTGGGGAGTGGTGGTGGTGGTGGAGGGCGGTTGTTCGGCGGCAGCGGCGATCGGCGGTTGCGACCGCACCACCACCACCAAGGCCTCGGTCCTCAGGCGTTGAAATGCCCCCGGTGTGAGTCGTTGAACACGAAATTCTGTTACTATAACAATTACAACCTCTCTCAGCCGCGCCATTTCTGTAAAAGCTGCCGGAGATACTGGACCAAAGGCGGAGTGCTCCGTAACGTCCCCGTCGGCGGTGGTTGCCGGAAAACGAAGCGATCGAAACCGAAGTCGAGTGGTAAGCACGCTTCCTCCGACGCCGGTGAACTGAGATCGTCGAATTCGCAGAATTCGAGCAGTGAGAGCTCTAGTCTCACCGCCAACACAACGGCGGCGAATACGCCGGCGACGAGAACCGCGGCGGTGGCTACGGTCACCGCCGCGGAGGTGCTGTCAGGTGTAAATCCGGCGAACTCCGGTTCGACGTTGCTTAATTTCCACGAAACTTCTACTGGCTTCTTCAACGTCCCTCACTCGTGTTCTGCAAACCCTAGCTTTGATCCACCGCTACTGGACCACTCATCCACCGGTAACATGTTCCCGGAGATCGGTGCGTTCACAGGCTTAATAACCTCCTCCACCGCTCAACTACCGGTCGGATTCAACATGCCGTCGGACATTTCGCCGTTCCGGCTGCACCATACCGGCGACGTTCTACAAAACTCGAACCAACAGCAATGGATTCACACAGATCACACCATCGGCGACGATTTGAAGGTGCCGGAAGCCGGTGTGGTCGGATTCATGGACGCTCACACGGCGGCGACGGAGTTCTCCGGCTTGCCGGAGAAGACCACCGGCGTCGGACTTGGGACGGAGGATTGGAACAACAGTACGGATCAAGCATTGTTTGATCTAACAGGAACCGTCGATCAATCGTACTGGAATCAAACTCAGTGGGATGATCATGATCATGATGTTCATGATCATGTTCATGGTGATGATCATGGTGATGATGATGGTATTCATGGGCATCATCAGCTTAATTATCTTCCTTAACATCTCCATCAAGGTATCAAATCAATCACAAGAACATTTTACCCACCATGAAAAATAACAGAATATAGAGATATGACAACTTGAATCGATCTGCTTATGTAAAGCTTTTGATTATTATTTTTTTTTTTTTACTGTTTTTCGAAGAATTTATGATCTTGAGAGATGTTTTGGGTTTGGTGTTCTTATTGTTCATCCGAAACTAACTCTTGTTAATTACCTTTTTTTCTCTGGGTTGTGAAATTATAAATTATAATATGGTTTATTACTTATTTTAACTCTAGATGTAATTTTATTTTAAATGTAATTTCTTAGTTTATATGATTGTTAATTACTTTATAAAAAACTATTGATATGAGGTTGTTTCGATATGAATATGAAGTCATGGTATGAACACGTATTGCATGTTTATAATTATGCAACGTACATTATGTATATGGTAAAACATGGTTATATATAAATACGTACTAAACTTTTTTTTTTTTTTTTTATAAAAGTCGTTTATTTCATTATTTGTGATGTTTGTTTCTTAATGTGTCTATTTAGTGTTCATACCAAACGTTTAAAATATTTTTTTAAATTTTTTAAACCATACTATTTTTTAGAGTTAGATTTATTATTAAAGATAAACAGTAAAGAATGGGAACCTGATTTTTTTTTTTCAATTTTTTTACGTGAAATTCGAGACAAAATCAAAGAATATATAAAACTTATATAATTCCAAATTCTGTTTATTAGTTTTATTTTCGAAACGAGTTCTAAAGTATTGAAAGTCTTAAAGTTACGGTTTAAATGTTTAATTTCAATAATAATTGTCATTTGATGAAACTATTCATGAAAATTAAAATTTTGTTCCTCAAGTTTATAAACCTATGCTAAAAAAGGTGATAGAAAGATATACATTGAAGAATATAAAAGGCTAGCTTTAGTTATAGATGGGCATAAAAACCGGGTTCGAACCCGACCTGGGTACGGGTAGTACCCGATCGGAGGTGTACCCGGGTTGAACCCGTAGGGTTGGAACCGGTTTTAGATTTTGAGTTTTTTAGCGAACCCGACCCGAACCCGGGTTCGGACCCGGCCCGGTTGAACCCGGTATTGGGGACACGCACAAGAAAAGAAAAGAAGAAAAAAAAAACTAAACCTGGTATTGGACTCGGTTTCGGACCCGACCCCACCCTACCCGGGTATAGCGCGTAGGGTTTTCAAGCAAGTGAACCCGACCCGGGTTCGTACCCGGGTTTACCAATACCCGGGTACAAAAAAACCCGGTTGAGCCCGACCCGGGTTGTACCCGGTTTCGGGTATTGGGTCGAACCCAAAATGCCTACCTTTAGCTTTAGTAAACCCGTGTATTACATGGGTTGAGTAAATAAAATATTAAATATAATAAAATTTTGTTAATTATAAAACGATATTTTAAAATAAGATATAAGATATTATATGATAGAAATTACGTATTAATAAAGACTATAAATAATAATAATAAAAAAACAATATCAACTTTTTAAACTTTTGTTTTTAAATTTTTTTTTTTCAAAAAAAAATTAAATATTTTATCTCAAAACAAACCATATAAAAATACTATTTTTAAAAATTTTCTTATTATAACTCTTAGTTTTAATTTTTTTTGTATATAAACTTTTCTATAAAACATTAATTTTAAAATATTTTATAATTTTAGAAAAGTTTGATATTTTAAAAAAGATTCTTATTTTATAAAAAGTTGCTTGGTTAGAAATAATATTAATAAAAAGATATATTTCTTAATTTCTTAAAAAACTATTTTTAATCTAAAAAAGTTAAATAATATTATTATTAATTAAGATAATTATTTAATAGGAGAGAGAGAGGCAGAAAAATTTTGGTAAGAACAAATGTAATGTTGTCATGTATCCTTAATAGTTAGTATTTTATTAAAGTAGAAAGATATCTTGGTTATATACACACGAGGGAGAATATATAAATATATTAAATACATCGTGACCATTTTATAGTTAAAGAACTACAGAAACATTTTTCAAAAGTCTAGTACTCTAGTTATTAATAAGATATTAAATATATAGCTATTTTATGTATATATTCGTATGTCTAGTTATTATTACAATATAGAATCGTATTGTAATCTTGTGTATATATGCATGATCCATTATGTGTATAGATTGTAGGTTTGTTATTTTTCTTTCTACTATTTATTACTCATTATATCTTATTAAATATGAGCCAGGTATATACAATCCTTTAGTTTACAAAATATTTTTCCAAATTAATATAAATAATTTCATTATCATTGAGTGAGATATACGAACTATAATGAAATTAACCATGTTAATTCTGACTACATTTCTATAGTAAACACGATTCATTAAATTCAAAACAAATGTGAAAGTAATTTATTTATTGTAATAAGAAAAGATAATAAATTTAAAAACAATTTACTGAATTTCATATATAAATGCATACATAATATTAAATTTTAAAAATAAAATTTAATGTAGATTGGGTGTATGGAGAGAATGTAAGAACTAGGTATGGGCATGTGTGTGGGTTGGTGGTGGAGGCCCCATGTTCATTCGTATTTGAGGCTACTTAAAGCTTTTTTTGGTGAACTAGTGGTATTCCGGATCGCGCGTTGCGCGAATTTCATATAGTTTTTAGGAGGGTTGTTGTTCGACATTGATATTGAATGCAATATGATAATTAAAAAACATAAGGGTTTTTTCGTTGCACACGTATATTTGCATAAGCATTGCTCTCAAAAGGTTGCAGGCCTTCATTACCGTTTATCTAATATTTATAGTGGAGTTTAAAAGCGCTTTCCTCAAGTTTAACTGACTTCAGAGATACCAAGCGTCACTTTTCCTGTTCTTTCATCCGTGACCACGTTGTTTCTTCCCTTTTTTGGATGTCGCCAGATCATCTCTTCTGTTAAATGGAGTTTGTTGGCTGCGTTGTATGATGTTTTTTTTAAGTGTTTACCTTCAACTTGGAAGAGTGCTCTTATGGAGTTTGTTAGCTACAATGTCTTTTGTCTAGTAGCTTCTTATCAAGGTGTTTTTGGAATTAGTGTGCTGGTTGAGGGTGTGACTGCTTCTCGAAGTTTGGCCTTGTTTACAGAACAACGAACCACACCTGCCCATTCATCGCGTAGCACAACTTGTTTGTCAATAATTGTCTACAGTAAGTCGTCTGTGCATGGTTTGGTTAGCACCTTCGTGCAGCTAATCCCAAATAGATTTTCGGCTGCTCGATCGAATTTTTGTAGTCGCCACACTCCCTGTTTCATTGGATGTTGTTCCTAAAATTCGATAACTACAATAGCAAATTGGTGAGTACTAAATTTTAGAGATAACACAATGACATGCACAACTGAAAGACATACAGTGACATCCAAATCATGGGCAATTGGGAAGAAATCATATAACACATAGAGAGGGATATAATTGAGAAGAAATCATGTAACACCAATATACATCCTTCTAGAAACAATTACAAAACAACTTGTACAATAGAAAAAGTTAAAGTTTCAATTTATAACACACAACAACACATGCATTCAGGTTGCAAACACCTTTTCCTTTTTCTTTTGCTTTCTTTCTCTGATTATTGAACCTGCAAGGGCTGTTAATAAAGATACTAAAGGCCTAATTGAACATGTTATTGCCCATTTCCCCGATCATAACAGTAACTACAATCTATGTAGGTGTTCATGTAAATAAATTTTGTAATGCACATAGCCTTATAGGATGACTTATTTGGGTGGAATATATTGTCACACTGTCAGAAACATATGGATTTCATATACGCTTAAAGGTAACAAAAGATGTGCATCGGCAAAACATATTATCAGACATGCATAGTTGATTCAGCTTCCAATTCAGAACACACAGCATGAGATATGCAACAAAACAAAATCACAGGTCCAACCTTGATTGAGCCATGTTCCAACAACAATGTACTTACATGTGAGTTGGTGATTGGTAGGTGCCATCAATGGTGCAAAACCAGTTCTTGGAAGTTGAAACATGCATCACTGCTGCATTTACAATAAATATCCACCCCTGTTATGTTTTAGTTACATTATGTGTATGTAGTTTTGACTTCAACAAACTTTAAAGCTTAAATCTAGGATTGAGTTCTAAAATCCAAAATTAAAAATTGCATTCATCGTTATTAATTTTTTCATTTCACACCTGTGATGAATCTGACCATTTCAAGCTTTTTTTTTCAGTCTAACATTTGAAGCATAAATCTAAAACCAAAAACCGACTTGTAACCGGACTGAACCCGTACATAAAACCAAAAAAAATTAAGAAATAAAAAAAAAAAAACTTACGATGTAAAAGAAGCGGCCCTACAACAAAAACATGAGTTGTTGGCCAAAGGTCACGCCACACTTTGGGTATCAGATCAATAACTAAAGTTCATATCCTTAGTGTTCCTATGTGCAGATTAAACAACCAATAACTCAGAGGCAACAAAATCTGAAGCATACAACAATAAATGTATCAATTGAGATGAACAAAAACCCAAAGACATACATCAAAATAGGAAAAGAGACAGAAAACAGGTACAAAAACTCCTATTTAGATTAACACATGCAAGAGATGAAGCACAAATGACACATACAATTCTATTTTCATTACAGAAAACTCAAAAAGGCTTCATTCAGCAGCAAACAAAGGAAAAATACACTCTAACCTAATTCTCACCCTTACCATTATCTCAATCAGTAATTTCCTCAACCGTAAACAACGAAACCAATAGCAATGTTTGCACCCATTAGGAATCACAACACTCGAAACAAAAACACAAAGAAACCTAATGCAATTAGATTTCAATCAATTTGGTCCAGGTGAGATGCTTTAATCATTGTGTATTTACTATATCGGTATCTATAAAATTTAAAATCGAAAATTTCAAGTGTTAATACCAAAAGAAATTGATATGAATGGTTGCAAATCTCCAATAAAGAACAACGATCCTGCATTTACCTAAACATAAAACAAATCATCAACACATGATCTGTATTATGATGCATGCCAAAAGAAAGTTAGGGCTCAAAGAACAGGGGGATACGAATTTGTATAAGGCAACCCATTGTCTTTAAGCTCAATCACGACATCGACGAACCAGGTCCCAACCACAAACGGTTGGTATACATCACACTCTCTAACTTTTGGCTTCCAAACCGCCGTCGCCACCGTTTGAGCGACTATATTAAGGTCACAGGTAGACAGCAGCTGCTTTTGCATAATCATCTCTCTTCTCCTGGATTCCCTTTCTTGATCATCTCTCGACCTTCTCTTTTTATTTTGTTTATGTGTTTCAAAGTTAAACAGGTGTATTCCAGCCAAGATACGTGGCAAACAGTAGTCTACTAACACCTGCCACTCATGTGTGAGGCTGTCAGCTTTTACTGTTCATTTAATTCTAATATTAACATATAGACAATGTTTTCAGAACCGGATCGAACGAGAAATCGATTGTCTTACTGGTTCACTGCTTGAACCGGTCGGACCGGTCCAACCGGATTTATGAACCGGTAACATTAATTTTTATGTAAATATAAAACACAATAGCTATATTACCCTCTTCAAGTTAACTATGTGATTTATAATTTGATCCATAATAGTTATTGTACTTGCAAACCTGTATACCTAGCCCATGTTATTAGTCCCTTTGTAACCTTAATTAAATGGCCCATTTACAGGCCCATATAAATTTTATTAAGCAATCAACAACCCTACACTAAACAACACATTTATCAGCCGTCTCCACCAACTTTTTGCCAACCCTAACCTTCTTTCTCCTCACTTCTTCACCAACTCTTACCTTCTTTCTTCTCACTTCAATCATCTTCACTCTATCATTTGAATTCTTTCTCATCTACGCTTGTTCCCCACATTATAGATAAAAAAAATTGCGATTTTTGAAGCTACCCATAACATCAGTCGTTCTTTGCATCTTTACCTCTAGATCTACTATGAGTTTCAGCCAAGAACTCATCATAGAGAGATTAAGACGAGAGTTCAGATGCTTCTAGTTAATAGAAAACCGAACCAACCGACAGGCCGGTTTTCCGAATCGACCGGCAGTTCGCTACCAACCGGCCAGTTTTCTCAACATAAAACGAGTCAGGGTGATTCGGACCGCCGAAGTTACCGAATCCCGGTCGGACCGGTTGGACCGGCCGGTCCGATCCGATCCGAGCTTGAGAACATTGCATATAGGTTAATTTGTTTTATTTTCCTAAATTGTATTTAAAATTATCTTTATAACTACATATATATATGTAATATGTGTATGTGAAGATGGTGTCCTCTTTGTGATGTTACTCTTTGATGATTTTATAATTGCAAAGAGGATTAGCAACAAAGGCCTCATGGATGCATCTCTCTAGAAAAACTTTACGTACCGTCTTCTCGTACATGGACCTTATTTGATCTCCCTCTTCTCCAGATCATATGTGCGGATGAACAAAATCTTTTTTCTCCTACCCCCTCTTTCCACCGCGTTAGCCACCTTTCTCTTTCACCTTAGCCCATAAACATATATAGCCTCCTCGTTGCTAGTCTCATTAGTTAATCTGAACACCAATTGTGTGATTCATACACTATTCTCTGTACATTATTTGAACAAAACTTTAAAAACCAATCAACACAGAACAATAAAAAGATATTTAGGGATACACAACATTAATTCTTTTATAAGAGTTAGTTGGGGATGGCATTTCATGTCAAGATTCACAATGTGTTATCCTCCCCCTCTATCCAATATGTGTTGATACATAGATAGGAGATATCAGAACATTTCTATAGGGTAGTAACATGAACGTGACCATGTCACACTGCCTGGTTGCCCTAAATAACATGGACAGATGCCCCCTTCTCCATTCCGATCTCTCTAGACTACATACAAACTAAATGTTCAGTGAACTGTAAAAAAAGGACTTCATTTATGTTCGTTTTTTAATAAACGAACAAACATAAACACAAATTTTAGTTCATTTAATAAATGAATGAACATAAATCTATGTCTCATTAGTTCATTTACGTTCATTGATGTATTTTCATTTTTGTTTGTTCAATTATGTTTGTTTATTTACATACGTTTATGTTTGTTCATTTACGTTTATTATGTTTGTTTATGTTAATTCATTACGTTCATTCATTTATGTTTGCTTATATCAGTTTACTTATACCCATACGTTCACGCTCCTTTAAATATTAAATCAAACTTTTTACTAATTATACATATATTAATTAATGTGTGATTCTATGGTAATAATAGTATTAAAATAATGGTAATATTTAAATAATAATAAGAGGTAATCGTACAGCGGTATGAGCCAGAGACAATGCTTGCAAATTAGGATTTAGGAGTATTGAATAATATATAAATAATAATTTGTTTATTGAATAAACGTTCTAACTGATTAACTTCAGCACCTTCAAATCCTAGTATGTTTTAAGAACTATATAAAAAGCCTTTTAACCCCTTTAGATTTCTAAAATTTCAGGTTTACCTGCCGGTATGAGTCAAGTTAAATGTAAAACGTTTTGATGTAGATCTTGTTATGAAATTAGTAGGGTTAAATGTAAAACGTTTTTATTCAACAACACTCCGGGTTATTCTATGTTTTAACGTAAATTTAGTTCGAAAACGAATAGTGACGATTGTAAATCTATACTTTTTCACCCCGCATACAGCACAGCCGCACATGTTTTTTATATGTGTTTTGAGTTGAACTATGTTTTAAAATAATTTTTATTTGAAAAAGAGTCGGGTAAAGTATAACACGTTTTCAATTTGAGTTATTTTATTGTTCGACGTAAATTAAGTCCGAAGACAAGTCGGATCGATTGTTAGTCTATTTGTTATCACGTCACGCACAATGTCGCTACGTTGTGGCATTCGTGTTTTGATATCAGGAATCATGATTGAATTTTCTACGCAATACGCGGGTTGGGAAAACCTAGTATAATTTAAAGATGATTTGATTTTCATATTTTAAACCCCCTGATTCAAAACAATTTGATATCTTTGTTTAGCTATAAGGTATTAGGATGTAAGGATGATGGTTGGACCATTTACAATTTCTTTAATTTGGAGTTCGTTTATGCCTATTTGCATGTGTTAGTTTATGTTCATTTGTGTTTATTTATGTTCCTTTGTGTTTGTGAACCTTTCCTTTAGTATATTAATGAACAAACATAAACGAGCACGACCACATTATTTTCTTAACAAACACCATTCATTTGTTCGTTTGAAATAAACGAATGACGAACATGAACAAGTCTTATTCGTTTTCGTTTGGTTTGCTTGCGGGACTCTCTCTCTCTCTCTCTCTCTCTCCCCCTCTCTCACATAATCCGTACGAGAAGGTTTGCGAGATAGAAAACTTTTTTTATTCTCTCCTTCGCATTGCTTCATTTCATCCTTTCTTCCACGTTTGTAATACGGCTCTAAAAACTTAGACATTGAAGATACTACTACAAAACCTCATTCACATTTATCTTAACGTTGTTGCTACTGCTGCTGCTCCTACAAACTACTACTAAAAAGTCGTGTATTCATCAATTTAACATTTAAAAAGTTAGTTCTCTCAAGATTATAAATAATTAAATATTAAAGCATTATTTAGTTAACTAGTAAAAAATAGATACGTAAAGAAGAAAATCAAACAAAATCAGAAACAGCTAAAATTAAGTTTGAAGACATAAAAAACATCAAATGCGAAATCAAATAATAAAAGAAAGAAAATAATAAAGAAAAGAATCACTAAAGGCAAGAAGTCAAGAAGAAGCCGCTGGAAGGGGGAGAAGGATCGAACCCGTGTGGCTTTGATGGACACGGAGACTAGTCACGCAGAATAGTTTTTAATTTTGTGTAAATATGTAGGGGTGTGCAATTGGTTTGAACCGGCTGGAAACGAACTGAAACCATCTGAAACTGGGAACCAGGAACCGGATAGCATACATTTGAAAACCGGAACCGAACCTTATGGTTACCTAACCGGTTAAGTTTTTAACCGAGTAAACCGGTTCCAGTTTTGTTGAAGAACCGTAGGGAACCTGTTTTGTTAAAACACCTAAAATAAAAACTTGATGTAATGATCATATAAAAAAAGCAAATCAATATTCAAATTAAACCATAATTTGTTCACACAAACCACAAAATTTCTCTGCTAGTATTGCGTTCTCATGGTTATTTCGTCAATGAATGTTATTCTTCATGGAATTTTTGGTCGGGATTGTTTGCTTTGATTTATGAAGGTATGAAACTCAATATTGTGTTGAAGTTTAAGTAAAATATACGATCAGACATTTTTTAGGTTAACAATTCATAAATCTTGCTCCACAAATAAAGTAATATTTTATGATAATTCAAATTTCTCATGGGATATCAGTTTATTAGGTACGTGTCCGAGTCTGAAACCAAAACCGAACCAGGAACCGTATACACATATTATAAGAACCGGAAACCGAACCTATATTAGTACAACCGGTTCTAAATGGTTCGGTCCAACCCAATTCTAGCGGTTCATGAAAAAAAAAAAAAGCGCTTGTTGCTCACCCCTATAAATATGTATACATCAAAGCATGCAACACAAGCTTGTATCAAAAGCTTCTGAGGGTTTATATGGTTTATGTATATAGCGAGGAATGATGTTTTCTTTTAATTTATTAGTTATGAATTTTATTAATTATTGATTGGGAATGAGTTATTTTTAAATGACAATCGTTTGTTTAAGTTAAATCAAAATTACTCTTTTAATTACATAATTATTAAAATCTAATAATATTATTTATATTAAAATAGTTAAAATATCATAAATTATTTTAAATGACAATCGTTTGTTTAAGTTAAATCAAAATTACTCTTTTAATTACATAATTATTAAAATCTAATAATATTATTTATATTAAAATAGTTAAAATATCATAAAATATGATAATACTAGTGTATTTAAAAAATAATAAATTATTAGAGTAAAAGAGTGCTGAGAACCTGAGAGTGAAAACCATTTTTATGGTTCGGTAGGGAATTGAAAGTTGATTTAACATTGATTTGATATTGAGTGAAGAATATGTTGCATGGTCTAAGAGCATCTACAAAGAGCTATTCATGGGGACAAATACCTATAAACAAAAAATTAGAGAGAAATTGTGTGTGTATATATATAGAGAGAGAGAGGGAGAGGAAGAGAAAGAGAGAGAGAGAGGAAGGGAGAGAGGGGGAGAGAGAGAGAGAGCATGTGTGTGACAAATATAAAGACACCTAAAATAGATGACGACGTTAATGAAGGTTACAGGCACACCTGAAGTCTGAGCACCCTTCATACACATGATCTAAATAAAATTTGATGTCATAGAAAATGATTTTGGCATAAATAAATAAAAAAAGAAAAGTTTATTTGAATATCTTTTATTGATTTAGCAGTGGTAACTGTGTTATGCTTGCATGTAGAATTGTGTTATTGCTTGCATGTTGAATTGATGAACCTAACATGGTTCATATATGTATTCATGTTATTTTTAACTTTAACCCAAACTCACTTAATATTATGTAACCGAGCATAATCCAAACACATGCTTAAACGAGTCATAACACATCGACAACTTGTATACGTGTTGATAGTTTGTAAATGTGTTGTAATCAAGCCGTAAACATGTCATAAACAGATAGTAAACTTGTTGACAAGTAAAAAACTTATAGCAAGTAAGTCAAATAGGTTGGCAAGTTGTCATATTGAAAAATTACTTTTTATTGTTTAATTTAATTTAAAGGTGTTGAGGGATCAATATGTTTAATTAAACAAATTAAATAAATTTAACCCAAACTCAATCTGTTTAGTTGAACATATTAGAACAAGTTAAATCAACGAAAACTGTTTTTTACATAGCTTAGAAATAACAATGCAAAGAATTGCAACTCTACTTATTATTGTCATACGCCAACCTTATGTCTTATGGTCTTTGGCTATTCTACACTTACCCATTAAACCCCTTTTATTACATGCTTTTTTACTCCACACTTAGAACATTTAGCACTTTTCTTATGTAGAGCCTCTATGCTATTATTTGTAATTTTACTTCACCTCCACCCTTTTCTCTGCCTCACTTTCACCCAAATTAGTTATTGATACATGCTCCATTTGAACCCAAGGTTTAAAACAAAATTAACTTCAATTAAATTTAATCAGAATAATTTATCAATTGTTACTACTTCTAAAGGTCTTGTCATCTTTATTAAACAATCAATTCTTTTTTACTGTGCATTATACGATAGATATCTTGTTTGATAAACCATTAATTCATTATTGGTCGAAAGGAAATTGATAATGATTGGGAACTTCGGGTTAAAAACACAACAAACACCACGAGCCATCTTTCGATATCTCTATGTATACATCATTCCATCAATACCCTCATGACAACATACGGACTGTGAAAAGACACAACACACATTCGTCCTTTTTACATCAAAAAATCTCATATTATTTTATCAAAATCTAAAACTATATACTACTTGAAGAAAGAAATTGAAGTGGTTCCTTAGGAAAGCGGAAATCACTAGTCTTTTATTTTAGGGGTTTTATAAAAGTTATATTTTTAGAAAAATAATTTAGTGCAATATAAAAAGATAAAGAATACTTCATTAAAAAAATCATAATTTACAATGTGAGAAACCGCTAAGCAGCTCCCCCTATGAGTATAGTATAGCTCGAGACATTAGGTGATTGATTGGGTCACATTAATACGAATAAATTTTTTGGCAAAAGATTAGCGAAATGAATAAACTTGAAACACATGAAACTTAGTTAACAAAAGATTTACAAGATACGGTGGTGGGTCATAAGCGCTATCACAAACATGGAATAAGAATAAGTGTAACAAATACAAATCAAAATGATTAACCACACAGGTGTGGTTGCGTACAAAGTCACTTTTCAACTTATAGCTTTTAGTTTGGGTTAACTTAAAATTACACATTACACGCGTTAGTGGTTTACAAACTCCTTAAGAGGTTAATATTATCAAATAGATTAAAAAATATAAATGAGTTAACAATCCAACTAAGCGATACATGATAGACTAAGGTTATAGTAAAAATAGTATTTATTCTATAAAGTCTAAGAAAAATTATGGACTTAACATGTGTTTTTTAATTGTTTTAAATAGAGGGCATTTGGTTATTGTGTCAAATACGTCAGCTCATTGTGTCTTAAAGTATTCACATCTCGTTTTCCATTTTTATGTGAGTGCAGGCCTTATATCATAGGGGATGGCTATGAGTGGTTGTAAGTGAAAAATAAAGAAAATATTAGTATGCATCACCATATTTGAGAAAACATGATACAACCCTTATTAACTTTTTTAATATTTTTGAAAATGGTTGTGAGCAGAGGAGAGAAGAAAGGTAATGATAAATGTATGAAAAAAAATTTATTTAGTTGAAAAGAAGTTTAAAAATAGTGATTTTTAATATAATTATAAGATTGCAGATGGGGAATGGGATGGAATGATCTTATACGTTCATTGTATCATATATCAGTTTATTATGTCATATATTTTACATCATTTGTTATATGTATTTATTATTGTGTTTTACGTTTTAGATCATTTTGTATTATTTTTGTTATTGTTTCTATAGATTATATAAATTTGTTATATATAATTGTGTTTTACAATTAGAAGTAGGATATACTTTCACCAATATATATTGAAAACTTATAGTGTTAAAGATAACATAATATGTTCTTTTTGTCATTGTTTTTTATAAATCATATAAATTTGTTGTTATATATTATTGTGTTTTACAATTACAAATACATAATGATATTAATTTACCAATATATTTTTCAAAACTCATAGTGTTCAATGTAACATAATAACAATCAAAAAACATAATGTCAATCAAAAAACATAATGAGATATTATGTTATTTTGTTATTGTTTTTAATATATTAGATTAATTAGTTGTTAATTTATTATAACATGATTATATAAGCTAATTCTTGAAGAGTTTTAGGGTTTAATTTTTATGGTTTACCTTTGTTTTCTAAGTTTTGATAAGGAGAAAAATATAAGTATACTTCAAAGAGTTTTCTTTTTAAAATTCATTTCAATTCTAACACGTAAGATTATGTGGTAAATGCCTCAAAATATTCTCATGATTTAGGAGGGTAACAAAGAATATATATTTTTATGAAACAAATCTTGAATTTAGATTTTGCTTTAGCTTTCAAAAACGTTAAGTTGGCTCTAGTTGTATTGAATTAGTTATATCGTTTTTGTTTGTATGAATAAAAACTACATTTAGTAATAGGGTGTAAAATAATCAAAATGGCTCATGAGCTACTCAAAATCTTATATTACTACTCTAATAAAAGAGTAACTAGTGGTGACATATGACACCATCATATTTTTTCTCATTAAAATTTTTCCGCTTCTCTCTCCTATTAAATTACTACATTAATTACTAATAATTTTATTTAATTTCTTTTTAAATTAAAAATAGTTTTTAAATAAATTAAGAAATAAATCTTTTTATTAATGTTATTTATAAAGAAATGAATTTTTATAAAAACAAACTTTTTTAAAACATCGAACTTTTTAAACATACGAATTATTTTAAAATTAGTGTTTTTAATAAAAGAAATTTTATAAACCAAAAATAATTAAAATTGGGATTTATAGTAAGGAAATTTTTAAAACTAATATCTTTTTAAGCGGTTTGTTTTGGAACAAAATATTTAATTTATTTTTTGAAAATACAAAAAAAGTGTAAAAAGTTTTTATTATTGTTTATTACTTATAATTCTTACTCATACGTAATTTCAAATGTATCTTATTTTAGAATATCATTTTATAATCAATAAAATTTTATTCTATTTAATATTTTATTTATTCAACCCGTGTAATACACGGGTTTATTAAAACTAGTTGATTCATAAAAAGCTTATGTCTAACTTATATCTTAAAATTTTAAAGATTTTTTAAATTTACTTTAAAATAATTAACTACAAGTTAAAGAGATAGTGTTTTTTATTTAAAAATGCTCTTATTTTATATGGAAAATCTTTTTAGTTACTTTTTAAAAGATGTACTTAATTCTTCTTATTGAAACTTTTAATAAAAATTTTCATAAAACATTTTATATTAAAGTTAACTTTTATGATTTTTTTTTCTAGATATGTCTCTATATAGTTTTGTTAAAAGTGTTTGTGAACTTTTTTTAAGAAAGAAAAACGTCTTATAAAACTAAAATATTTCCCGTGTAAGATATGACAAATTTCAAACTATTTTTCAAGAAGTGAATATGACAAGTAAAAAAAAATGCTTATAGTCCGACACTTTCTAAACTTGTCTAAAATGCACATAATTTTAAGCTTTTGTTTTAAATTATGATTTGTCAATTCTTAAAGTTGTTTCAAAACAAGATAGTATAAATTTTCTTTATAATAAAATTGAATATTACTTATCAAAATAATCATCATCTTTACAACCACTCTTTGACATGAATTACTAAACATATTGTAAACACCTACACGTTTAAATAGAAATTTGACATCCATATCTAAATTGAGACCCTTAACGATGTCGACCAAAATCGAGATTATAATCATCACACTTTAAACATTAACCCTTATAGTAGATATTTTGCAAAAAACAATAATTAAGTGGGTGAAGCCCTAGAGTTGGGTTGGGTGTCCCTACAATGATATATACCTTAGCCATTTCAAACCAATGCATGTCATGTGGGGTTTAGGGTTAGGAGAAGTGGTCTCATTTGTACTAACCACCATCACTACCTTGGTTCAAATGACTCATGGCCATTGTACCTTTTGCATCACATGCAATTACTCTTGCAAAAGCCGAATTTGTTGAGTCTAATGACGTGAGTTGTTTCATAGACCCGAAGGAGTATTGAAGATCGTCATAAGTAACATGCACATGATGCATTTAGAACTTTTCGCGCAAGTATTTATTAAGAACATGGTAAATCATAAATGGCATATGTGGCGATTTAAAACCAAGATCATTTGATTTTAATTTAATTATTAAAACAATTGTTTATTGTGTCTATGTTATATAAACCTAACCACTTGGCTTGTAGTACAATGATAACAATGAAGTTTTTTTTTTAAGTAAACTAATATTCAAACTTGATATGAAGTATTTTATATTATGGTTTACTCAGGTTTATCATTAAAAGAAAGAAAGAAAGTAGTAAAATAACTCATATTTGTGCGTAAGTACACATACAAAAGAACTTCTAGCAATGGGCTAAAAGCATGTCCAAACCAAACAAGAGAAAATGATAAAAGTTACATATATTAATAACACGTAATCATTTAATCATTTTTTAACTACTGGTATCCAATCACATACGTACCATATCATAACAAAGTTTGAAGTTTATGTACCTTAAAAAAAATGTGTGTTTATATCTACTGGGCTTAACCCTATAAAAACAATGTTAGTTAAATATATTCATTTCTTTTCAAATAGCCTTTGGCTTAATGGTACGAAGAAGTATTGCAATTGTGTTATTTCTTGACTGGTTGAGATTTCAAGTCCAATAATAAATAATTGATTGATGTCGATTTAAATACAAGTTAGTGTGTGAGAGTTTGGAAAAAAAATATTATTAGAAAGTCTTGTCTAATATTTGTAGACAAAACACATAGGGTTACACCCTTTCCACATCCTTGACATGATGCTAGAGGAATCGAGATTGGATTCAAGCAATTACACATAAGCTAACACTTACAAAAACCTATGTTACCAAAGTGCATATCCTAATGTACTCACACATAACAAACTTTAGAAGAAATTTATACTCACTTTTAGAAATCTTGATATATAATTTACAAATGTGTAGCGGTTCAAGATTAATTACCAAAATTACTGGCTTAACATCTCACGTGACAAAATCATATTCTTACTCACCAAAATTTTTCCGCTTCTCTATTATATTAAATAATTACATTAACTAATAATAATACTATTTAACTCTTTTTTAGATTATAAATAGTTTTTAAAAAAATTTAGAAATAGTTTTTTTATTAATGTTATTTCTAAATTAACCATTTTTATAAAATAGTTTTTTTCTAAAATATCAAACCTTTTTAAAAATATAAATTTTTTAAAATTGGTATTTTTAATAAATAAATTATTTATAAACTAAAAATAATTAAAATTGATAGTTATAATAAGAATATTTTTTAAAAATAACATTTTCTTTTTTTGGAAAAAACAAAAAAAATAGTTTAGAAACTTGATATCACTGTTTTTATTACTTATTTGTCCTTATTTTATATGTAATTCAATCATATCTCATCTTAAAATATCATATTATAATTTATAAATTTTTTTATATTTAATATTTATTTTATTCAAATCGCGTAACAAATGAATTTACCAAAGCTGATATTATATATATAACTTACTCGTTTTATAATGTAGTGATGGTCTCAATGGAGGAATCTTTATATCACACGGAATAGGGGTAAAGGTTGTTTTTCTCCCACAATCCCTAAACCCTACCAGTAGTCTTATTATGAGTGATATTTTACTAGATACGGTTGTTTGTATGTATTTTATTAACTAACAATACAAAGTTTTTATAAAAATCATAAGTTTTATAATTGCTTGATCAAACAATGAAGTTGTAGGTGGAATCTTTAATTAGCGGAGATTAACTAGCATAATTATTTATTGATAAGAGCCCTTCAACAAATCAATCATCTTCTAAATTGGGAAAAAAACATGTTTTATTCGTTGACAAGCCAGGTAGCCAACCTTCTAATTTGCTTTTAAATTCAAATGTAATTGGTTTAGTCAAAAATAATATTCAAAACCATTTCCAACCTGGATGATGTGTGCCTTTGAACCTTGGTGGATGCGGAGGACGTGACAAAAAAAGATGATAAAATCTATAAGGAAGGTTAGGGACTATAAGATGAGGAGGATAGAGAACCGTGTGCTTGTGAGAGATAGAGGTGTGAAGTCGATAGGAATGAGAGAGGTGGAGATGATTGTGTTATATTAGATTACTAGGTTAGATACGGATACCCGTCTGTTACATGAATTGAAATATAAAAACTATATAAAAGATGCTATGTATGCATAATCTAATATAGATTATAGATAAGACATCAATAAAAGCACTATATATAACAAACATATTTAAGTTATAAGCAATAATATACCAGGGGGTAAATGATAATTATTATTCATAAACTTCTTTATATACAATATTTGATGTTTGATATGTAAGTTTTTCATAACTATCTAAGATTAGTAATTTTAGTATCTATCTATTTTTAACTTTATATAATACAACATACAATTAATCATGTGTGAAAATAGGTTACCTCAAAAATATACCAACTTTGGAGTTTGGATAGTGATTATCATTGACTCCTGTTTCTCATTATTGCAAAATAAACAATTGAAAACTGTCTTCTTTAAAATATAAAAGAATTTATTTTATCCAAAGTTGTCAAACTAAGACGTGGAATAAAAGTCTGATTTCCTATGTTATTTCCGGATATGAACAACTTCGATAACATAATTACACAATGTTATCACTTTTAGTCTTGTTTCATTACATAAACAACATTTTTATCAATGTTACACAATCTAAGACACTAATTAACATAATATAAAATTAAAATTAAATTTTTTTACCAAAATTAAGGTAAACAGTTACGGATATGAAAGTATGAAAGATTTAAAAAGATATATAAATAAAAATTAAAAACTAACATGAGAATTAATTAGTTGATTATAGATTTATAGATGAATTGGTTTAAATTGTCCGTCTAGGTAACTTGATTGATGATAAGAAAGAGTTATGCTATTAAATTATTAATATAAATGAATATTTAAATATGTGTAATGAAAATAATATTATTATTTAAGTGTGTCATAATAAAAATTTTAAAATAAATCATCAATCATCGTAACCATAACCACACTTTAAACCAAAGTAATTTATGATATAACAAATGAAAAAAAGTAACATAATTACTAAACCAAAATATATTAAGAAGACAAAATAAAACAACAAAAGAATATTATGAAGTCACATCATAATTGAAATTATCAAAAAAAACTGAACACATAAAAATTCTTACATGGGCTAGTTCCATATTTTGTAATTATTTTGACTAAAAAACATTTCACGTTGGAAAGTTAACGGAAAATTTTAATCATGTTAGTTAGGTGTAGTTAAATGAATTTAAATGACAATTATAGTAAAACCTTTGAATGCAAATGATAAAATTTAAATCGATTCAAATGATAATTTAAAAAAAAAAACCTCAAGAATGTTCAATGCATTTAATTCTAATTAAAATGTTTAATATGACGATCTGATAACTAAAATAGATAAATTCAATTGTTGTCAAAAATTATTATTTTATTAATATACAATTTTAAAATCAAGTTATCATAATTATTGAAATTCTGAAACGGTTAAAACATTATTAAATTGAAGTGTTTAAAAAGTTGAACACATCTAAAAATAGAGCTATTATTTTTCTACTCTAATAGAAGGGTATCTAGGAGTACACATATAAATATTATATTGCTCCTCAATAATTTTTTCCCGCTTCTCTCTCATATTTAATAATCACATTAAATACTAATAATATTATTTAATTATTTAAATTAAAATAGTTTTTTAATAAATTAAGCAATAGATATTTTTACTAATATTATTTCTAAGAAAATAATTTTTCATAAAATTAGAAAACTTTTTAAAAAATCAAACTTTGTAAAAATACAAAATATTTTATAACTGGTGTTTTTAAAAAGTAAAATTTTTATAAACAAAAAATAATTAAAATTGATAGTTATAGAAGAAAGTTTTTAAGTATGACATTTTTTAAAACTTTTATTTTAAAATAAAATTTTTATTTTATTTATTATAAGAAAATTTTCAATCATATCTTATTTTAGAATATATATTTATAATTAATAAATTTTTATTCTATTAAATATTTTTTTATTCAACCCGTGTAATACACAGGTTTACTAAAGTTATTTTTTGTATATTAGAGGAAAACAATTGTAAAAAAATACATTAATTATCAAAAAAATAATGTACAAAAATATGTTTTTAGCATTAATAAGTCAATATTTTAGAAGTGAAGGATGTGAGTATACGTGACAATGTATATGTGGCATCTAGATGTACAGGCTAGTAAGATACTATGTAGACAAAAAAATAGTTTTTATTACAGGTTATAGATTTAATGATGATATAAAAAGTAAATCCAATTTAAATATTTTTTATTTAAATATTTGGACAATGTTATCATGTTTACATTTCTGGTTTATTGTAAAGTTTTCTTAATATAATAATTATGTAACAAGTTATACATTTACTCAAAATTTGTAACTAGAAAATTTAAGATTTGCAAATAAACAAGTTCAAATAATAAATTAGTTGTCTAAAAGATGAATTGTGTTCATTTTTACTCAATTTCTTTATATATTTTAAATGTTTTAATAAGTTCTAAAATTTAGATTAAAAAAACAAATACAACCAGAATGTTTAACACATTCAAAGTCTTAGACAAAGGAGCAAAATTTTACTAGGACTATTTAAAATTAAATAGGTGGTGACTTGAAGCTTGGACAATAATAACTCAAAAGTGTAAAAGAGCTGAGCCAAACCTAGGTGGCTAGCTATTTAGCTTGATCGAATGTTTTTTAATTACGTTATTATTATTAACTAGCTTACTAAGTTCGTGTATTACATGGTTTGAATAAATATAATTATAAATATAATAAAAATTTATTAAATATAAAATGATATTCTAATATAAGAAATTATTTTAATTTTTTTATTATAAATAGAATGAAAATTTTGTTTCAAAATAGACGTTTTAAAAAATTATCATTTTAAAAACTTTTTTATTATAACTATCAATTTTAATTTTTTATAAAAATTCTACTTTTTTAAAAAATTATTTGTAAAATATTTCATATTATTAAAAAATTTTAATGTTTTAAAAAATTTTATTTTATAAAATTTGATTCCTTAGGAATCACATTAATAAAAAGTTCTATTTCTTAATTTATTAAAAACTATTTTAATTTTAAAAATAATTAAATAATATTATTGATAATTCATGTGATTATTTAATAGACGAGAGAATCGAAAAAAATTTGATGAAAAAATATGATTTTGACGCGTGTCACATGTAATTATTGTTTTATTAGAGTTGATAGATATTTATAAATCTTATCTTACTACTCTAATAAAAGAGTAACTATGGTGGACACATGGCATCACCACATTTCATTTCATCAAAATTTTCCCGCTTCTCTCTGTTATTAATATTACATTAATTACTAATACTAAATTAAGAAACATATCTTTTTATTAATATTGTTTTTAAATAAATAAATATTTATAAATAAGAAATTTTTCTATAACATCAAACTTTTTTAAAAATATTAAATATTCTAAAATTGATGTTTTTAAGTAAAAGTTTTTTATAAACAAAAATAAATTAAAATTAGGGGTTATAATAAAAATGTTTTAAAAAATTATATTTTTTAAAATGTTTGTTTTGAAATAAAATTTTTAATTTTTTATAAAGAAAATAAAAAAAAGTTTAAAAATAGAAGATTAAAAAATTGATATAATTGTTTTATTATTTATAGTCCTTACTTATACATAATTTTAATCAAAATTTATCTTATAATACCGTTTTATAAACTATTAAATTTTAATTATATTTAATATTTTATTTATTCAAATCGTGTAATATACGGGTTTACTTAAGCTAGTTATACATATGCTTGTCTAAGGAAAGACGACCCTTTTAACATATGGGTCTTATGTAAGTCCAAATTTGATTAATCTCTCCCAAAGCCCAAACTAGACCCATGAATCATGAACGCATATTTTTAAAGTTGGCCCATTATTAAATTCCACTAAAGAATCTACTTCTTTAGCCCGTTTTGAAGCAAAAGATAAACAGATTGCATCACTTTTTGTTTAAGTAGGTTGGTATGGATCTCCTTTAGTCCACACAAATACACAATCGTTCAACTATTTGTTCATTCAAGATATTGTTTGAAATTTTTTTGTATTACCTCGTAATTGTTATATGAAGAAATTATATAATAAACTAGAAATGTAATATCGGTTCATAGTACAATATTTGAACACCCACGTTTAAATTTTTGTATTACCTCGTAGTAGTCGCATTAGCGGTTCATTGGTATAACATATATAATCTAGGTTGTCTGGTAAGAAACCAGATAATTTGCCTTTGAATTTTGTTGTTATGACTAGTTGTGTTGTTACAATGTTGTTTATTGTTAAAGTTTTAGGTGATCATGTGTGTTTGGTTTTCAATCATATGTTGATTTTGGATTTGTTGGTATGCATTTGTGTAGTTCTATGGGTGTGAGTTAATTAAAATTGCAATAAGTTAAAGGAAAAGTAACCTTATCATATACATATAAACTAGGTTTGTATTACACAGAATAAATAAAGTTAATAATGAATATTTATAAATTATAAAACTATATTTTAAAATAAGATATGATTAAAATTACGTGTGAGTAAAGACTTTTTAATTAATAAAATGATGATATTATTTTTTAAATTTTATTTTATTTTTTTTTGTTTTTCTAAAGTTTTTTATAAACATTTTGTTTTTAAACGATCCGTTTCAAAAAAAATATCATTTTCAAAAATTTTTCTTGATATAACTTTTGAATTTTAATAATTTTTGTTTCATAAAAAAATATTTTTTTATAAACATAGGTTTTAAAATATTTCGTACTCTTAAAAAAGTTTAATGTTTTAGAAAAAAATTATTATTTTATAAAATGATTTTTTATTTATAAAAATATTTAATCTGAAAAAAGTTAGGTAATATTATTAATAGTTAATGTAATTATTTAATAGAATAAAAAAACAGAAAATTTTGATTTAGGAGAGTCTAGAATTATATTATATGTCTCTTAAAACCTTCTCTTATTAATATAGATGCATTAGCTATTTATATTTCTTATTTTATTTTTGACTGGTTGCATCTAAGATGCAAATCTTCCTATAAGTGGCTCGTTTATAGATTTATTTACCTCACATAATATATAAGTTTTATCACCTACTACATCGTATATATAATAAAAACACTAAAATATGTACCTATGTAACTCAACATGCATAATTGATTTAATCGGATGGTAATTGTGAACTCATAGCATGTCATTTTGAGTCACATGACTAATTTCACATATAGATAACATGTGTATTTTGACGATTTTAATCGAATATCGTACGAAAAGTGATTGTTTAAATTTTACAACCAATGTACACGTAAAAGAAGTGAATGACAAGAGCGAAGGTCATTTATAAATCAAGAAAAATAACTATTACTTGGTATTTTATGGAACTAACTATGTGACACAGTATTATTTGTCAAATTAACTTTATTTCACGTCAAATTGATTGGTATGCGGAAATTCAAATAACTTTACTTTAGTAATATTCTATATTTTCACTCATAACTTTTATAAGCACATCTAGATATACAAAAACAACCAAATATAAAACAAAATACCACTCAATTTATGCACAAGTAATTCGTGTATTGTCTATTTCGAATGCAGCACATATATCACCGGATCGTTAAATGTTAGATATTTTA
The DNA here is from genome assembly GCA_025506415.1 of Flaveria robusta. Taxonomy (NCBI): domain Eukaryota; kingdom Viridiplantae; phylum Streptophyta; class Magnoliopsida; order Asterales; family Asteraceae; genus Flaveria; species Flaveria robusta. Next base: position 8,481,495 of record CM046474.1, read on the forward strand.
GTGTAATTGGATTGACTAACGATCAATTTGATCACAATATCCATCAAATAAGTCAGGAGGTGCAAAGAGTGCACACTTGTTTGAGTTTATTTTGATCTTTAAAATTGAAAACCTTATTAGGGGCGAAGCCCCTAAGCGATGCGGGTTCCAAGGGGGTAATGCCCCCTTGGCGAGGGTCCGGGGGCAGCAGCGCCCCTGGGAGCAGGGTCCAAGGGGCAGAGCCCCTGGCTGGGATCGAGCTGCCAGGTCAGCGCGAAAAATTTTTATTTTGGTAAATATCGCTTTATCAAAAACGCACGAAAATTTAATTTTATCGAAATTGCACATGTGAAACTTGAGGGTAAAAAGTGTAATATTTGATATGAAAACTGCCGCTTGCAATTTTCTCCCATTCCCTGCATATATTGAATTAGATTGATATTGGTCCTCTCTTCTGTTCACGAATATCACACAAATCAAACTAATTCTTGATCTCGTCTGAGTTATATCCGATTGATTTATTCGGGTGAACCATCGAATAATTTCGATCTGAAAGTGATCTTCATGACTCTCAGATTATCCAAGTTTGATTTCAGTATTTTACAATTTATATATTTTGTTATATTTGTGGCATGTATATGTGTTGGTGAAAAGCCTTAAATAAATATGTTGGTGAAAAGTTAGTATGTGTACGTTAAGTAAACAAAAGCTTTGTATCCTATCAACGTTTTAAAGGGCTCACTAAGTGTTCTCCTAAGATTCTAAAGTGTAGGTTAATTTAATGCTCAAGCTCGGGTTCATCAATTGTTCACGTAGGCTAGTAATTACCTGGAGCTTTGTTTGATTGATTTGCCGATCTTATTAGATGATGACATCTCTCACAAGAAGCGTGATGACGAGTTGAAGAAGAAACGCATGATGCTCTCAAACGATTTGTAGATCTTTGACTGTATTGATGAAGCATCAAGGCGTTTCCTCTTCAACTCATAATCGTGCTTCTTTTTGTCTGAATCAATATCTGATGAAGAAGAATCCAAGAACTAAGTCACCCACACCTTAATTGACATAATTGACGTTGGATCCATGACTCATCTTCTCCATGTAAGCATGAACGCTTTATATATCAGCGTGATCAAGATTTGTAACTTGAATACTTATGAAACTTATGATCTTTAGAGGAAGTCGATTATATTGTTAAATAGAATATTTGTAAATTGATAATCACCTATATCTTAATATATATTTGAATGATCAATTGATACTTCCTTTATCATTCAAAATTTTCAAGTTATTTAAAACTTTTGTTTAAACTTTTGCATCGATGAGTTATCACTTTTTAAATATTTACTAAAATACAAAAAGATAAAAATAATGATTTTATCTTTTTGCTTATGTTTACCATATCTTATTAAATATTTAATAAATATCTAGAAAATTCAAAACTATTTTTAATAAATAAATTTATAGTTTTTTAAAATTTAGTTAAATCTTTATCATGAGTATGAATGCCTTCAAGATAAAGTAATAAAGTATACTATTTTCAAATATATTCACTATTGATCAGGATACGAGGATTTGAAGGTCAACTCAATTATAACAGTTTTTTTTTTTATTACTATAGTAGTAGAAATGGTGTAGTAGTGGTGGTGTTCGTGGTGGTCGTGGTGACGCCGGTGTTAATTTTTAGTTAATAAATGATCGTCGGAGGAAAATAAATTTAAAGTTAGGAGTGCCTGCAAATATTTTTTGAGTTGTGAATAATCTCAGCAAATAAATAAAACTTTAAATTATTAAAATCTAATAACCCTTTTTGTTATTAAGACATTGTAATCTCTCTATCTCTAGGTATTTATATGTATGTATAAAGAGAGAGAGAAAGAGAGAGAGAGAGAGAGATGAAAAAAATGATTAGAGTGTACTAATAATTAATCCTGATAAAAAAAGATAAGAAAAAAATTGATGTCCTAATACAAATGAATGTACCATAACACGTCTCGTATGGATAAGGATGATGAAATTCTTATGTCATAAATTGATATCGGTTTCTTCTACTCATGTCATATCAAATTTTTAGCACCTAATTTAATAGATTTTCGCTCCAAATCTCTTTGTCAATGACAATATATTTTACCTTATTATGGCACCTACCTAAATTGAAAGTTTACTATTCATAAATCTCCGTTTAAAGAATTTAAACATAAATCTACTATTTTTCTTTTTTTACAATCATTTAGCATTCAAAACACATTAACCACCAAAGAAACCAAACAAAGATTGTATTGATCATCATAGGTCTATCGTAGATCAACTTTGAAAGAAGCCAAACAAAACAAGAATTTTGTAGAACAAGCATCACGATCAATATTTAAGTCGTGTTTTGTATCAATCTTGTGATGTTCATGGTAGAAGTTGGGATAGATCAAACACAAGAAACACGAACAATATATGCAAAAGTTAAAAGGGAACACATTGTTTGAATTTTTTACGTTTTCTTCAACAAATAATGAAGTAGATACAAGTTATTTTGGTTTGAAAATAAGTGAAATCAAATTTAAGTCAAAAAAGCATTTGTGGCTCAGCTGTTGCTAAATTCAGGTGAGGGGTTGGACGCTCCCTATTGGTGATTGTGTGAAAGGTCCTACTAAAATAAAGAACCGTTAGTCTCATTGCAAGTGAAGCCTTTCGCGATTAGTCTCCGACGTGAGAATAAGTCAGAAATAATTCAGAGGTGATAAAGAGAGAAAAGAGTCAAGAATATTGAGTAGGGAGGTTATTAGACGAGATGATCTCCTTAGGATGCCAATGGCATCCTTTTATGGTGAGAATTTCCCGCCCAAGACAAGCCTGGGCTTGCGGCTTCGTGTTACTTTTGATAGTCTGATCTTTCTATTTTTGTGATGGAGGTATTATCTTTATCTCTTTGGTGTAATGCAAAAGCCCACTAAAAGGACTAGAACTCCCTTTCCTAGGTTGATCTAAAGTGTGATGTTTTATCCACATACATTGACTCCCCTTGATGCTCTGCAAGTCATCATCCAAATATGCTCCTAAGCCATGTCATACTTCGACCGCCGGAGACAGCCGTGCGTTGATCAGGCCAGCGTACTAGTCGAATCATCATCAACCATTTTTAACTTCCTATTATCTATAAATTTATCACTACCCCAACTCTAATTATTAAACTAAAAAAGATCAACAACCAAATCACTTCCTATGACTTTCAAGTGAAAGCTGCTTTTTATTTTATTCGACATGTTATTTGAATACTTAGAATACGGGTCATATTGTTGATACGACTCGTGTTGATTTTTTTTAAATATCAACTCAGTTAATTCATGTTTCTATGGCTCATATTGGCACTTAGGGCAGTAAGATTTTATCTTATGAGGCTGTAGTGAGCCTTATGACTATAAGTAAGGTTTTTTACTTTTTATTTTTAAATTTTAGATTTAGTTTTTGTAATTTTTCATTGAAATTTTTTGTAAAATACTTAATTTATTAATTCAATAAATAAACTAACTCATCATATTAAATCTTTAATCAGAGAATGAATAAATTGATTTGTTTTTAATTGATTAATCGATTTACATAAGTATTTTACAAAAGCAATAAACCCAAAAAATAATGTTAGTTAAAAGTCATAATATCTAAAAACAAAATATAAATAAAAAGTTAGAAAAATCTAAATCTACAAAATGATTAAAAAATTTCAAAATAACCTTACTTGAGTTACGGAGGATTATTACGGTCCCGTAAGAAGTCAGTGGCGGCCAACTCAGGCCGTAAAAACTCATGAATTAATTGATTTGAAGTCGTATCAAACAATATGACTCGTTTTAAAAATGTTAAAAGTAAAAGTTAGAAATAGTGAGTGTTTGTGATTGATTTTTTTCATGCTATTTTTGACTTATTAATTTCTGAAAAGTTAATAAGTTAAAAAAATATTTGGCAAACTCATAAGACTTGTCAATCTGACTTTTCATCTATGGTAAAAATAAGTTTTTGAAAAATAAATGAGGAAATATTTTATTAATTTTTGAAAACTTTTTTTAGTATAATTTTCTATTATACCCCTTGCTATCTCATATTAACTTCTCTTGTTTTTAAAAACATATCTTTTTGGTTATTTTATAACTTTTTAATTTATAAGCTTATCCAAAAACCTTTTAAAAAACCACTTCTTAAAAATCATAAATTAAAAATTATTTTTATCAAAAATTATTTTCAACTAAAATTGACAATCTCAAACAAGCTCATAAAACATTTGAATTTTAAAAAAGAAATGAAACATATGATTTTCATTTCAAAAGTCTCCATCCTCCTTTACCCTCTTCCAATCTCTCACCCCTTTTCTTCATCTCTTTCAAAATCAACTTCTTCTACCCATTTCAGTTTCTGAAAGTTGTTTTCTGATCCAAACCCTAATTCAAACTCAAAAACCAACTTCAAATCAACAAACCAAAGATCAAAGAATGTATCATCAGTCATCTCAGCACTTCGATTTGGAACAAGACAATGCCGCTTTGGGCTTCGGTGGTGCAGAGCAATCTTCATGGCTTTCCGGAGAAGATCTCCGCCCTTCTTCGCCGTCCCACCACCGTAATCTCTCCGCCTTCTCGAATTCCACCGCCAATCCCGCCGCCGGCAACGTCGACCGTCTCCTTTACAATGATCTCGTCCAGATCGTCCCTCTCGTTCAGTCGTTAATCGTATGTGTAATGCATATAGTACTTTTATCCGTGTGTTTATGCATACTTTGAATTTGGGGGTTTTACTGAAATTTGTTATAAGTGAAGCAGATAGTGCTCTTTTATTTCGATTTCTATTGTGTTCTGTATGTGATTTAATTGGGATTAGGGTTTTGTAATTTTGGGATTTGTTATGTGTTTATGTATACTTTGATTCAGTTAAGTTCTTTTGATGTTGTTTTTCAAGTAGTTATTTGGATCATGAATTCTATATGGGGAATGTTTCTCTTTGTAGGATCGAAAGGCGAGTAGTTCGTATACGCGTAGGGGGTCGATGATCTACACCAAAACACCTTCAAGAGAATCAATATCTAATAAGGTGAATTTTCTCATGTGGGAGTGGTTTGAAGTTACATTTCACTTTGATCTTCGAGTTTATGTTGAAAAGTTATTGTTTTTGTGAAGTAGTAAGTAACTAGAACTGTATAATCTTGAAGCATTTACAGATGACTGAAGGTAAAGGTAGGAATGCTCAATCGATTCCTGGGAAAAAGCGGAGGGAAAACGGTGGTAATGAGCAAGATGGAGGTGGTGATGTGGTCTCTGTGTTTTCGTCGAGTGCACTTTTGACAAAAGAAAAGGAAGAACTGGTGGAATTAAGGGCAAAAGTGGAGGATTTGCAGAGACAGTTGTTGGAGAAAGATGAAATCTTGAAGGCAGCAGAAACTTCAAAGAGTGAAATGAGTTCTGTTCATAGCATGCTCAATGAAGTGAAGAAACAGGCATCAGAAAAGGATGCTTTACTGCGATCTACTCAAGCACAATTAGCCGATTTAAAGGTATGTGTTTAAAGTGGCGTTGTGCGCTTGTTTTGAAAGTGATGATGTGATTTTGAATAATCAGAAGAATCCTATATTCCTATTATTACTAGATATGGTTAAACAGGCTGTAGAAGATACTGGTTAGACGCGCTTTGCTTGTTTAAGTTCTAATAATAAGATACTCTGAGTGTTGCACATCATCATTTGCTATTATTGTGTAGATTATGTTGTTGATGGCCTGCTTTATCACAGATCAAACTTGCTGATAAGCAAGCAGCAGTAGAAAAGTTACAGTGGGAAGCAATGACTTCGAACAAAAAGGTGGAAAAACTTCAGGAAGATTTGAATGCCTTTCAAGGAGAGAGATCATCATACACGCTTTTATTCGAAGGCTTGTTGGATGACCATTTTACCCTTCCGGACCAAGACTATGATGTCATCCCACATGGTGGTCACCTTTCTGAAATTGTAAGCTATGTCCCTCCTGGAGCATCCTGATCATTGGTTCAAAGTTATTGCAAAGACTTGTACTTTGTTAAATATGGTGTATGATATGCAGGATGATCTGGGTGAGTTGGAAATAAGCAAAATGGAAGAAGCAGAAGAAGCTTACATGGCTGCAATTGCTGCTGCAAAAGAGAAGCAAGATGAAGAATCTATCACCATTGCTGCCAATGCTAGACTGCATTTGCAATCTTTTGTTCTAAGAAGTTGACGGGTGTAAAAGTCAACAAATTTGGAGTTCCTATAGTGTCATATGTGGGAAACCCTTGGTGTAATCTTATTCTTTTTAAAAATCTTTATGTGAGTTTGGATTACATATCCTCCTGTAATGTTTATTCTCATTCTCTGTTAAAGAACATGACAAGGGGATTATACTGACATGTGTGTACATGAGTTTCTCTGTGAAATGAGAATCAGGTTTGACCTAATTAGTGTTCATGTCACTGATCAAAGTGAAAGTCAAAGTCCAAGTGATTTCAAATGCACCGTGATAAATAGTATGCATGATTGCAACTGGTGAGGTAACTAAAGAAAGGGACCCCAAAACACAAGTTCTCTTATTCACCCTTTGATTGGAATTCGAAAGATCATCATTTCATGAATACGTCTTTGCTTTATGTAGAAAGCTAATCAATATGTAACTTGACTATGTAATGGTACCAATGATTTGGTACAATGTATCCAAAGAATAAGTGTGTGCTAGCAGACCCACACCGATAATAAATCATGCAGTTTCCTGAAAAATTAGCGAAAATCCTGAGGCTTGCCAACGTTTATATTATTCTCTTTCAAAAAACCAAGTATAGCATTTTTCTGCCAGCTCTTAAAGCTCCTGCTTTTGAAATAGAACCCAAAAGTTAATTTAAATTTGAATAATGTTCAAAATTAAGCAGTAAATGTTCAGTACAATAATTAACAGAGCCATACAAACAAGTGCATTTAACATTTTAGAAAAAGTAGTAGTTTATTGGTTCATACGGAGGTCGTAATTTTAATCTGTATACTTAGGAAGGGTCAATGAGTTGCGTTTATCTCATAAGGATCAAATCAAGCTTATTTAAAGATTTGTAATGCATACCTCTTAATCGTTCTTATTTAAAGATTTAGATTATTATTGTAAGAATATTGTTTAAATAATTACTAATTAGCACATTAATTATTCAGTAAAAAGTTAAACACACAAACAAAAAAGCGCTTAAAGGTCGACTTGACCCATTTTGACCTATACCAAAAATGACCCATTACCCGACCCACCCATGCTGCCACCACTTACTAACTAAGATCAACTTACCCTCCTAAAATCCAAAAGACATCACTGAGAAACTTAATAAGATTAATAGCTTACACGTTACTTGCCTTCAATATCAGAGAATTTTAACAACAGTAAGTTTTCAAGATAATACTCACTTTTGATCAAGATGGGCAAGAATTTCTCCCCCTGGGAATGCTGCTTTAGTAACATCATATGCAACTTTAATTGCTTCTCTCCAAGTTCCACCTACTCCTGCCTCTCCATTGTCTTCCATTGGCAATGAATAACCAGATAATAAGTGGCCCACCCAAACATCATCTTTCCTAAAAAGATTAAACTTGAGGGGTTAAGCTGTAGCATTTTCTTGAAAACCATGAAAATTGCAATCATAGTATGTTTCACTTGCGGGGCAAGGTGTTGAAACAAAACTTAAATATAGGAAAGGACCATTTCAAGTAAAGTATTAATCGACCAGCATTTTGAACCATGTTATATCTGGCGCTTTGTTTAAAGCCATGCCTTGGAGCAACTAGTAAGGTTACTGTTTGTGACTTTAGGGTCATGGGACAGTATACATAGATTAGGACTTTTACTTTTGGTATCTCAGTGCATATGACTAAAAAAAGTTAGCAGCTTTTGAAAGAATACATGGATGTTCTATACACAAAGCAGCAAGACCATGAGATAAATGAAAGACTAAGAAGTAATTTCAGTAATGGTGTTTTTGCTATGGTGTATTTATCTTCGTTTATGTGTGGACAATCAATTAGAACACCCTGAAAAACGAACTATCCACATATAATATCAAGTAAGCATGGATGATTATAAATGTAAACTCAATTAGATCAGGTACCCACTTGATGCACCAAAAAGTGTACCAGAAGTACTTCCAAAGTTCCAGTAAGTTCAAAAGAAGTTAGTTAAAAAGCGTTAACTTACAGAACAATATCCATATGCCTGGGAACATAGTGTCCACCACCAACCCCTAAAAGGATTTTGTTTTTCCCATTATTCCTACACAATCAAATATAAGCAAATTAGTAAGAAAAGTTGCAAACGTTATGCTAACATCAAAGTACACAACTCTTTCTGTATACAACTATATCAACCATGTCTTAAGCGGGTCACGTAACGGATCAAAAAAGGGTTCAGGTTGGTTCGGGTCTTTTTAGTGCTTTTAGCAGCACACCGGGCTGGGTTGACACACAAACAATTTTATGTTCCTTTTTCTAAAAAAATATAAATATTTAAAAGCATTAATTATAATAATGAATACAATACCATCACAATAATAACATAGATTTTTACATAAACCGATTACTAAGAGGTTGTATGCATTATTAATAGATATTGGATAACTTTTAACATTTTCAGCCCATTTGACGGTTCCCCTTTCAGCTAAACATTTTATTTGACCCATTTGAGGTAAAACAACCTAAATCAACCAATTCATATGTAAGCAGGTAGAAGTTGCCACCTCTTTAAGCTTATGTGTATTTGGAAATTTCAAGAAAAAACTTCACTAAAGTAACCTTACCTGTGCCAGTCTCCTACAGAAGTTCCTCCATCAAGCCCCAGTCCTTTCCAAACTAACTTCAACGCAACATTGGAAATAAATATTATTTGATTTGCTATGTTAAGTAAATTCATCTTAATGCTTAACTTTTAATGTAGCAGAAAATGTGTCCCTTGTGCCCTTTTACTCAATGTTTCATTCTTCTCTATGCATACATTTCATATAACTGTATTCATGGTTTGAAAATGCTATATAAAATATAAATATAAACAGCATTATTTTATGATACAGTTAAGCTTGCTAAAAAGAGATACCGAACTAAAGCAATAGCTTGCGCTGCATCCTGCCTCTTCCAGTATTCTTCTGTGCTGCCTGGTATGTAATAACATCAAAACAATATTATCAATGGTTTCTAACGACTTTTCATGAGTTTCACATAAAGAACAAATAAGGAATTGTGCTCTATATTAAGATATTATTTTCCCAAAAGGACATAGCTGTCCTTTATTTCATCACTGAGAAAGATTAAACATAGAGGTGACAAGATGGGCAGCCCGGGAAGGCTGGGTAAATGGCACAATGAGTTTGCTTGAAAAGGGCCATTTTTAGGACAGATCAAACATTTTTTTGGCCTTCTTTATAAATAATTAGCATGTTACATATGAGTTCAGAAACACTATTATGACATGATTATCTGAATCTAATAAGACCAAGTTAGTAAGTCGTACGCAGTAAAGGAGACATGCTAATTTTATGATTTAAACCATTTGACCCAAAACGACCCATTCATGATAATCTCTAATTAAGTTTTCCCTTTTGAGATACATACCGATCTCTACGAACATTGTGGGAGAATCAGTTACAGGTCCATGATGTGTGGCCTCCAGTGTCACCTATACCCAATAACGAAAAAAGATAAGCGCCCACAACTTACAAAAAAAAAAAGATACAAAAAAACAAAAGGAAAACAAGGTCTATCATCTACATGAATTTCGAATGTTAAAGCATCAAATAATAGAGTAAGAATAAAACACATACACACACATATATAACATTTAACACTCATATTCAAGTTCAAACAATTTATTCAACTATAGTTAACTTTCAGATGATCAAACTACACGATTTTTAAACGATCCAAATGGAACACATTATATACACCTCAAATTCAGGAGTCAGATTATGCGACTCTGCAATGACCTTCAACAATCGCAACCACGGGCCCATTCGTGCATTAGGAGGTGCAGCCCATCCGGGTTTGCCACCCGCTGGCGGCACCTCATCTTCTCTCAAATGAGGAACACCTAAAAGACACCATAACCAACACCTAATACATGATCAATAAAAGCATAATGCATCAAACAATTCTTGATCCATTGATAAACCACATACCAATTGGATGAATGGTTAGTGCAGGCCGATTAGAGGCAGCAGTGTGCCTACTAAGAAATATAACCTCATCCACAACCTCTCCAGTGGCATCCTCCCACCTTTTATCCAAATGATCCTCTCTAACATTGGAGTTATCATGCTTCAATAGCCTCACTTGTTTGTTCACAAAGCTTGCCATATCCTATACCAAAGAATTTAACATCAAGATTGCAACTTTTTAAGCATACGAATGAAACTACACCTAAAGAAGTACAATTGGGGAAAGTTAAAGAGAAAAATGATGAAAAGGGTGTGGAGATAGATGAACCTGGAGAAAGGGGCCGGGGTGCCACCCGGGCATTGACAAGAGGGCGGAGGAGGGGCCGATGGACGCAGGGTCGACGGTGGTTGCAACCACAAGGGTCACCATTGGCCTTCTGATGTGGGGTTCGAAACAACGGTTCAGAGAGGATTTGAGGCTGGGGCTAGTGATTAGTATTAGTCAATGTTTTCAGAACCGGACCGGACAGCGAACCGGACGCTTTACCGGATATAAGAACCGGATAAAATTATAATTATTTTTTATAAATATATGTAAAAAATTACTCAAAAATAAAAAATTATATAAAAAACCGGTTCGACCGGTCCGGTTTCCGGTTCGACCGCCGGTTTGACCGGTTCAACCGGTCCGACCGCCAGTTTGACCGGTTCAACCGGTCCGACCGCCGGTTCAACGTCAAAACGGTTTTAAGCACCGAACCGGACCGGTTTGGAGTCCGGTTCCCGGTCCAACCGGTCGGACCGGCCGGTCCGGTCCTGTTTTCATAACATTGGTATTAGTCGTCGGGTTAAAAACCAAGGCATATCGTCCGACAGTTGATGTCTATTCGAAGGTAGGCGTTAAAGAGCTATGACGGAAGATGAGGGTGTTAAGTGTATGATGAACATGCCAATAGTAATTTTTTTTTTTTTTCAATGGTTAATTGTATTAACGACGGGTCACTAGTTCATCTGATTATCTTTTTTACTCAAGTAGAAAACTTAAGGAGTAAGGACGCTTGACTGGCATATCACTAAAGAGAAACTTGTACATTAATCCATCGTTATCAATCCTGAACCTGAGCAGTGGCGGACCCAGAATACCTTTTAATGGGGGTCAGAAATTTTTAAGAGTCATTCGTGTATTACAGAATATTAAAATTTTTCGATCTGATCCAATCAGTTCGGGTTGGGTCAGACAATAAATATATAAAACCAAATTAGATCTCAAATACATAATAAAAGTAAGTCAATCGTTGTATAAACATATTATAGAAATACCACGTCGCTATAGTTACTTTCTATGGGGCTTCATTTTATATGAATCTAGTCATCACACCAAACAAAGAAACACTCCTAAGCTTAACATCTGATTATATATACTTTATTTCTCATTTTATATAATAGAGGTTCATAATTTGACTCACTATACAAGCAAATAAACTCAGACATACAAGTAGAAGCTTTATGAAACAATATATACAAGAAAGCAAAATATGTATTTTCATATTGTTAAGTATTATAATCTAGAAACAAAACAAACTAATTGAAAAAGATTAAAAAACTAAACATGCATAGATTCCGTTTCTTAAAAACTTTGATTTTAACTGACAACCATAAATATTTAACCTGATATTAAATAAAAATATTAATTTAAAAATTATTGAATAATTAAAAAGGAATTGAGTAATCAGGATATTCTAATTAAGAAAAATTAGCTAGTTAAAAAACGAAAAAATTGAATCACCTAATTAATAACATTAGAAATTACGGTAATTGCAATCATTTTATTAGGAAAGTATTGTCAAATTGCCTTTTAAAAAAGGTATTATCAAATTAAATTTTTTATCTTTATTAAAATTGAATTAGTCTCTCAATTTCACTTAAAAAAGCCTCACATCTCTCTGATCTCTCTTATACTTCTGCAAACTAATCTGCAACCAAACTCTCACATCTCTCGATTCAAGTCCCATATAAAAATATTGCAAGGTAAAAAAACAAAGACTACAACAATATGCTTCTTGATTTCATAACTAGATCTCTTTGCTAGAGGAATTTGTAAATTTCAAATTAACTTTCGTTGGTTTTCATTTTCAAAAAAGATTGATGGATGTCGACGTCAAAAATTAGTGGGGATCGCTCGGTTTTTTTATTACATATACTAGACATGAAAAAAAGAAGTTCATGGGTGTCGGCTAACCCCCATGTTCCCTTCATAGGTTCGCCCCTGAACCTGAGACTACTCTCAATAGGGAATCCATCTGTGGTGAAAAAACTTCTTGGCCAAACCTGAATTCCTATTTATTATTATAGGTGAGATTTGAACCTAAAATACGTCTTTATTTTAATAGTCTTGGAATACCTTACGTTAACAACTTGGGCTTATAGGATATATTTATAAAAAAGAGTATATTCAATGCTTAATATAACTTCTGTTTTACGTGAGGTCTAGAAAGAGGCTGGACCAGTAGACCCTACATGTATAACAAGTTTTACCATTCACGTAGATCTAATGCATTTCTAGTGATCATCAAGCTCTTTCTGATTGGGTAGCACGATCCCTGCCAATGGCATTGCTCCTAGACTATGTGTGTAGATGAGCCGAGTTGAGCCTGAGCTTGATTAGGCTCGAGCTTGGCTCGTTTTAGCTTTAGAAAGCTTGAGCTCAGTTCGTTTGTAATTTTATTTCTAAAGCTCGAATTCAAGCTCGTTAAAAATTTTTCAAACTCGAGTTCTGCTCGGGGTCGGCTCATTTATCATTAATTATTCAATTTTTATTTTATTATAGTTACTTTTATTTTTATTTATAATCATACTTATTATATATATATATATATAATATTTAATTGTTTTTATCATATTTTTTATATTTAATAATATTATTAATATAAATATATATTTCATATGTAAAAAATTATATATATATATATATATATATATAAACAAAGGCTCGTTTAGGCTCGCGAGCCGGCACAAGCTCGATATTTGAAGCTCAGGCTCGAGCTCGTTTAGTAAACGAGCCATAATGTGAGCTCGAGTTCAGGCTTGAGCTAGGCTTGAGCTCCTTTAGTAAACGAGCCATAATATGAGCTCAAGCTCGTTTAAACTCGGCTCGATTCAAGTTTTTTTTAGTCAAACCCGAGTAGCTTGTAAGTCGGGTTGACTAGTTTACACACCTACCCTACATCTTATCATGGCATAAGTAACTAATTTATATATATGTACACACACACACACACACACACACACACACACACATATATATATATATATATTAACTTGACTAAAACTTATTTATTACACGGATTGAATATTACAAATTAAATATTTATTAATAAAAAGTCAGAAACTATAAAACGTCATTTTAAGATGATATATGATTAATATAACATATAAGGAAATACTTTAATTAAAAACACATATTTATTAGATTTTAAAACATTCGTTTTAAAAATGTGGTTTTCAACATTTTGTTTCAAAAAAATATTTTCTATAAAAGTGTCAGTTATTTGTTATAAGAATCTGATTGTTTAAGAACTGTAAACTAGTTATAACTTTCATCTTTAAAAATGATGCTTTCAAAAACTTTATATTTTTATAAAAATCTAGTTGTTTAAAAGCTTTGGTTTTTAATTATATTTATTGTTAAAAAAAATTTCTTTGTTATAAACTTTTATTTAAAATGGTTTTGAAGTATTTCATATTTATAAATGTTCATTATTCTAGAAAAAATCATAATATTTAAAAATTAAAATTTTGTTTTTGAAAAGCATATTTACAATAAAATATGTAGTTCTTAATTTATTGAAAAATATGTTTTTTAAAAGGTCTTTGATTTTAGAAAAAAAATCAAGACTTTTTAGAGAGAGAGCGAGATAGAGAGAGAGAGAGATAGAGAAAAAAAAAAGGGGAGGGGGGGGGGGGGATTGCCTTTAACTATTTTTTAAATTGAATATTTATATCGGTAAAATCTAAGAATTTATTAATTTAGGTCCTGATATTTAGATATTTTTTTAATACTGATCAACACCTTCGGATTTTTATATACAGGTCGTATAGCTTCATGCGTGTCGTATAAGAGGTCGTATAGTTTTATATGAGACGTATAACCTATCAGACAGAAAGATTACCTTTAACTTTGTTTAAAATTGAATATTTAAGATGGGTACAATCTAAGAATTTATTAATTTAGGGTCCTGATAATTAGATAATCTTTCAATAAAAAACAGCACCCCCAAATTTTTATATGTGGTTTGTATAGGGGGTCGTACAAGGCTATATAAAGACTATAAACTCTATGATGGCCACCTTAATTTTTTCCTCGCCTTCGACGTCAAATTTTGCCATACATGTCGTATAGAATTATATGGGGTGTATAAAGGATCGTATAAGGTTATATAGGGCATAAAACCCTTTAACAGCCCCCAAAATATTTCTTGTTTTTAGTGTCGTTGACCCTGTACATATCATTTAGCACCATACAATATAGCGGGTGTCGATTTATAAAGGTGAGTTTTTTAATATTAGAACTGTTAATTTATCATACGTCAAAACATGCTTAAAATAATAACATGTAACAAAAATTATATTCTTTATTAGAATAAAAAGAGTAGCATCCTTGTAGAATCGTAAAGTTTTAAAACTTTAAAAACGAATCATAATACTCTCATTTGTCTTAAGTTAGTCGTATGCTATTTTCTTTCTTTCTTAATTGTGTATTCATTTTAAAATTTCAAATTAGTGTGTATAGATAATAATAAATTTTAAAACTTTACAAAATCACCACACTATATTTCGTTTTTTTCCAAGTTGGCTACCTGCTATTTTGTTGTTTTGTATTGTGAATTCGTTTTTATCTTTTAGTTTTTCTATTTGGAAGATCTTTTAGTTTTTAGCCTTTAATTATTTTATATTTTGTTTTATTACCATATATTCAATGCCCAAGTCGTTTTTTAAATTAATCCATGATAATTTATTATTAATTAGCTTTCGTGGCCTGTACTTATTTTCATGCGAACGCGACGTAGTTTTACATTTTGATTATACTTTTACGGGGTGTTTATTTTTACGCGAAATCAACCCGTCAAAACGCATGGCTGATCACCGCTATTAAGCTAACACATTTGTTCATAGTAGATTTCATATGTAAGAGCTTCTACAACGCACACAAGTACTTTTACATAGGTTTTTTTCACAAAAAGTTATATGCTCAAAAACTACCATAAACCTTTTCTCTTTCTCTCTTCTTCCCATCTCACATAAGTTGTCCATGGACATTCATGAATACAAACTTTAAAATGAAATCAACAACGTTATCGCAACTCTCGTCCATCTCAGTCTTTCACCTCCACATTCTAGTTTGTCACGTCTATTTACCGCGATGGTGTAATGAGAGTTAAAAAAGAATGAGTATGCGAGTAGACGGTTACATAACAATCTTATGGAATCATAAATTTACCGGAGTTATGTAGTTCTTGCGGTTTTTTTTTTACTTATCATATACTCATATTTTAATAAATAAGTTTTATTAGATTCATTAACCGGCTTGCTTTAGACTACCCCAACCCAAAATACGAGAGACAATGCAGACTGTACAATGTTAGAGGTAGTCAAACAAGGGTTTGAACTGCTATCATTATCCTACCATTTAGTGTGTATTACTTATCTAGATCTCTAATACTATGATCATCATCGCTAGGCGTTAGAAGATGCACACGAAATATCGAACTATTACTTTTATATTTACCGAAGTAGAATTGAACAATAATAAAAATAATATTTAAAAAATAATAGTTTTTGTTTATTGAATTGTTTAATAATAATAATTAAATAATATTAATATTTTTTTATTGAATTATATTTATTCATTGAATTCAAGTCTGACTTTTGACACGTCACTTTAATCCCTTTAAATTTTTAAAGTTTTAGGTTTATCTAGTACAAATTTTACATAAATAAACTAATTTGTAACATTTGTATTTTTAGATACGTATCGGTACGAGTCGGGTCACATATAAAAACATTTCCGTGCATATTTTTATATACGCTTTGAGATAATATACATTTTGACATTCGCATACGTTATTTCATAAGTTTTGTTCAGAAATGAGGGCGGAGCAAATATATATAAAAGGTTTTCATTCGACGATATAATCCGAGTTATTCTACGTTTCAATGTAATTTGTTCAGAAATGATGTGGGTCAAATATAAAACGTTTTCATTCAACGATATAATCCAAGTTACTCTATGTTTCAACGTAAATTTAATTCGGAAACGAGTCAGAATGATTGTAACATATGTGTTTTTTTGTACAATTTGATTTTGTGTTTCGACGTGATTTTGTTTTGGAAAAGATGCGGATCAAGTATAACATATTTTTGTTTAACGATATAA
This sequence comes from Flaveria robusta, assembly GCA_025506415.1. Taxonomy (NCBI): domain Eukaryota; kingdom Viridiplantae; phylum Streptophyta; class Magnoliopsida; order Asterales; family Asteraceae; genus Flaveria; species Flaveria robusta. Next base: position 8,498,059 of record CM046474.1, read on the forward strand.
ATTCAATTTATTATACGGTTTGAAGTGAATTTAATCCGAAGACAAATCAGATCGATTGTTAGTGCATACTTTATCACACCGCGTATTATGTCGTTGCAACGCGTGACAGATAAAAATAACTGGTTATAATAATAATATAATGATTGAAATTAACAATTATAAAATGCCAAGAGGTTTTTGACACACTGGATATCCCGTGGGTCAGAACGGAATCGTAACGATGGGATGGGCGATAGCTTTGCACGGCGGTGCCGGCGATATTCCGGCCAAGTTACCGGCGGAACGCCGTGAGCCTCGAGAAGCCGCCCTCCGTCGTATCCTTCAGATCGGTGTATCTGCTCTTAATAACAAATGCTCTCCCGTAGATGTCGTTGAACTTGTGGTATACTATATCAAATTCTCAATTAATTGCATCAATGCATAGTTATTGTCTGAAACATCTTTTCTGCTATGATCAGTTCACTTTTATGATCTGTTTTTCAACTTTTGTTCCGTGATGTTGTTGTGACGATGATTGATGTTAGTGTAATAGTGTGATCGTGTTTTCGACGATGTTATATCTGTACGACTGTACTTTAGATCGGTTTGATGAATTTGGCCGTGTGTAGAAGAGTGATGACTGAGATTAATCAGATTATAGTGATTTTGAGTCATTTGAGCTGATTGTTCATAGGTGATTTAATGATGATTGATAAATAGTTTGTTTAGCTGTGTTAATTGTGAGAAATTTACACATGAAAGTATCTAATGAGGCAATGATTTCGTCGATTTTCGTTCTTTGGATCTGTGTTGTCGAAAGTTATGTTTATGACTTATTCTGGAAGGTGTTATGTGTTCATGATTGGGGTTAATGGAACCTGGCCCCTAATCATGAAGATACTACACTGTCCCTGATCAAAGGCTAGTAATAGTGCACTTTCTTTTCCGATTCGTTTTTCTTAGCTTGTTAATCTTTTTATAATCACATATACGAGTTGAATGTGAGGAGATTTTTGCATAGTCTGCATCTGGTGATGGCCTATTGTTCATTTCTGCGATGAGTTATTGTATTACTACTCTGAGATCCATGTAAACCGTTGTGTGAACCGTAGGTACGCGAGTTAGAGAATTCTCCACATTTCAATGCTGGTAAAGGTTCTGTTCTGACCACCAATGGAACTGTTGAAATGGAAGCTTGCATCATGGATGGAAATCCAAAAAACTGTGGTGCGGTTTCTGGTGTCACCACAGTTGTCAATCCCATCTCTTTGGCGAGACGGATCATGGAGAAAACTCCCCATATCTATCTTGCATTTGATGGAGCTGAGGCCTTTGCAAGAGAACAGGCTAGTTACACATTCTTGTTTGATGCATCATACATACAGATTGCAAAAGCACAAAAGGATTTTTTTTTTTTTTTTTTTTGGTTTTGAATTACTCTTTTAATGTATCTTTGTGTTTATTATCTTTGTTGCAATGCATTTTCTGTTCTGAATGCTTCTACGATTACATTGTTTAGGGGCTTGAAACTGTAGATAAGAGCCATTTCATCACTCCTGAAAACATTGAGAGGCTAAAGCAAGCAAAGGAAGCAAACCGAGTTCAGGTATGCTTGTTCTGCTCAGTTGTTATGAACATCAAGAACTTGTACGTGATTGGTGGTCGAAATTTTAACCCGTTTCGTAAGCGGGTCGATTTTGTTTCATCTCACATGGGTAAATCAAGTAAAGAAAGGATAGCTTAAAAAGAATAGAGTTGAAAGTCGCCCAAAGGATACTTTTAATGCATAAAACCTGCTAAATATTTTTATTTAAAATCAATTATAATTATAATGATACTGTTTTCTTGGTAATTCTAAAAAGACTAATTATTTATCAAAATTTTTACAAATCTGGACATAAAGTGTTATGGGTCAACCTGACCCTCTCTGTTTTAACCCATGTCTACCTAAGATGAGTTTTACTATATCATGGTAGAATTACACCACCTAATAAGAAGATCTACTATTTAACTTGTAGCAAGATTATACACAACCTATAAAACCCAAAGACCAGAATGAGCCAGATGGGGATAGCAAACTTGGAACAGTTGGATGTGTAGCTGTAGATGGTCTAGGGAACCTAGCGGCTGCAACTTCAACTGGTGGTCTGGTTAACAAAATGGCGGGAAGGATTGGTGACACACCCATCATTGGTGCAGGGACATATGCCAATAAGTTTTGCGCCGTCTCTGCAACTGGCAGAGGTGAAGCCATAATCCGTGAGACGGTGGCCAGAGACGTGGCTGCAGTCATGGAGTACAAAGGGTTAGGTCTGAAAGAAGCGGCTGCATATATCGTTGACGAGGTTGCACCAAAAGGAACCACTGGTTTGATAGCTGTATCTCCTACAGGTGAAGTTGCCATGCCTTTTAATACAACTGGTATGTTCAGAGCTTGTGCTACTGAAGATGGGTTTATGGAGGTTGCAATTTGGAAATCTGAATGACAGTGGGTTGGGTTTACATTCAGAAGTTATAGAAAACAACTGGTTGATTTTATGTTATGTTATGCTATATATCATATCTTGAAACTATAAAAATTATGATATTTAAAAATATATATATATATATATATATATATATATATATATATATATATATATATATGTGTGTGTGTGTGTGTGTGTGTGTGTGTGTGTGTGGATAAATGGGTAAGAGAACATATAATATTTGACTTGGTTTGTTTTTAATAAAATTATATCGAAACATATATAAAAATAACGTTAAAATAATAAAAACTAAAAGGAGTGGGCGTTGTTTAATACTAAGAAAGTAAGAAACCAGACATTGGGCTGTAACAGAAACCAAGTCACTTAGGTTTGAAGGGAATGCACTAACCAATGAGGTGTAAAAATCTGTTTCAAATTCTATATATGAATATAGTAGCGGAACTACGATTTTATATCAGTCTAGTGCTAAAAAGGGAGATTAGCAAATCGTTCACAAGCCGTTCAAAAAAAAAAAGAGCAAATCATTTACGGTTTGTGACTTCGTGCAACTTGCGGAAAAACTATTACCAAAAAGAATTTAGAAAATAATTTTACATATAACAGTTGTATTATAAGCGTTTAGTCTAAACTGTAAACCGTAAATCAAAATGAATGGTTCCAGTTTAAAAAATTTTAAGCTGACAAACAAGTATATACCAAGTCCTATACGGGCGTATGCGTACATTTGCGAGATGAATACATGGGTGTATGAGGGTAAACAAGTATATACCAGATTCTATAGGGGGTAATAATTCACATCAAATTAATAAGAATGCATTGAGTAATAGGACCCACAAGCCAAAATAGAATTACATGAATGGTCCTGCACTGGTCCAGAATGCAAATTACATGCACATTTATTACTTGTAAATCCATACTATGATTTAAAATGTACTGGAAACACAAACTTGACATGTTCCTGATCGAATCGCACCTTTCTTTATACATCTATGTGTCATGTGATCTACTGGCTCATGAATTGAAGCATCCAACAAGGCATGACCGCCAGCGGTCCATTTTGTGCCTGTGTTTCTTCTATTTCCTCGTTACCTCCTGCAGCCTGGTACGCCTCACTGCATTGCATATGAACGAACTTCATCGAATGTTGATTTAGTTATACAACAACTTTTATACCACTAAAATCTATAATAAATCACATTATGAGCAATCAATATTTCTTTCAAAAGATTAATGGTCAGGTGAGAGGCTAACCCAAGGTTCAACCAAAATGACGCCATGTTCTCATGAGTTTGCTGTTCCACAACTCGCGGTTCAGCTAGTTCTTTATCCTTTTCCTTAATCTGTTTAGTTTAAGATTTTAAAGATGTAGATGAGTATATAAACATGTATTTCTTGCTACTAGGTAACGGTTAACGCGTAACTTAATTAGATAATTGAATGGGAAGTTATTTTACCTGCTTCAAGAGCAAGTTATTTTGATCCTGCATTGCCATGTCCTGTGAGTCAAAAATCATGTATCATGAAATCAAGAAAATTTTTACTTAAATAGTGAATTTCCTTTGCTCAAATTATAAGTGAAAAACATAGGAAAGTACTAAAATGCCCTTTGGTTCGCACATAATTGGATCAGGCATACCTTCTTTTTGAGCTCTGAAATCGATTCAAGCATCAACTGGTTCTGCAGATAAAGAGTTTGGCTTAACAGTTAACACACATCATGAATACATGAACATGATTTCTTAAGAGGGGTGTTTGGATTTGATAATTACACCGCGAATCTGCTTATTGCTTTTGCAAATAATAATTTTAAAATAAGCACCTTCGCTTTGTTTATTCAAAACAGCTTATTTCACTTGTAAATAATCTAACCAGAAGCATTTTGGTGAAGCACTCTAATTCTTAAATGAAATATGTGTACCTTTTTCAATCTAAGACGTCTAAGAGCAGTTTCAAGCTGCTGCTCTACATTCTGAAGTTCCTTGAGACTCAAGGAATCAAGGTCCTCTCCCATAATGTTCCTATGATGAGCAAGCAACATGATATCATCATTACTTTATTGTATCTTTTAGTTACTACCATCCTAGAAAAAAACTAGTGGTGGCAAGATAGAGTGATTAAACACTTGTATACGGTTTGAGCGACTGGTCAAAAGTTCGAAATTTTTTAGTACAATCGTCATTGGCCAAAACACTTTAGTAACCTTTCTAAAGCTTATATAAATAACTAGTTTAAAAGCCCGTGTATTACACGGGTTGAATCAAAATATTAAATTAAATAGTTAGTATGAATAGATAATTATAAAATATCCATCAACTTTAGTATTGATAAATTTTTTTTAGAATTTTACAAATATATGATTTAACAATTTAATTGATAATCGATAAAGTTTTAAATAAAAATATATATTGATAAAATTTGAAAATTATTTATTTAGTTACTTAAAATAATCAAGTTGATTAAATTGATAATATAATCTAGTTTCCTAAAATAGAGTAAAAATTAGTGAACTACAAATTTATTGCTTAAAATTAGGTAATTAATTTAGGCGGGAAAATAATAGTGAGAATGCATCACATAATGACACGTGTCACTCTTTTTACTCTTTTATTATATAGTATAGATATAGATATAGATTAATGCCTTGATTATGATTAGAAAAGAAATACTATTACCATAAATTAATAAGAAATGAGGTGTGACGTGGTTGTATGCATTAAAAAAATAACTTTATGTGACTTTCAACCCTGTTTGACACGTCTTTTTCAGCTATCATTTTATTTCACTTTTGCATAAAAAAAATACTAGAAATCAAAGTATATAATAACAAACCAATGACCATTATATTTTGCATTTCTTATGGTTACATACCTCTGGTTTTTCTGCAAGAGGTCAATTCTAGCCTTCAGTTTTGCATGTCCCAAAGTCCAGCTATCCTAAAATTATTATGAATTTTGGTTTCAAACAGTAAGCTTGGCAAGGAAAAAAACTAAAAAAATGCTACAACATCCTGTTGACTGAAAATAAAAAACCATAGCGCACTTGAGAGTGATGATTGGTCCCATTAGGCTCCCTTTCTGTGTAAGATTGTTGTTCATACCTTTCAAGAATCCTGGCCATTCTTTTCTCAAAATAAAACAAATGTCAGAAATACACTCAAAGTTTAATAAAAAATTAATTTTAAGCGGTGAACTATGAAAAATGCATAAGCCATACATATTGGAGATATAGTGGAGAGAAAGTAGGGTGGTTATACGGTTACATAATCACCTTACGCATCATAGTCTAAGTACAAAATACAAGTGTTTATATGGTTCCCACTTGAAAATGATGAACGTCGCTACATATATTATGGTGACACTTGATGCATTCAAAGCACTACATCTATTTAATTTACTGGAGAGTAAATTTGTATCTCAAGAAAACAAGTCAAGGGACTATAAGGATGTCAAATTATGAAAGTCCTGATTTATCTATAGAAATCAATATGTTAGGGTTTTCTACGTCATTTTACAAAATCTAGTGAAATTCTAAAGTGATTAGGTTTTTAGAGAGAGAAAGTAAAGTTGACATTTGAGCTTGGATCTAAGAATGATATTTGACCATTTTCAAGTTCTATTGGAAGAATTAAAATGAAGATGTTGAAAATGACCAAAATGTTGAGTGTTTGTTATCGTGTAAAAGATATAAAAATGAAGGTGAAACACTAAAAATAATAATTTTTAACTAATTCCTTATGCAAAGTCTGCCACAAGTATTACAACTAATTTCTTGTTGTATACCTTTTCTAGTTAAATATTCAACCCATTTGATATCTTTAGCTAGAAAACAAACACTCATGCTTGCCTTATATTATACCTCAAATTTATATAATGTTAGCTTATAATATATAGAAAACTATTTTTAATATATAAACAATACTATTATTTATAAATGATTCAATTATTATCTTCTATTTTTTTAATCTATTTAATTCTATAATAGATTATGCCATGACATGGTATATATCAGCTATTTTGTTAAAAAATTAATTTGATCATTATTTTTCAGTTTATTTAAATATTATATTGTGTTTTGGAGTTAGGTCTTGTTAAAGTTGGGTAATACCTGCTAGCTTGGCCTAAATGTCGATATATAAAAGAAAATAAAAGATGTGGAAGCATGTATCCATTATAAGTTGTGGAACTCATGCATCTATGTCAATTATATACCTAACGTTAAAAGTTTTAGAGATAAGGGTGCAACGGTATATATATAAAAACTAATAAAATACATTTTTATTTATGCAATGACATTCGACAGACTGATCAATGGAAACTAAAAGTTTGTAACTGGGATATATATCTACAATAGTGAAAATACAAAACACATCAGATTTATGTTTTAAGGGAAACATCCACATGAATCGTGAGTAATGATCAACACAAAGTAAGAAATAATTATAGCAATCAAACGAGGTAGTTGGGGCAGGACCTCATACATCACAAAAAATTAAATCCAAAATATGAGAGCTTTTATATGTAGAAGATGACAAATGAAGTTTGAAAACAATGAAAACTAGAATGTTTATTAAAACAGGTAAATAATGCTTAGAAAAAATAAACTTGAGAAGTTGTGGATGTGGATGACCAAGCCGTTGATACCATGTAGTTGAGGAGGCACGAGTAGTTGAGAGAGCAACTTTTGGTAATGGCCAAAGCTTGGGAAGACATATGGAATAGAGTCCACGGTTACTTGGACCCGTGCGGAGGGTAGTGCATGTAGACTTGTCCTTCACAATAAAGAAAGTAGAGTGAAATTCAAAGAAAACATCATTATCATGACAAAATTTTTGAACAGATAGGAGGTTTTGTTTTATTTCGGGTACATTAAGTATATTTTGAACAGAAAAGGTTTTATTTGGTGAATAAAAGTGTGAGGTGCCAATGTGAAGAATGGGTAAACCTTTACCAACAAGAAGATTGTCCTCACTATTGTAGGGTTCAACAGTATGGAGATCTGTGAAATCTAGTGTAACATGGTAATTGGAACCCGTGTTAGGTAGCCATGAAGTAGATGCTTGGGAGAGGTACTCAGCATGGTTGGTAAAGGGTTGGTTCACCTAAAAGGTAGCAAGGTCAGGTTGAGGGCATTGTGATGGAATATGACCAATACCGCATCTGTTGCATGTACCATAGATGGTGTTTTGATTCGAGGCCCAACTGAATTGACTTTTGTGTCCTCCTTGATTACGAATATTATTGTAGCTGCCACGGCCTCCACGACGGTTGTTTTGGCCACGCCCACGAGTGTTGGTTGGCCGGTTGGAGAAGAAGGCCTGTGGGGAAGGCTGTGAGACATGGTGAAGTTGGAACCCAAGTAGAACAACCAACTATTGAAGGGCCTACATAGTTTCAGGTGGAGACACAATGGAGCAGGCGGTAGTAGGGGATTGACTGCTTGTAACATCTGTGAAGGCCTGAACTCGTGCAATATCTGGAACAGATTTCTTGATCATGAAATCATGATCTAAAAGCAATCCATGAAGTTCAGCATAAGTAGTGGGAAATTGTCTGGCAAGGAGATTGGCTTTTAACCGTTGTATTCTTCCCAAAGTCCTAAGATCACAAGCATGACAGATCTTTTTCTTTAATTGGTTCACCGATGTTGGATAAGCCATCTGCATAATCCTGCGCCCTAGTAAGATAGGCTGAAGAATGTCTCGTTACCTTTCATTGTAATCTTTATGAGTTGAGTCTTTAGGGTATATTCCCTTGAGGAGGTGTGAGGAGCATAGGCACGCTTAAGGGAAAGCCATAGATCTTTAGAAAAGAAGCTCCAGAGATGGTGGATATCAACAATAAACGTACATGAGCATCATTAGAAACCCACGTTGCATAATTAGGGTTTGGCTGTGCCTATGATGAGGTACCCTCCTTTTCTTGTTCAGTTGCTGGTAACTGAATTGTTTCAAATGGACACGTTATGGTTCCATTTACGTAACCAAACAGATTGTTTGTTACAAGAAAAGGCTGGATCATAGCCTTCTAATGCCCATAGTTTATAGGTGACAAGGTAAAACCAAATTTATGTGAGTTGTACGAGGTTTTTTCGGCTGTAGTAAAGGCTGCAAGGAGAGCCATTGAATAATAATGGATTTGAGTGGTGATAGTTACGGTTGCTAGTGGCTGTTGTTTGCCGACAGAAGAAAGAGGGATGGGTGGTGGCAGAATTAAGGTTAGAACCTAGGAGGCTTTGATACCAAGTCAAACTTGATAATTGTAATTGTATATTGTATCTTATGAATCACGATTACAAGAGGGATATATATACTAAATATATTTATAATATGAACCCTTTAATATAATTATATATACATAGCAAACTTGATTGTCTAATACTGAGTTAGAAGAATATCAGGGAATGGGGTAGGGCCGTAAGAAAATATTTAGCAAAATATTCATGAACCGTTTGGTGGAAGGTTTGTTTACATTCATTCATTTGATAAACGAACAAAAATAAAGAATTCTGTTTGATTAATTAAATAAATGGACACAAACGAAGGTTGCTCGTTCAATCGGATTTGTGAATACTCGATACTATGTTTATTTATGTTACTTCACGTTAGTTTATTTGTGTTCATACTTTAAAAGTTTTTTTATATTTTTAATTTTTAAAATTTAGTTTATTACACTTGCATTTTAACTACAAACCATTATCATTTGAATTAAAATTTAGATCTTTAAGACATTGTCTTGTTATAATTGTTTTTGTGATTATTATGTCTAATTTTCTTTTTTGTTTTGAGGAAATTATGTTTATAATTATTTTGTTCAAACGTATCTTTTGTTTTGAGATAATTATGTTTATGATTATTAAGTCGAGTGTTTAAGTTTATATTTATTTATAGTGATTATCTTTAATGATTAGGATTAAGAATGTTAATTTTTATATTTAAAATAGTATTATAAGATGGTAATAGTATTATAAGATGGTAAAATACTGATTGAATATTATTGATAGGTTATGGTTAAATTATATAGAGTTTATAAGAAACTCTAGAAACCGAAACCGGGCCCGTGTGCTCAACCCTAATAATAATCAATACTAAACCCTAATAATAATAATGTAATTCTCCCCCGCAGTCATAGCGGAAGTAATCGTACGCTATGACTGGAAACATAAAATAACATAAAACAATAATAAGATAAACATGCTTCGATTGACTCAAATATCCATAGTTTGCTTGATACTTTATTATTCTTGATTCTTGGAATAATAAGTTGAGAGCTAACGACTATAGCCATTAGCGATGTATCAAGGCTAGTAGCCGGTGGTCACTTGGATCCGTATATCAAGAGATGAGATCCGTAGATATAAAAAAAGAAATAAAAAAGACAGAGAGAAAGGCCGATGACCGTGATCAGGTGGCGGTCTCTCCGATCCATAGATCAAGAGATAAGATCCGTAGATCTATAAAAAAAGAAAAGAAAATAATCAATCAAACCGAAGTGTGAGATCAATGGCCATGGACCATGGTCCTTAGTTGTTAGTAATACTTTGTAAGTCAAGTCAGGGGTGTTTTCTGTAAGCGTGATAAGTCAAAGGGTTTAGTTGTAATTCTCTGTTAGTTGTAACGATTGTAACTACTTGTAACGGTAGGTTCTTGAGTTTAATAAAAGGGGAGAGCTAATCAGTTGAAGGTTAGCTTGATTGTGTCATTCTCTTTCCCTAGTTCTTCTTATTCTCAATAATACCCTAATAGTTGGTATCAGAGCCAACCGATTCTCGTCGGAACTCTATAATCCAATTGCCACCGGCCGGATCATGACTACACGAAATCAGGAGATGGATAAGACGATCAAGGAGCATGAATTGTCGCTCCTTCGATTAGAATCTGCTGCTGAGAAGAATCGAGCAGAATTGGAAGATCTCAAATCAGCAATAGGAGAAACAAATGGTTGAAATGTCTAACATGAAGAATCAACTCTCAACTGAGATGTCATCACTGAAATCTCAGATGAGCGAAGTAATCAAATCATTACAGATGTTGAATTCTAATTCTCCAATCAATCGAGAGGGGGGATCAACTTCGGAAACAGGTAATACTCGTAACGATGAAGATACGAGGCTCAATCGGAGTAATAATCGATTTTCGAGAGTTGAATTTCCTAAATTCGATGGAACTGAAGTAGAAAGCTGGATTCAAAGATGTGAGCATTTCTTTGCCATAGATGAAACTCCAGATTGGTTAAAAGTGAGGTATGTTGCGGTACATGTCGAAGGCAGAGCTGTGCAATGGCACAATAACTTTGTCAAATCGCGTGGTACTCCGGTATCAGAGATACCATGGGGAGAGTACATGCGATCAATTCAAGCACATTTTGCTTCAACGCTGATTGAAGATGCGATAGGAGCTCTAAAGGCTCTTCATCAATCCAATGATCTAGAAGACTATTGTGATAAGTTCTAGCTATTGTTGAATAAGGTTGATATACCTGAAGAATATGCTGTGAGCTTATTCATTGAAGGCCAGAAAGCAGAGATTAAATGCTTTGTAAGGCTGTTCAAACCCAAACTACTGAGAGAAGCTCACTCTTTGGCTAGATTGCAAAATCAAGCCAATATAATTGTAGCCAACACAACTTATAAACCGTATAGACCCCCTCCTAAACCTTTTACACAACATTCCATTGGTGCTACGTCTAAGCTACCACTATTACCTACACCACCAATCAAAGCTAATCCTGTTAATTCATTTAAAACCACAAAGAGGCTAACAAGAAAAGAATTTGATGATAAACGGGCCAAGGGGGAATGTTTCTAGTGTTCAGATAAGTACACTCCGGGTCACAAGTGTTCTAGTTCCAAACAATTGTTTGTGTTTGAGGTGGAGGAAGGCATGGAAGAAGAAAGTGGAACAAGTACAGGACTGGTCTCATTAGAAGATGTTCAGGTGATACAAGACTCTCAAATCTCCTTACATGATATCACAGGTATTCCTTCTTTTTCAACAATGAAGATTGAGGGAGCTTTGGGTACTAAACAGTTACAAGTATTGATAGACAGCAGATCCACACACAATTTCATTGACAGCAAGCTTGCTGCCAAATTGAAATGCCCTATTCAATCAATTGTTGACATTCGTGTCACTATTACAAGTATTGATAGACAGCGGATCCACACATAATTTCATTGACAGCAAGCTTGCTGCCAAATTGAAATGCCCCATTCAATCAATTGTTGACATTCCTGTCACTATTGCAGATGGTAATAAACTGTTTTGTGTGGGTATGTGTAAGGATTTTTAGTGGTCTATGCAGGGCAGATGGTTCAAAGCAGACATGTTGGTTATTCCCTTAAGCAATTATGATGTTGTATTGGGCATTCAATGGCTACAAACCCTTAATGATATTATTTGGAATTTCAAGTCATTGACAATGAAGTATACTGTGGGAAACCAACAAGTTACTCTTAAGGGGAATACGGCTCAAGGAGTCAATTCTTGTTCTTTTCAGAAGATGACTTCCCTATTACATCCTAATTCTCAATTGACTCAAGCACACCTGTTCAGCTTGCAAACTGAGGAGGGGTATCAACATAATCCATTGGTGCAATCAACTACCACTGATGTTCAAATGTCATAGCTGTTAGGAGAGTTCAAAGACATTTTTGAATTGCCCACTGGGTTACCACCTAAAAGAGTCTGTGATCATAGAATTAAGCTGAAGGATGAAACCATCAACCTCAATCTAAAACCTTATCGGTACCCTAGTGCCCAAAAGAATATCATTAAGCAAATGACCCAAGAGTTGTTAGACTCAGGAGTCATCAGAAGTAGTACTAGCTCCTTTGCAGCTCCTGTGGTCTTAGTTAAGAAGAAGGATGGGTCTTATCGGATGTGTGTTAATTACAGGAAGCTTAATGATGCCATAATTAAAGATAGTTTCCCAATCCCTCTTATTGAAGAATTGTTAGATGAGTTAAGGGGGGCTTCTTTCTTCTCTAAATTGACTTGAGATCTGGCTATCATCAAGTTCGTATGCATGATGAGGACATCCATAAGACAGCTTTTAAAACACACCAAGGCCACTTCGAATTTTTGGTACTTTCCTTTGGTCTTACCAATGCCCCTGCTACTTTCCAATCTCTGATGAATACCATCTTTAAACCAGTCTTGAGGAAGAATACTCTTGTTTTCTTTGATGATATCTTGGTTTACAGCTCTTCATGGGATCAACATCTTACAGATGTGAGGGAGGTTTAGATGCTAATGAGGTTACATCACTTAAAAGCCAAGCAGTCAAAGTGTTCCTTTGGGGGCACTAGGGTGGAATATCTTGGCCATATTATTACTGGTGACGGGGTTGCTACTGATCCAAAGAAAATTTGGGGGCTAGGGTTTGTATTTTTTGTGGTGGTGCAGCGGAGAAACCCTAGAAACCTAACCAGGTCCGTGGGCTCATATAATAAACCTAATATCTAGGGTTTCTAAGGCCCACGGGCCCAGTTTAGGTTTTTAGGGTTTCTTATAAACTCTACATAATATAACAATAACCTATCAATAATATAGTCTAATAAGTATATGTTTGTTTACGTTTGTTACAAACACAGTCAATGATAATCAAGTTCAGTTCCTTAATAAAAAAAACACGATCGATTATTTGTTCGTGTGAATAAGTTCAATGTTATATGAATGAACATAAACAAGACTTTGTTCGGTTCGATTCGGTTACAACGCACCATCACACAAAATATACAAATATGAGTACTAGTAACAACGACTATGCGTCTTTGGATGATTTATACTCTACTTCTTGGAGGCTTTAAGATCATTTAATGATTACGACCATTCCTTCGTTGCCAAAGATTTTTATGAGGACAAACAATAATATTTCAGCCTGAAAGTTTACAATGGTGGTCATTTCACGACGACAGCGGATAGAACATACGACAATGAAACTTCATGGACTTTCTGAAAGTCCATGAGATTAAGTCTTTGATATAGACCTCATTGCATGCGTGGTTACTCCTACTGGTCTGTAGCATTACTTTATAATCGTGTTTGGTGATCTGGGTTTGATGTTACTTCCACTAAGAGCATTCACACTAGCTTCCCCAACCCCATCCCCATATTTACACTAAAAATATTACTTTTTTACTATCTTTTTCAATTAAATAATACTTTTTAATATTTTTTTTCATTAACTTTTATCTCTCCTCCACTCACAATAACTTTTAAAAATATTAAAAAATTTATGTGGGTTGTACGTGTTTTCCCAAATATGGGGAATCACAGTACAATCCCCATAAATATTCCCCCTTCTTCACTCACAACTACTAACAACCATCCCCCAAAATATAAGGCACACACTTAAATCAAAAATGATGAACCTGTGAATGCTTTAAGGATTGAGGGTGATATCATCAAATTAACTTCGTACATTGAAGTTAATGTGGTTTGGAAAATTACTTTGTATGTTTTCGAAAAGGAGTTCAATAAAGACATCAGAAATAATTTGAATGGATATGATCCTACGAAAACTGATACAAGAACGCGCTTCCACTTATAGAAGATTATTTTAAATTATGTATTAATTTTTAGTATATGTAGTTTTTAGTTTTTTAGGTTATGTAACTTTCTTGTTGAATTATATATCTTTTAATTTAAGAATGCGATTTATAAATTTATATTATAATAACAATGATATAATAATAAAAAAAACAAAATAATAATATATAACAATAATAAGAATCATATAATAGCAATAAAAATTATAATATTAAAGAAATATAAGATTGTATTATTGTAAATAAATAGAGTAATAAATAACATAAATTTAAAAATTAATATAACAATCAAACTCTATGATGTATCGGTTTGAGAATCATGAACACGAGTGAAAATTGTGGTATTGACAGTGGCGAGGGTAGTATTCCTGCTAATCTTGCACCACGCCGCCCCTTTCCCATATCGACTTAGTTTGCTCTGGTAGCATATAGAAATATTGATAGTGATTACTTAATTTAGCATAGATAACAAGCAAATGAGTAATAAACTAAAGAAAATTAAAAGGATAATGAAAAGCACACCTAGGCACAAGATGATCTCAAGTGTAAGATAGCTTGTTTCTTTCTCGATGAGGTGCAGTGTTTACAAAAGACATGTGAGGTGCATGGAAAGTTGTAAGGTTTTATGAATTTGAAAAATATTGGGGCTTTTATGAAAGTGGTATGTTTTAAAGTTCTATGAATCTTAAAACCTAGAGCTTTTTATGAAAGTTGGATGTTATTAGTTCATGAAACATAAATTGAGTAGTATATGAAATTGATTTCAATAATGTTTTAAGATTGAATATGTGTAATTTATGAATTTGATTTCAAGAATGTTTCAAGATTGAATGTGTGTAGTTTATGAATTCAAATTTCAAGAATATTTCAAGATTGAACATGTGTAATTTATGAATTTGATTTTAAGAATGTTTCAAGATTGAGCGTGTGTAGTTTATGAATTTGATTTCAAGAATATTTCAAGATTGAATGTGTGCAGCTTATGAATTTGATTTCAAGAATATTTCAAGATTGAACGTGTGTAGCTTATGAATTCGAATTCAAGAATATTTCAAGAGCAAATGTGTATAGTTTATGAGATTGATTTCAAAAATGTTTCAAGATTGAATGTGAGTAGTTTATGAATTTGAATTCAAAGAAATTTTCAAGATTGAATGTGTGTAGTTTATGAATATGATTTCAAGAATGTTTCAAGATTAAATGTGTTTAGTTTATGAAAGTTATGTTTGGTTTGATTTAAAATGTTTGTAGTTTATGAAAGTTATGTTTGATTTGATTCAAGACATTTCTAGTTTATAAAAGTTATGTTTGTTTTGATTCAAAAAGTTTGTAGTTTATGAAAGTTATGTTGGTTTTGATTCAAGATGTTTCTAGTTTTTGCTTGAAGTTCATCGTGATGCTATTTTATAAGTTTGTTTTTTTTTGGATGTGATGAATAGTTAAATTGGATTTATGTTTTGATGGATGTTTTTGAATAATATATTGATGGATGTTTTTAAATGTTATGCTTATGGATGTTTTTGAATTTTATGTTTATGGTTGTTTTTAAATTTTATGTTTATGGATGTTTTTAAATTTTATGTTTATGGATATTTTTTAGATGTGATATATTTATGGATGTTTTTTGTATTTTATGTTTATAGTTTTCATTTACAGGTAGTCTATGGATTCAAAAGATAAGATATAGTGACTGCTTGCTTTGGCGTTCATAATTTATACGGAAATACAACATTGATAATTAAAAATTTTTAGAGTATGACGAGGGCACTATGTTTTCTGAAGTACAAGGTGGAAATAGTGATGGCCAGCTCGTTCACGATATAAAATGAGGTTCATAAAGCATTGAGTATTTGATCATTTTGCGTGATGAGATAAAAGCTAGTCAATTAAAATTCTAAGCAAACTATTAACTTGTATTTGGATTTTAGTATGTTGAATCAATGGATTTTGAATGATTAAATATATAATTTGGATTATCTATGATGTTATGTATTATTTTTATAGTTATCCATCATTCAGTACAATCATTCAAACATCTAACCAAATAAATACATTTTATTCAGTATAAAATAATTTAGAGAGGTAAAATAATCATCATGTATAGTTATTCAGAGATTCAACCAAGCAACACTTACTGGTTCAAAGTTTATTAATCATTGAAACCTCTTGATAGTTTACCAAACAGCCCTTAAGTTTTACCTCAAATGTTATATGTTTTACAAGTCAATGTTAGATGTTTTACAAGTCAATGTCACCTAATTTTGATGAATAGAGAAGGAGCTTATCCAAAAAAAAAACTAAATAGAGGTTGTTGGGTCAAATGTATTTAATATGTTATTACTGAGGAAGAGGATTAAACTTTGCTTACTACATCATGTGTGTGTTTATTTTGCGTGTGTGTTTATTTTGCGTCAGATGCTTCCCTCTTTTTAAAAAGTTTTAGACAAAAATCTTCAATATCAACCTTCTATACATCTTTTGAAGTTCATTTGATTTTGACATTTTCTTTGCTACATCCTCTATACAATTTGTTCATAAGTGTCTAGAACGCATATTTATTTCTTTCCTGCTGGAGTTGCAGAATGTATGTTCAAAAGTGTTGGAGTGCATATTTATTTCTGGTTTCTAATGTTGTTATGGTCTGCTGCACAATTGTATTGCTACTTCAAATTATTTTTGGTTTGGTTTCAATTGATGTAAATTAGATTTTGAATTTTTGTATGTTCCTTAAGCTGTTACATTTGATCTATAAAGAGAAAGTTTTAAATCCTCATTGCGTACGATGCAATTGCACCGTTCACGAAGTGGCAATATTAGTACTTTTTCAGTGATTAAAAAAAACCGCCGCTATTCGTGGCCGTAACACACATTAACAAATCGATATCATAAATTGCCTTTCTTTGGAATTTTTCAATCCTTTAAATTCTAATTTTTTGATATATTCCAAATTTCATTACATTCAGTTGATAGAGATTTTGTTTTTTAGAGGGGAGGTTTTAAGTTTAATCCCAAACAATAATGTAATTTGATGTAATGTAGTAATATAATAGATTTGTCGTTAAAAAAAAATTAACTTGTTAACGATCATTGAAAATCCATTTTGCTTTTAACTGTTCACTAAGTAGTTATCCAGATTCCAGAAACAAACAAAACAAATAGCTGATGCCCTAGGGGGACTAGATTTGTGACCTCATATTGTCTCGGACGAATTGACACATATTCGAGCTGAAGTACACTTACATTAATTGAAAATTTGTTTTATTTACAGATTATAAAATCAATGTACATATATCTAGCCCCCTTCTATCACATAATTCCTAGCAACAAAATTCTGAAGATCCATTGACTCTAATTATGAAAAAAAGAAAGTTATATCAAGGATTATTTTAGGATCATTTAATAAATTTATTATTATTGTTTAAGTTATAAGTCTTTTACATAGATTATTAAATTTGAAAGGAAAAGATTCTTAAATGTGACCTTAAAATGTACTAAAATTATATATATCATATATTTTTTTTATCAAAATCATTTATTATCATTGTTATTATCATTTTATATATTATTAAGCTTATAGTATTTTGTAGACTAGAATTAGTATTATATCTTTAACCCTTTAAATGCTATAGGATTTTGTAGACTAGAAATATTTTAACTAAGATAATAAAAAATTTGTAGAAACATAATAAAAGTTAAACAAAAGAAAACAAAAATTTTCATGGTACGTTCAAGATATTTGGCAAATGATCACAAAATATTACTTAGCTAATTATGTTACTTATGCTTAACCACTTTGTTTAGTAAATTATAAAGGAAAAAGTCGTTTATAGCATCGTTTCATTAACTAAGATGCAAGTTTCTTATATAGCTAGGTAGCACAAATTATAATTTTATATTGAATCCATATATTTTTAACAATAGGAATATTTTATATACATTCTTCTTTCGTACAACTCTTTGAGAAAGAAGAGAGAAATGAAGAAGAAATCAAGCAAACTCGTGCTAAACTAATATATAACCTCTAAAGTGTTTTCTGACTCGACCAAAACCGACTTTTTTTTTTTTTTTTTAATTTTTGCAATTTTCAATTTGATTCTTTTATGTTATGTAATATGTTTAATATAACTTATATTGTAATTGGTTTAGTACAAATAGTATTGTATAAATAAAGAGATTATCTTTCTTAATTAGACATTTATTCTAGTTATGCCTTACCTCTTAGTGGTAGTTATTTTACCCTAATGATTATGAGTTCTAAGAGTTTTTTAAGTATTAATACATAAATGAGCATAATGTAAACGTGCACTTTGTAGACCCTTTTAGCTAGATCATAGTTTTCTATCACCTTTTGGTCCATATGTTAGATCTTTGTTTTCTTTTTATTATCAACAAGCTAGCAATTCAAAGGTAACAAAAACACATCGAACGAGAATACCCTTTATGTTTTGCAAAGATATAAACACCTCTAATAAGATAACACTGCCACATGTTATACGTATTTTCGTAATCTATAATGTTTTTGTCAGATCTAGTATAAATGAAAGTAGATACATACTAATTATGTGCTTTATATCTATTTCAATACATGAAACTCACCTTGACAAAAGAAGTTACATAATCCAGTGGACTACACATTAAGTGGGTGTTTAAGTGGGTGTTTGAGATTGTTTATTTGCAATCAACTTTTAACTTATTAACTTTTGAAAAATTAAGACTAAATTACAAATTTCGTCCTTTATGTTTGATGAAAATTATGGAATGGGTCCTTTCAAAAAATGACTTTCACTCAATGTCCTTTTTTACAAAAAGTTCTTATATAATACTTTCTTTTTACTAACTGATGTTAAATAATTCTGTTAAGTCAAGGGCATTATTGTCATTCTATTCATAAAGGACTACTTTCGTAAGTGTTAAAGTTTCTTTTTATTCTTCAAGTCTATTCATTTTTTATTTTATTATTTTCATTAATTGATGATTTAGCTTATTTATTTTATAATATATATATAATATATATTATTTAATTTATTTTCATATATATATATATATATATATATTTATATTATATATGTAACACATAAAATACTACTAATTTTTATTAAACTATTTTAACTCTGATTAAATAATTTTAATTAATTTAAAATCATTTTTTTGAAACATCTAGCTTTCTAACGGCTATATTTAAATAAAATCCAATGAATACCATAATGTATTATTATCCATCTCATTCATCTTCAAATTTTAAAAACCCTAAATGGCATATCGATGTGATAACATGTTTTAATCACGTTTATAGTACTCATTTTAATCCATTAAAGATGACTCGACACATGAAGATGCTAATTAGAGCCCTTAATTTACCAATAAATTAACATGTATAATCACCCGTTTAATTCTTAGTTTGTGTTATTTGATTTTTTATGTAATTTTAATTTTTAGTATATTTAATTCTTAGTTTGTGTAATTTAAAAATGAATTGTTTAATTTTCATTTTTAGTTAAGATGATAGCATACTTAAAAGAAAATATTACAAAATCATAACTCCAAACTCACGATTGTTGAATAAAATTAGCATCTAGAACTTAAACTATGGAAATAAAAATAATTCAATCACGTGAAAGAGTGAACATAATTTTTCAACATATAAATAATGTAAGTTGATCATAATATTGATCGTCGATATATAAAACAAATTTTATTAAAAAAAATTGTGTCGGTCGCAAAAATAAAAAGAGATTACATGAAGTTTCTAGAAAAACGTTAAATAGTGTTTGCGAAAATGATCAACAATCCTTAGAGAGTTAGAGGAATAAAAACACAAGTCAATCACAAATGAATGAGAAAAGAGTAAGTAAAATGTAAGTATATAAAATAAAACAATTAAAATTGTTTCAAAATGATAAAAGTAAAAATTCTTATCAAAGAAATAAAAACAAATAAATTTTATTAAATTTTTTTTTTTGATCTCTAATAGGTTTTTAATATAAACCATAAGCAAAACTATTTAAAATAGTTGAAAATTTTAAACCAAAATGGTTCAAAAATCTTTATACCATAAGCCAAATTGTTTTTAAATTTTGTTTAACCATAATGATAATTAAAAAAATGATGGTGAAATAAAACCTATCATTAGTTTAAATTTTATAACATGAAAAAAATGTATTTTTAACCCTCTAATTTGTATTCGTACACTTAGAAAAGTAGATAACTAAATTTTAAAAACAATATATATATAATAAATTAAATAACTATTAATAAAAGTATATTTTATAAAAAAATTAAAAATAATTAAGTAATAATATTTAATATAAGATTATAAAATAAAAGTGTATTATAAAAGACAAAGATAAAAACATAAAGAAAAAAAAGAATAGTGAAAAATTACAGATTTCGTCCTTTAAGAAATAAGGGTAAAATGGTCATTTACACAAAACTAACAGAAAAAGTTAACTTTTGTTAGTAGAAAGGACATAAAACGTAATAAATTTTTTAAATAAAGGACACTCAGTGTAGTTATTAAAGTTTAAGGCAAGATCCATAATATTAATTATACTTAAAGGATAAAATTTGTAATTTACTCAAAAATTAATAAGTCAAAAAAAGTGTTTTGCAAATCCAAAAGTACTTTTCAAACTGACTTTTCATATAAGATAAAAAGAAGGTTTTGAAAAGTAAGTAGGAGTTACTTATTAACTTTTGAAAATGACTTTTAGTCTAATTTACTATTATACACCTATACTACCTCCTATTAACTCCTCTTATTTTAAAAGTATGTCTCTTTTGTTCATTTTAAGACATTTTAGTTTATAAGCTAATTCAAATATTTTTTTAAAAACTACTTTTGAAAAGTCATTAGTTAATAAGTTCTTTTTGTCAAAAGTCCTTTTTAACCAAAATAAGCAATTATATTGCCTATTTTGCACCAACTTTTGACTTATTAATTTTTCAAAAGTTAATAAGTCAAAAAAAGTGTTTGACAAACCCAAAATGATTTTTCAAATTGATTTTTCATATAGGGTAAAAATGGGGTAGGAAGAAGGTTTTGAAAAGTAAGAAAAAAGTTACTTATTAACTTTTGAAAACTATTTTTAGTCTAATTTTCTTTTATATACCTTTTTACTACCTCCTATTAACTCCCCTCATTTTAAAAGTGTATCTCTTTTGGTCATTTTACGACAATTTAGTTTATAAACTAATCCAAACACTTTTTTAAAAAATACTTTTAAAAAATCATATTTTTTTTTGTCAAAAGTATTTTTCAACCAAAATAAACAATCTCAAACATGCCCTAAGTAACCCTAAACTAAAACATAAATATGCAGTTATAGGTCTATATTCCTATGATTGCTATCAAACTCTATATTCTTAAACCATTTAAATTCTAAATGTGACATGATAATACTTCAAAGAAGAAATTAATGACATAATTAAACTAAATATACTTAAATAAAAACATGCTCCCTAGTTTAAATGTTACATCATTTACTTAAAGTTAATTTTGCAGAACCAAATTAATTAATATCTTTTTAGTATGAACCGAATATATAGACATAGAGCATGCCTGGCACTGTCTGAACATCCTCAAGCAAGCACTGTAAGTTAAAACAACAGTCATGCACACCAGTTCTAGCAACAAATGCTATCTCATAGTTTAAAGGTAATAAATCTAACCCTTCAAATGTTAAATGTGACATAACTAATTACACACACACATTATACTTCAAAGAATAAATCAACTAATTAATTAATTTAATTAATATATACTAAAACAAAAACATGCTTCTCATTTCATTTCACATTACATATTTATCGTTAATTTTGTAAAGTTAACTAAATCAGTTAATATCTTTTTACTATGTATGAACATAGACATAGCATGCCTGCATTCCTGTATGAGCATCATCAAGAAGCACTATAAGTTAAAACAGCAGTCATGCACACCAGTTCTCCAAGCAGCAAATGCTTTCTCAAAGTTAAAGGTAATATAGAGGATGCACTTAAATCACTTATGTACTATGATGGAGACAGAAATACGTTTCATTTCTCAATACTTGTTCAAAGAAATAGATAAGAATCATGAGAACCATGATCATCCATGGATCGATATGGTTTATGATCACATGTGCAAAGTAAAAAAAAAAAAAAACAAGATGATTTGATTTTTGTAAAGAAAAAATGAAGAAAATTGACATACTTTTGTAGTCAAACATGTAATCATCAGGAACTAGTATCATCATCAATCGACTGAAACCGAAATCAGTTGAACAGAAGGCAAAAATCAATGTGCTTAAGTACTGGATTAAATGCAAATTATCAATCTGAATTGATTATTAACTCATCTTCTACACGAAATTATTATCTTCCGTTAACCAAAACCCTAGATCCCCATTTGGAGAACCTATGCTTACAGCTTCTTTTGCATTATTGCATGAAACGTTTGCAAATTCATATAAACGATTATTCATGAAACACAAACACTAACGAAATCAATCAATAATCAAACGATTCAGTCAGTCTAAACTTTTAAAAGTTGCTGATCATGATTTCGTTATAACTTACGAACAAAAGCAAACAAAAACTAGCAGAAATCGATCAATCAACAATGAACTGACTATAAATCCATATAAACACCTATTATATCAGAATCTAACACAAACACTAACGCAGTAACAAAATCAATCAGTAACCAAATCGGTTCCGTCAATTTAAACTGTTACGATGGTGATTTCGTTACTTCTCATAACTTACACACAAAATCAAACTAAAACCACCAGAAATCGATCAATCAACCATAAAACGATGAAATATTAGGGCAAAATTAACGAGAGAGAGTTAGAGATCGTACGAATCACCAGTAGCGTACTGAGCAAGCTTTCCTTTGGTGGAGAAGACGATGAGAGCAACGTCAACATCACACAGTACGGAGATCTCATGAGCTTTCTTCAGTAATCCAGACCTCCGTTTGGAGAATGTTACCTGACGGTTGATTTTGTTCTCAATCCGCTTCAACGTCACCCTTCCTCTTCCCATTGAATTGAACCGCCGCTGCAACCACCGGAAACAACCGATCAACCACCGGTCTCCGCTGGCCGGTGGACTAATAATATTATTATTTCACCTAGTTTGGAAAGTTATTACGTGTTATGTGAATATATATCATCTACTTCTTTAAAATGTTTCTATTTTTAATAATGTTATATTTTTAGAAAGTGATTATGATTTTACTTGTATGTAATTATTATATGTGGTCTCAAAATTCGGTTGGCTGGCGAAGAGAGGATAAAAACTTTTTACTGGTTTTGCTCTAGGTTTTTTAAGCCGATGGTGTTATTGAAAGTCACATCATAAATTACTAATGATAATTTTACTATAAATGAGATTTTACAAAATATGTTTGTTTGTTTGGTCTAGTTTTATTTGTTTTTTATTCATCCATCTACTAACTCAGTCAGTTATGGTTCTCATTACATTGATTATAATTAGAGTTAAAAGATAATATTGTTCATTAGTGGTTTATCCATGGTCATCGGTAGACTCAAATGTTAGATGCGTGGATCAAGCGAGAATGAAGATCTTCTTGTAATGTTTTCTAGTATTTGATACTTGTTTTTTTACGTGTATAACGTGAAGAATGATCTCAATTCACTATACGTATCAAAAGAATGACCTAGCTAAAAAAATTCTTAAGTCTGTCACCAGGGGCGGATCTATTACTTCTTGAGGGGGTGGGAAGGCCCCCACTAAAAACAAGCTAGCAAGGGAAAAAATAATCCATTTTAAGCAAAAAAATGTTTAGGCCCCCTAGCTGATGTCTTGCAGGCCTCTGTTACTGAAGCAAATCAGGGGGAAGGTCAAATAATTCACAGCAAAGGACAATTTTATTCTTGTGTTAATTGTACTGCTATTGTTCAAAAGCAGAATTCCTGAAGCCTTGTTTGATGCAAACCTCAACAAACAAAACACGATGGAGAAGAGGGGATTGGTTGTATCAACAAAATAATTTGTTTATGTTTTAGTTGTGGTTTCTATTAGTTACTTGTATTTATGATGCTACATTTCAATATAATAATAGTATTTAGATCATTGGCCGACTTAAAATGCATTGTTTAGTATTTAATGTAACAAATAGTCTTTTCATCATATTTGTTTTGAATTAAAGCATAATTTCATGTTATTTAATCAATGATAAATTAGTTGCATAGTCATAAATTAGGGCAGTAAACGATGCGAGCCACACCTGGTTTTCTTAAATTTGTTAAAATGTAATATATGTAAGTATATGTGTATGTATGTATTAACTTGTTCATTTGAACTCTTTAAAACAATATGTTTTATAAATAGAAAAGGTAGCCCATATGATATAATGTCAAAATTTTAAGCTTTAATAATATGAAAAAGAATTGGGTTATAATTTATGTTTTAATTTAAACGAGCCAAAAGAGTGAGCCAATTAGTCAAGCTTACCTTTGCTCGGGTTTGGCTCACTTAAAACCAAATCAAGTCGATTTTGAACATACGTCAAGCGAGCTGGAGTTATTTACACAACCTTATTTCTAATACAAAAAGGTCAAAGGTAACACTTAGTGTCCCTAAGTTAACATATTAACCAATTCTTTTGACTTGTTTTAACTTTTAACCAACCCAGTTTAGCAGCTCATCTTTTGCCCTCGCTGATTGAAAATCCTGGATCCGCCACTGTCTGTCACTCTGCCTCTGGGTTGATGCCGAGCCGTGTATGATCTTCTATTGAGATGGTAAACTTTTATATATTTTAGAGTGATCAAAATTATGTGGTTCTATAACTCAACACAGAGCCAAAAATTGTAGTTTTTCTTAGAAAAAAAAATAAAGAAACAGTAAGGATATGATAAAAAAATCATGTTCAAAAAAAGGTGATTGAGGGTTTCGATAATTTAAGGCACGCAGGGAGATAGGCGGTAATGTGAGTGAGATTGGTGGTATTGTAAAACCAGAGTGGTATTGTGAAAAACGTTGTTTGATTCTGATTGGTGGAAGGACAGTTTAGCCGCTGGGGTGGTCTGTTTCTTCTGTGCCCACATCGTACACGTGCGTGTCAACGTCCGGTTGCTCAGGGCTCCACTCTTGCTTGTCGTTTTCACATGTCAAACGACGGACCTTTATATTTTTATAATGTTTTTTAATATTAATTATTTATATCTCCATTTTTAGACTTTCAACCGGTATTAAGCCCCCCCGTGTTGCAAAGAATAACGTAAAATCGTGTCAAGTATCATTAATTATATATCATCGTTGGCGACCACAGACACTGAGAAAACTCGTATTGGAAAGAAATAAGAAACGAGAAAAAAAAATAACGAAAAGTAGACGTAAAAGAGTTGAATTACGCAAAACGAAAAGTAATACATATATGATAATAAGTAAATCGATCTAGGACTACCGCCTTGTGACGGGGCCGTTAATTACATTAAAAATTATTATTTTTTAATTAAATAATATTTTTTCATACTTTTATCATTACTTTTTCACACTTTTATTATTAATTTTTCCTTCTTCTTCACTTACAACCACTTTTTAAAATATTAAAAAAAATTATAAATGTTGAACAATGTTTCCTAAAATATACAGATTGATAATTATATTTTCTCTACCTCGCTCACAAACACTCACAATGATAATTACATTTTATCTACCTCGCTCACAAACACTCACAATCATTTATAATACAGGACACACAATCACATAAAAATAAAAAACAGAATGTGAATGCTCTTACTGAAGTTACCTACCAAGCCGATTTGTGAAGTCAATGATGCTACGAGCACCCTTATAATTAAAATATCCTCTTAAAAACTAATGGGGCTTGTATAAATACTCAATAAAAAAGCAAAAAGAGAACATAACAAGACAGATTGATTTTTCGAGTTTTGAAAACGACATATGTTAAAAAAAGTACATTTCACGAGGAAGGTTTTGTATTATAGTCTCATTCCTTAAACAAGGTTACGATAAAGTTCAAAGACTCTATTACCTTGTTATAAGAGAGAAAACACACAATATTTTAGATTTTTACAATTTTATCTAAAATTATAACAAAATGAGCAATATGTTTTAAAATAACGTATCTGGTGATTGACTTAATTTTTGTGGGTAAGATCCGGGAAGGGCCAGATCATATTATGATCTAATATACGCAACTTTATTCTATAAATTGTGCAAAATACTGTTTTACACGGCTTGAATCTATGCCCTCAGATATCAAATTCAAATGACAGCAACATTACCAATCGCTCCAAACCCTCAATGAGCAATATGTTTCTAATTTCCATCAATTTTATGTTGATTAATGTTTGATTCAAGTGTATGTTAATCGGGTTTACAAAAAAGAGATCTAGAGAATATACTAAACTATGAACAAGTCACAAGAGATAATTGAAGATTGAGATTCTTTTCGGGTGTATTAATTTTTCTTTCTTTTTGTTATCTAGTACTTAGCATTCATTTGTGTAAAAGTAAAGTTTACAACTAAAACCTTAAGAAAATTTGTTGTTTTATGTTAGAAAAAGTTGCATAAATGGTTCATGTGGTTTGACCAGATTGTATGATTGGTCCCTAGACTTTGAAAATTGTAAAGTTGGTCCAGACTTTTATGTAGTAATTGCAAATTTGGTCCCCCAATTTTACAAAAATACAAAGTTAGTCTAAACTTTTATGTGAGCGTTACACTTTTGGTCCTTAAAATTAAATTTCAAAGTTAGTTTAAATTTTATGAAATGCGTAAAAAGTAAATGATTATAGTGTTAGGAACCAGACATGCAATGATTACACAAACATTTGGACTATCTTTGTAATTTTTAAAGTTTGAGGACCAAACATACGATTTAATTAAACCACAGAGACTATTTATGCAATTTTTTCTTTTATATTTTGACTATTTCATATCTTTCTAATATAATAAAAAGGTATATGGGAGGGACACATGTCAACACCATATTCCTCCTCAACATTTTTTTCCCGCTTTTCTCTCCTATTTAATAATCACATTAATTACTAATAATATTATTTATTTTTTTAGATTAAAATAGTTTTTAATAAATTAAGTAAAAGATATTTTTACTAATTTTTTAAAAAGAAATTATTATTCATAAAATTAGAAATTTGGTGTTTTAAAAAGTAAAATTTTTATAAACAAAAAATAATTATTGAGAGTTATAAGAAAAAACTTTTAAGCATGACATTTTTTAAAACGTTTGTTTTGAAATAAAATTTTTATTTTATTTATTATAGGAAACATTTCAATCATATCTTTTTTTAGAATATCAATTTATAATTAATAAATTTTTTATTTTATTTAATATTTTTTTATTCAACCCGTGTAATACACGGGTTTACTAAAGCTAGTACGTAAATAATGTAAGACCTAAAACCTATGATCAAACTATGTTTTGTATAGTGTTTTGTTAAAAGATATATATCTCTATATCATAGTGTGGTAGGTTTGGTTGTAGTATTTTTGTGAGGTCAAACCTTTGTATATATTAAAAGTTATATATTCAGAAGATTTGAAACGAACAAAGATAAAATTAAGACGATTGTTCCTTCAAGAAGACCGCGCCACGTGAAGTCAAGGAGAGAAAAAAAAAAAAAAAAAAAAAAAAAAAAAAAAAAATCCTACATAAGCTATGGTTACTTATTATAATTTATAGGTATCTTGTAAACGGTCATAACTCATAAGTACAAGGGGATTGGGGGTCGAACAAATACAAACTTGACGTCAGAAAATTGTACAAAATACTTAAAAAAAATTATTTTAAGTTAGGGTATATATCATAAAAAAACCTAATATAAATTTAAGTTAGGGTATATATCATAAAAAAAAACCTAATATAAATTTAAGTTAGGGTATATATGATTTTTACATGTAAAAACTAATATAATTTTTATTTTGGCTCATAAAAATCCCTTAACAATTTTTGTACATAAATAACTAAAAGACTTTTAGTTTATTCACATAAAAACCCTTAACAATTATTCACACGTTAAAGTCATTTTACTTTTTAAATTCGAGCAAATTCTAAAAGGAAATTAAAACATCTTTCATATCATTTTTTTTGTTTGTGTGACCATTTTTTATTATGTGACTTGTTAAATTTATGCGAGCTTGAGGTTGGCTCGTTCAATTTACGGATGCTCAAGCTTGAGCTCGTCTCATTGGAAACTATATTTCTAAAACTATTTCAAGCTTGAGCTTTAGAAATATAACTTAAAACGAGTCAATTAATCGAGCTCCCATAACTTAAACGATCCAAGCTTGAGATTCCATAAATTAAACGAGCCACGTAGGGGGGGGGGGGGGGATGCACTCAAACAAAAAATTGGTATCAAAGTTGTTTTAATTTCTTTTTAGAATTTGCTCAAATTTTAAAATGTGGAGTGTTTTTAACGTTAAATAACTGTTGAGGGTTTTTTTTTTATGTGAAAAACAGAAAATATGTTGGTTTTTTATGTACAAAAATTGTTGAGAGACTTTTACGAGATAAAACAGAAAAGATGTTTGTTTTTTACATACAAAAAATTATACAAGGATTTTTGTGAGAAAAAAAAAACATAAAGTATGTTGATGTATATAGTGTTTGTCTTTTAAGTTATATGCATACTTCAGTCCATTTTTTTTTCTTTTTATATCTAATCCTAATTTATTCTCACTTACAATATTATTATAATAACATTGTTTGTAGCCGTAGACATTAACTATTTATAAGTACTTTGTAAAATAAAGAAAACGTTTTTGAGTGACAAACCTAACCAGGCATGATCCATGAGTGTATAACCTATCTAAATGACCTAATTTAACAAACATGTTTTATTTACCCTACTCTTAAAGCTTCTAGATGCGATACTATTTATAACAATCATGGGCGGCACCTTATAAAATTACTCAAGCTCTATTAGTTATAATTATAACTTTTTTGATATGCCCCCAAGTCTCTAGTCCCGACCCTTCAAAATGGTTGAGCCACCCACCCTTGTATGTTGGTTGTATGTCAATCTACTAATAAAGTTGATGAAATGCCTTGAATAAAATGTGAACCATATGTTAGTCAATTTAGGCAGTTTCACTAGGGTACCTTTTTAAGAAACATTATGTCTAATAAGTGCTTTCATGTTCACCCCAGTGGTTATATGGTGAGTGTTCGACTATATGATGACAAACTTAGACAAGAATATGTATACATGTTTTCATGATCACTTTATAGTTCTAAGGTCAACGGCCATGCCAAAAAATTTTTGGTACGTGTTTTTCTTCTAATTCCATACATAAGGTATGCGTCAAGCTATATGTTGACAAACAAAGACATGAATATGTCATAAGGTTTTCACATGCGTCTAGTCATCTCAAAGCAATGCCTTCTACGTAATGCAACATATGTAATAACACTTTGATAAGTGATCATTAAACAAAAAACAATTTATTCATCTCCTTCCATGCTATTACACTTACTCCAAGCACATGATAAAAATGAACAAAACCTACCAAATAAAAAATTAGTATTACATGAACCACTCTGAAAATACGTTAGGGTAGATTACTATATTCCATTTGTATATCTCAAATGGTTAAGAATGATGGAATGTTACTCGACATCATAAGGTATAAGCACACACCTAAAGGTCTCCCAAGTCCCAATGGTTTGAGGATGAATCACCATGCCAAATGGCAAGAAACAATTAGTCCATAGCAACACACTATTCATCCCTTGTAAGCCAAAATGTTTTGTATTATTTTTTTAAAATGGTCAACTAATGAACTAATACTATAAGTCTGTTAATTCCAGGGGAACCCACTATCCGAATTCTCATTGTGATAAAACTCTCTGCCCACCTATAACATATTACACCAAATAAGAATTGAACTCATAGCCCCCATATTAAAAGATCATGGGTTTTCTCTTCCTAAACTAATTGATTTGAGGCTTTTTAGCAAATATATTATCTTATATAAAGGATTTAGCGTTCATGCATGATGAGATTTTATCATTTCAATTATTGCACGTCATATGGTCAATTTGGCATCATTCATTTGTATTCACCCTTCACGTAAAAGCTAATGAACAATAGTGTTTTGTTTATAAAATTTAATGTAATTAAATATTTTGTGCATTCTTTTTCTCTTAGAATTAAAAGTAGATATAAAAGCTACTTTCATAATATAAAAATAAATACGTTAACAACGATTTAAATGCAATTCAAGAACCACTCTCACAAAAAATACAATTAAAAAATGATATTACAATGCTAAGATTTCGAATAATGAATATGATTAAAAAAAATCCTTTGAGATGTTAAATGTTAGCATATTATTTGATAACAAATTATCATCTATATAGGGTTTAGTTTTTTAATTACATTACATTACACTATAGTTTAAAAACCAAGTGAAGGATATAGAAAGATTGGTTGTGTTTGTGGTTTAGTCACACAAGTTTCTTGACTTTTGCATTCCCCTACCTCCCAACACGTGTTTATTTATAGAGAGAGAAATGTCTCTCTATTATCACCATTGTCTTCCGCCCACCACCGCCATAGAAGAAACCGTCAGTCTATCGGCCGGCAGTCGTCTATGTTTTGCGTTGATGGCTGATGTTTTTTGTGTTGGTGGCACTATTGGTTTCGGTGGTGGTTCCGGTGGCCGCATGTTTGGCTGCCGTTGGTCTTTCACCGCCTCAGCCATGGGGGGATGGTGGTTGTTTAGTGTTGTTAATGGTTGGTAGCATATGTTGCCACCGACGGCTATTTCTGGTTGATGACTCTGATTTAATTGGATGCTGACGGTGGTCTCTGCTGATAGCCTTTGGTGGCATCTGCGTCGCGTTGATGTCCAGTGGTCACTCAATGGTGAGAGTATCACCTTCGTTGCCTACCTCTATTATATAACCTGCCTCTCTTTTTCTATGAGGGTTGTTCTTTCCTATTCGTGTTTTGCTCGATCACGATAGGCCATGGCGCATGTAAGAGGTGTTTTAGTTCACAATATATTGTTGATGGGTTTCATTTTGCCTCATTCGATATCATGTTCGTGGGTGTAAGCTCTAGTTATGGGCTTAAGCCCTAATTTTATCTATTAAGATACGTTTTTGCCCTTTGGATTTGTGATATTGGAGCTTGCTGATTATGACATTCTGAATTATGATTATGTGTGTTATTATTGACTCTCATGATGCTATTTTCTGATAATCTAATCTTTTGAGTGCTAGAAACAACAAATTAATAGAGGTTTCAAATAGTAAAAGAAAACGAAAGAGAATTAGGTGGGCACGTGGGTTGAAGGTGTATAAACCTCACTTAAAGTATGGGTTTTGTGGCAAAAAATTATACTATATATTAAATAGCAACTTGGTTGTTACAGTAACCTATAAAGAGTTTGTAGTTCGGCCACATAAGTTTCTAAGGGTTTTTATTTTGGTTGTAATTGCGGTCGTAGAGGTAGGAGTTTAGGGTGGCGTAATGGAGGAGGTAGATATCGTCAACGGTAGAGGGATCAACAGTGAGACCGGGGTGTTTGAGCATCCGGAGGTCGGGAGGTAGAAGAAAAGTTCGAGGAGGGAGATATCGGTGCAGAAATATGACTGGGATGAGTTGTAGGTTTTGGGGCCGAACTTCAGATGGTATTAATAGTTTTAACGAGTTTACCGATAATGATCAAACTCATGCCGCGTAGCACGACGAAAAGATGACCGCAATCCTGCCGCGAAGTGCGGGTGATATAACTAGTTATTAGTTATTTAATATGTATGAGAAGTTGTGCGGTTCTGCTTAAAAAGTCTGTACTTTGTTTGGTCGGTCATGGTGGGTTTAGGCTCATCTTATTTTAATCTAGTGTTTTGTAATAAATTTCTTTTAATGATGATGAGGTTTACCTCATCTGAGATGTTTTGATGATGATAACTTGAATTGCCATCTAAGATGTAATAAAGGGGCATTGCCTCTTGCGAAATCTCGTGCAACGTACGAAGTTGAATACCACTAGTTTATTTTAAAGTGTAATGGGTTCAATATTAATTTGAAATCATTTATAATACATTTATCTCTTTTAGTTATGCTTATTAAAGTTTTAGGTTTATAATTTTGTCCTAACTCAAAAACCTGATTATTTAAGAAAATCAATGTGTCATATGGTATGAAAATGTAATCAGATGAGGGAACAGTTTCATTTGAATTGAGGCTTTTATTAGCTCCTTTGGATGTGATTAGCACGCAAACCTCACCTCACTAACACTCCCCGTTGTGGGATTGGCTTGGCTTATCGGTTCCTATAGACAATTTCTTAAGTTTCTACTCAGTCTTTTGTTAGAATTTCTAAAATTTCAAATAAATAAAAAACATAATAATATATTAACATGACTAGTAAAACCAATATTACAACGTTATTATAACAATAATAGATATTACATACCTACACACATACAAACATAGGGTGGTCGGTAGCTCCATTACGTCATTACCTGTACCTTCACTGATAAATTTTCCTTTTTATTTCCTTTGGTGGTGGGCTACTGCTTCCGATACTTGTGTTCTTCCTTTGAGTCCAATAGCAGCCCATTGCAAGCCCAATAATTACTATTGTTTCGAAATTCCAATTTGAACACCCTAAATTCATTTTAATTTATTACATAATCATGATATTATTAAGAGTTAGTTATGAAAATTGTCGCTATGGTTTATCCAGAATAACAGGTTTAGAAACTTATGTTTCAAGTAACAGGTTGGGTTTCATGTTTATATTTCTTATAACACCTTTAGGTATTAGTACAAATGATCGCTAGTTTTTAATTGAGAACACTCTGACGTGCAAAAAACGCGAGGGTACTTTTTTTCATCTCACTTTTGGCGCTTATTAGATGCGTATCAGACTTTTGATTCTTCTTTAACTTCTTCACACACTCAAATAACTTCCTTTAAAATTACCCAATAACTAGGTTTTCTCACACAAATCAGAAATGAAGACTGTGTTCAGAAATGCATTTGAAGATTTTGACTATGAAGTTGTCTTCGGTATGTGATTTGAACACTTGAAAAACTTGAAAATACATATTTCGGCTTTAAGTTTATCTACGATATGATAAAGTTAAGTATTCTTGTTTGTCTAGGGACAATCTCCATATTACTTATCTATAAACATTCACTATGGGGAAGAAGTTGGTATTATGGATCACCATATGGTTTATCTAAAGGGCAAGGTAACTTATGTAGATTTGTTGAATATGAATACTATTATTGTGTATTAGCTTAATGCAAGTGTGAATGAGTCAGGCTATAAAAGAAAAGCATCATACTATTATCACTATTTAGTGCCTAGTAATGATTTAGACTTTGGTTTGAGGACTTTAGGAAATAACAGTAATATTCTGGGTATGTTGACTTACAAGATACCAAGTGCATTTCAATGTACACTAAGCATGGTAAAAAAACATTTGTTGAATTATTATGTATCTTTAACCAAGCCTAAGCTAGTTATAATAGAATTTGAAGAAGATACATTACGAAGACCGACGCCAAAGAGATTACTATTAGAATGGGCTAATAGTCAAGAGATTAATAAAGAAGAACATGTTAACAAGGTTAATGTAAAGGGTAATATTTTACAACATCATCAGAATGTAAACTCATATTTGATGATCTTTAAGGTCCTATGGAACAAGAACAAGTTAGAGAAATGTTAAGTTGAAGACCTTGAAACTTATAATGAAGATAAAACTATAGATAAAGCAAATAAGGTTGATGAGGATGAAGATAAAATTGTAGATAAAGCAAACAAGGTTGATGATGTTGAAGTTGATATGAACAATTTCAAAGTAAACTTTATTGAAGTTGTAACAACAGATGAGAGGTATAGAAGATGACAGCTTTAATGTAGATGACTATTTGAGTAATGATTCATTTGAAATATCCTCATTAGATGAGGTGGGATGAATTGAGAAGCTAGGGAGGAATGCACTTAAAAGATTTAGAAAATAATATGGTTGGAAATTTTATGTTGGTCAGCAGTTTGAGGATAATGTAGAATTGAAGGCTCTTTAATAAACATGCTATAGAATCTATGAAGGAAATAGGATTTTATGAGAATGGCTAAGTAGGGTTAGGATAGTTTGTAATAGCTAAATTTCACATTTTGAAAAAAGCCTAGATGAAAGCCCAAGCAAGTCAAAAGGCTCGATCTATATTGTATTTCTTTCCAAAATCGTTAATTAGCATTAAGTATTTGATACGATAAACATGACTTACTGATACACCGCTTAGCTTCAAAAACAAAAAAAGTAATAAAGATTAAGTGTTCGGGACCATATTTTTAAGTTTCAAACAACCTATGAAACACTTGAACATCTAAAACCTAACTATCAAATCATCAAATCATTTGAATAGGTAACATATGTCCGTCTAACCTAGTGGCGACCTAGTGGCATATGATTGTTTATCCGTATCGATAAATACATATTCAAGTCCTATGAGCAGGGAATATATAAATTTTATAAGTGAAGTAAAAAGTGTAAGAGACCGTTTGGTAACATTTTAATAATTTTATTAATAAACTATCTTTGAATCTTTCAGAGATAGATTTTGTTTGATTCAAGGTGTGTTTGGAATTTATTAGTTAAGTCTAAAAAGATTTTTTGTTAAAAATCCTTATTAACTTAAATTTTTTCAAAAATGAGTTTTAAAAAAAATGTTTGGATTGTTTAATAAGCTAATAAGTCAATAAATTGTTTTTTCGTAAAATGTCTGGTTTAGTTTATTTTTTATAAGTCAATAAGTTGACATGAGTAATTGTGATGGGTGTAATGAGTATTAGTCCTAATAAGTAAATAAAAAGATTGAAAAGTTAAATTTTCACAACTTAACAAAACCTTTTTCTTACCTACTTGATAAGTTAAAATTAAAAAATCCTTTTAACTTTACTAAACATCAAAACCACTTTGATAACTTTTTAAAAAATTAATAAGTTACAACTTACAACCAAACATACCCTTAAAAGATAGCTTTTAGAGCATTCACATCCCATTCCTTATTTTTATTCTTATAATTAAATTAAAAATTACTATTTTTTTTTTCAATTAAATAATATATTTTTATATCATTTTCATCATATTTTCTCTCTCCTTTACTTACAACCATTTTAAAAGATATTAAAAAAATTATAAAGGTTAAAAAATGAGTTCTTAAATTTACCGATAAACAGTAATATTTTCTCTCTCATTCACTCACAACACTTAAAATTATTTCATATAATATAACAACTCTTACTCACATAAACTAAGGAATGAGCTGAAATGCTCAAAGTGAAATCCTTCCTCTTATTTCATCCTAAATCAATAGAACCATATATGCCCAAAGTGAAATCATCACACTCTTTAATCACACAGTTCTAAGAACATTACAATATCACCATTACTAATTGCAGTCGAAGCAAATATTCTCGTCGAATAGTTTCAATCTCCAGTTGTGAAGTCATCAACATACCATATAGCAGGGTTTTTGATAATTTAAGCAGAGGTTTTAGTAATGGATAGCAATAATTTGGAGCAGACATTGCAGGAGGGTAAGCTTTATCGATACGTCAACAATTTAATCGTTGCTCATCTTCGAGACAACAATCTCACTCAGGTATTGCCCCTTTCGTCTTCTTCATTTCGATTTCAGTTTTACTTCATCGATTTGTTCTTTAGATTCATAAAGTTTAGAAGTTACATTTCGATTATGATGTTATACTGCTTAATTGGTGATCAACCACAATATGTATATGCATTTTAGACTTTTTAATACGAACTTGCTAGCAAATTTCAATGATTTAAGTCTCGTGTTATGGGGCAAATTGCATGATTGGGTTTAAAGTTGAGTTAGGGTTTATGGGTAACACTTTGGTTCTTCAAATGTGATTGATTTTAGGCAGCAAGTGCAGTTGCTTCTGCTACAATGACACCAACTAATATTGAAGCTTCTCCCAATAAGCTTCTTGAGCTGGTTGCAAAGGTTTGTTTTTTGTTTTCTAATGATTTCAGTTTTGATTGGTAAACATGATTAGAGTTAAAAGTGCAGTGGACAAAAAGAAATATAATTTGTGGGTCTGATAAGTAAACAGGGTCTTGCAGTGGAAAAAGATGAAGCTGGCAGGGGACCATCTACATCTATATTGTTTGATTCAAGCGCAGCGTTACCGACAACATATGGATCAATACCAGCTCCCCGTGCTGTTTCTGTAGATTTTAGGTAATCTGATGATCGAATTCTGAGTATTTATGTATCACATAATCACTTCTAAAATGCAATGCTAAACACCCCAACCCCCTATGGATAATTGTTTATTTTGGTCCATAAATGATCAAAAGAAGAATATGTGAACTGATGTTACCACTTGAATTTGCAATAACCAGATAATTAATTCTAATCTCTGGCTCTTTTTGAAGTTCAATTTGCTAAACAAATGCCTCATTCTTAACAGTGCTGCACATAATACAAAAGGCTCCTCAAAAAGCTTCCCAAAACATGAAACCAGACATGTTTCAGAACACAAGGTATACATCCATTTGAACTTAATGTTGAAGTTGCTCATGTTTTTCCCAAATAACATTAAGAGCTTGCTTTTTGGAAACTTACAAGATGGTGTTATGTCATGCAGAATGTTGCAAGATGTGCAAGATTTAGTCCTGATGGAAGCTTTCTTGCATCTGGTAGTGCAGATACCTCAATTAAACTGTTTGAGGTGATGAATTTCATTGAGTAGCTCCTATTGATTGTATGTAGAGGTGGCAAAAAGGGTCGTTTGTGGGAATGGTCAAGACTGTTTGGTTGGAATGACCCATGACACTTTTTGTCCATTTTCTAAAATTGCATTATAAGTAATTCACGTGTTAAAAATTAATAATCTAATTTTTTTTTTAAGTACACCGGTTTAGAAGATTTCGTGCATCAAAAATAAAATTTGGGTGATTTTTTAAATGTTCGACCCATTTATTCATTTCATATTTACCTAATGCTTAAATTTTGTCCATTTGATCCGTTATAGATACAACACAACCCGAATTGACCAATTCGTAAGTAAATGCGTCGAAATTGGCATCTCTGGTTGCATGTGAACCATGTTATGTAGCAAAGTTGGTATCATGTGCAGGTAGGGAAAATCAAGCAGATGCTGCTGCCAGAGGGAAAGGATGGTCCTGTTAGACCTGTCATACGGACTTTTTATGACCATCTACAAGTAAATTTGTGTTGATGCAAAAACATTGCATTTCTTTTTGAGTTGATATATTTTTCTTCCTAAACACTGAAACCCATTGAGATCATGTTTCTTATCAACCTTCTATCAACTCACTTTCAATTTGGGTCGGGTGATGGATGGGTCAAATTGGATGGCAGTCAAAACAGGCAATTTTTAAATGGGGGTAAAATTGGTCTAGATGGGTCGTATTGACCTGCGGCACCCGCCAACAAATTTATTATTATTTTTTTTTTTGAGTTTTGTAAATAATCAGTAATATATTAATATGATTACAAAAATTGAAATTGTTATAATAAAAAGTTATTTTTTAAAATAAAATGATGTAAATGGTTGCAAGCATTTTAGGTGACTTTCTACTTATTTGGCCTATTTCTCTTTGACCCATCATTACTAGAAAATGCAACTTGAATTTACATGTTACCTTATAAATGGGTTGTAATTGCTATCTCTAGTTTTAAATTTGAAAGCAGGGAGACTGACATCTTAAAATTAATAAAATTTTTATACTGCTGCAGCCAGTAAATGATGTGGATTTCCATCCTCAAAATCCTATTTTGATATCTGGGGCCAAAGATCACACAATAAAGTATAATGCGAAACCCTTAAATGCCTAATGTAAGCACAAGTCGGTAGCTTATTATTGTATTAATTGCATACTATCATATTACCAAAATGCAGGTTTTTTGACTTCTCTAAGACCGTTGCAAAGAGAGCATTCAGGGTTATCAGGTTTGTTTGTTTTTTTTTTTATTTGAGTTCATCACAAAACTTTGTGATCATGTAAAATTTGAGTTCTCAAAATATTCAGATTTCTTAAGGAAATCCTTTCCTACTGGTTTTTGATGTACATTGTTACAGGATACTCACAATGTTCGGTCTTTATCTTTTCATCCTTCTGGAGATTTTCTTCTGGCAGGAACCGATCATCATGTTCCACATTTGTATGATGTCAATACTTTCCAGTGTTATCTCTCAGCAAATGTACAAGAAATTGGTGTTAATAGTGCAATAAATCAGGCATGACTACTCCTTATAATTGTTTACATGTGGCAAAACGGATGAGTCAGGATGGTTGGGCAACGGGTCAAAGCTGGTAACTTTTTGATTGGGTTGAAACGTATTAAGCTGTGTCGGCCTAAATTATTTTTCAAATAGTTCTGTATCTTTATACATGATTAGGCTGTCAAATATGATTAAAAATTATTTAATTCAATAATAATCTATGTTTTTCTTTATAAATTAGTTCAAGAGATTTTAAGCGAACATACACTTTGAGACGCTTTTAAGTTCTTACCCATTTGAACCCCGTTTATTTTATACAACCCATTAGAGATAGAACATAACCCTAATTGACCAATTCAAAAGTAAATGGCTGGGAATTGCACCTATATAACTGATTTAGTTGCTTTGACCCACAACACTTTCTTGTTCAAAAATTTTAATTGGTTAGATAATTTATTATTTTCAAATATGTTTCAAAAATCGCACCATTAAGTGATAATATGATCTTTTGACAAGTTATTCTAGAGGTTGCAATTGCCCCTCTATACTGATGACATGTTGACCTGAAAATATATTTTATAAAATTATGTGTGCTTTTGGTGCTGCAGGTGAGATATTCATGTACAGGTGGCATGTATGTAACGGCTTCCAAAGATGGTGCTATTAGAATATGGGATGGGGTAACTAGCAATGTTGTTCGCTCCATACTTGGGGCACATGGATCAGCTGAAGCCACTAGTGCAAATTTTACCAAAGATCAAAGGTACTCATTGTTTCTTACACGTTCCAATTCGAGGTGCAAATTGGGCAGGTTATGTGAGCTGTTTGTTGAAACGGGTTGGGTATTGACCCGAACCATTCTCTGTTTAAAAGTATTGACTTCTTACTTTCTGTTTTAGATATGTTCTCTCGTGTGGAAAGGATTCTTCTGTGAAGCTGTGGGAAGTTGGAACCGGGAGATTAGTAAAACATTATCTTGGAGCTACACACACACAATTGCGTTGTCAGGTATATTAATGAACAAGTGATTAACCTATTTAACTACCGCATTGGCCTCTTGTTGTACACACTTGCAAGAATCAGTGACTTACATTTCATGATTTACGTAAAATATCCTCATGAATTCAAGTGTAATGTCATTGTTTTACAATAATGATTGTTCGTAGAATTGTAGCAGAAAGTGAAGTACTATATAGTCTGTAATAGTTAATCACCATTAGTGAATTAGTAAACTCATAGATCAAGACACCTGCCTCTACACGTGGTAGTTTTGATATGTTTTGGAAGATAAGTCAAATGGGTAAAGTCTTAAAACTGATTAAAGCGGAAACGGAACAAACAGGTCTAAAGTCACCCAAAATGCATTTAAAACACAGGCAACCTCATGAATCTTTTAATTTGGAAATTAGATTTTCATTATAATTATCTAATCATTCAATCATGTTTAAACCATTAAAAATATTAATATTCAAATAAAAAACAGAAAAAAATGTGTTTGCAGGCGACTCTGCCCTGTTCTAAAAAATTATGCATTTTGAACCTAACCCTCTTTGACCCATTACCCCACACACATGATCTGCTGATTTTGCCACATCTAGACCTCCATTATGCATTCACTTACTTTTATCACTATATGGTTTTGCTATGAGACTCTTGTTCGGGAAAGCTAAGAACAAGTTCATGATCAAATAACAAACATTTTCTCCTTATCTTCCGCAGGCTATCTTTAATGATACAGAAGAATTTGTATTATGCATCGATGAACCTAGCAACGAGGTTAGGTGTAGTTAATTGTATTTCATATGTTAGTTTGTCTTAAAAACTTTTCAACTGAGGTTCCTTTAAATTGTTGGTACACAGATTGTCATCTGGGATGCTCTTAGTGCGGAAAAAGTGGCTAGATGGCCATCTAACCATGTGGGTGCGCCCAGGTGGCTGGAACACTCACCTACCGAGTCAGCATTCATGTCGTGTGGTACCGACCGATCAATAAGGTTTTGGAAGGAAACTCCGTAAAGCAATAGAACCTTAAGATTCATTTTGATGTCAAATGTAGTTTGTAATGTTATGATGATGAGAAAGAAAGAGATCTTAACTGTTTTAAT
This sequence comes from Flaveria robusta, assembly GCA_025506415.1. Lineage (NCBI taxonomy): Eukaryota > Viridiplantae > Streptophyta > Magnoliopsida > Asterales > Asteraceae > Flaveria > Flaveria robusta. The sequence continues at coordinate 8,538,429 of CM046474.1, forward strand.
TGGTTCGACTCGACAATGCCACCATTCTTGAAATGTCTTGAAATTTTCAAGATTTCGACTTGTATCCTTGCAATCCTTCAGAAAGTTGTCGAGGAACATGTTTGTTGACATCGTACCAAACCTGGGTCTAAACTCAAACAATGATATTGTTTTGCTAACAATTGTTGTTTAATCTTCATTAACAAGATGGAGCTAAAATGTAAATGTAATAATGATGAATTCTGAAATATATTTCATGAGTTTTACAGAATAATTATTAAAGATGGTTGTGAACAACTAAAAAGATGCTTGAAGAACTTCTTGATTTAGGCTATGGGGTGCATTATAAAACTTAACTCCATGAAGGCGTAATCATTCACTTTACCCTTTTTGTTTCATGTTTCCTTGAGAAAATGGTTTAATGACCTTTAACTTCACCTCGCACACTTTTTTTTAATATTACACATTCAATTTAAATAGAATAATAAACAATAATATTAATTAAAATTAAATAAATACATTTTACCGATAAAAACTAACATAAAAATAAAAACATTAATAAAAACAAAATTTCATTAATTAAAATTAAAATTAAAATTAAAATTCATTACTTAAAAAAACAAACACTCTTGTGAACGTATAAAAATATGATCTACCAAGTTTGGCTTAAGCTAGTGATGTCCTTTTTCAGTGATTGGTGCATTCTAAAACGTCGTCTAAACACGCCATCCGGATACGTCGGGGGTTCTTTAAATCAAACATCAATTAGGAGCTTATGTGCATGTAGCTGTTTATGGTTGAGTGCAACTTTTGAGGCTCGTGGCTACGCTTGTGGTTGTTGCATCAAAGACTGAGCTTCGGCTACAACTGTTTTGAAAAACATCTCCTTTGCAACATCGCAGTCCAATGATGGTGATGATGAAGACATTTTTAAAATTATATAGATGAGGGTATTTTGATGTGAAAATTATAAAGTGTTAATATTTATAGTGGTGGATGGTTGAAAAGAAAAATAAAAAAAAAAAAAAAATCCTTTTTTCTTTTACTTTAAACAGTCAAAAAAATGTTCGACAACAATCATTCATCATATTCATGCTTGTTAAGACGCTCTCTCCCTAACACCGTTAATGCCTGCACCAAGGCGATGTTTAGTGCCCTTCACGAGCCACGTAGGTCCTAACGCCTAGAGGCGTTAGGGTATACCAGATAGCCATATGTAAATAAATGAAAGAGTTAGTAGAACGCGAAACACTCGTTACACTGTTAAGACATTGTTTCTCTGGAGTCTGGACATCTTATCTTACATCTCACGATTCCAAATTTAATCATTCGAACAACATTACAAGTTTACAACAACACCATGTTGATGATCCTCTCCTTATGTGAAGAATGCTCGGAATATGTTATGAACTTAATAAATTAGTGATCTATGTTCTGAAAAGCATAATGTGACTTGATTTTACATGTTTCCAAAAAAGGAAGATATTGTTGGAGAAGACTTCAAACAATCAATTTGCTAGGTGTTTATATCAACACATTATGTTAGGGATGTTACTTATTGACACGATTTAAAAGAAGACATGGGAATAATTAGGTTTTAGGTTGGCTAGTAACAAGTTTTATCAAATAAATAACTTTAAACACAACATGTTAATAAACAGGTTAAACACAATGATGTGTCAATGCCTTTTAAGTATAAGTGGTTTTTAAGTTTTGATTTTAAAGGGGTATATTTAAAAATGTGAACTTTTGAAGTTTGATAATTTGATTTTTAATTTCCCCTCCCTAGTGATGTAAAAATCAAGATAAATTAATCCCCAATCTCCCCTTCACCTAGTAATTTTGACCTAATCGGTCAATTAGTCGCTGATCGGTCTAAGTGGGTCAAAAGAACCTAGGCGGCCCTGGTCAGCCAAATCTGGGAAATTCCGGCCAAATCTGGGAAATTCCGGCTAAACTTGGAAAATTCCAGCCAAATAGGTGTACATATATATATATAAAACTGAACAATTTTATAAAAAATACATATGAAAATGTATGTATTTATCTATAAAACTGAAATTTATATGTAAAAATCTCAATCCCACTAATCCCTAGTCGGTATCTCACTGTCCGATTAACGCCTAACAATTTTTACAGCCCCTTCCTAATATTCATTTCTAGAAGGGAACATTATTTTCACTTTTCACCAACTTCAAATTTCTAGCAACCTTATTTATTATTCTCACTTCCTCATTCATCATTAACTCCTTGAATATCAAGCAAATATATAAACTCAACTTTGTTTATTGGGAATGCAAGATAGAGAACAAAAACAACATTGTTTAAAAGAATGGATCTCACATGTTATGAGGTAATCATTTGGACCCAAAATCTATCTTCAAGCTACTCAAGCCTCAAGATAATACATAAACAAGTCTGGTTATCGAATATAAGTTCAATATATATTTCAATTTATATCATCTAGGCTCACAAACTAAAATCAATAGTTTATTATCTTTGTTTCTTTGCAAACTTTCCTCACTGAGTTCACCATAGTTGCATGATTTGAATTTTAACCAATATGTAAAACAAGAGTAAAATTGTAAATGATCTAAGAGTAAAAACATAAAATGTGTAATGCTACACCACATGAACAACAGTGATCAATATAGAAATCATGGAAAGTGTAGATAATCAAAAATTACAAACATGGAAAGTGTGAATCTATGAATGCAATGATACAGGTTGAGATTGTTAGAAATCAAGTGACACAACGGAAACACAACACACACGCACATGAGCGCACATGATAATCACACAGTTAGAAACATAATATAATAAGCAATAACGACAAAAATTTAAGCGTAATTCGGTCTCAATGAGGAACCTGTCCACGAGCTGCAACTAGGTTATTTCATTATGCACAGAACACCAAAGATTACAGTACAAGACTACGTATATATAAAGACAAATTAGGTTAAACAACTTAGGGAACAAGAACGCCAAACGGGCCTTCCACTCCACACTAAAATAGACCTAAAGGCCTTCACAACCCAACAGAGATATATATTGAACTTATATTTGATGATCACAATCTTCATACATTCAAGCTTGAGTAGCTTGAATATATAGTTTTGGGGCCAGGTGAACACCTCCCAATATGTGACAATCATTTTTTTATGAGGACCAGTTCTCCTGCCAAATTGTGTGATCATATATAAATCTATGGATGCGATCAAACACATTTTTTTAAAACTTAGCCCATGGTCCTTGAGCCGAGCGCAAGCTGGGCTCAGCATTTATACTATTAGAATTACAATGATCAATAGCCAGACAAATCATAAGTTGTTTTAAATGGTCAACAAACTAATACTAACAACTTATAATTGTAGTATTAAATTCAAACTAACATCACACAAGGGGAGCACTTACGGATCTCCAACGCCTATCTCATTAAAGTCTTTGCAAGAACTTGAAAATAAACAATGCCTAAAAAGCAACTTAGAAAGACTCTATCTTGAGCTTATAACATCTCCAGCCTATTTCAAAGTTTATTTGTAGTAAATCTAGGTTTTGTCTAATGTTTACCAAACAACAAAAAAGAAACAAGAAGCAAAACACAATAAGTTCAATGAAAATAAGATCATTGTACCGGCAAAAACTCTTTTTGCATGCTTAATAAGCGCGTCTTTGTGTTTTCTTTGGTTTCTTCACAAAACTCAACCTGATCTTCTTAAGCGTTCTCCTCTTTCTCGCCATCTTTTCTGGCAACGTCTCTCGCTTCTTCTCTTTCACCACTTTAGGTTTCTTCATAAATCTAGGATCCAACTTATAAGCTTTTGCTACAATTGGCAACCCCTTATTTTCAGCTTCTTTAAAAAGAGCATTTGCCTTTTCCACACGCCCATGAGCACATAACTTTCCCATTAAAAGATCATAAGTCTTGATCCCGGGTTCACAATCTTTTTTCATCTTTGTGAAAACACTTAAGGCGTGATCAATCCTTTCAATTCCACATAAAATCTTGAGAAACTCATAATACACTTTTTTATCAAGTTTATCCCCAAATCCAGCAGATTTCATTCTATCAATCATTTCATCTCCCTCACCAATTCTAGCAGCTTGATATAAACTCTTGATTAATACAATAAATGTTTCTTCATTCGGATAACACCCCCACTCCCCCATTCTATCAAACAAACTCATTGCTTCTCCTGTTTTACGAATCTTGCACAAATTACTAATCAAAATGTTAAAAGTTTCCACATTTCTTGGAACCCCTGCAACATCCATTTCAATCAAAACTTTCTCTGCTTCTGATTGAAGCCTAAATGGATCTTTTTTCCTGCAAAGCTTACAAGCACAATCAAGAATCGCATTATAAGCAACCGAACCGATTTGAAACCCCCCTCTATACATTTCCTGTGATAACCTCTTAGCTTCATCAAGTTTCCCATCAACACACCAACCTCTAACCAATGTATCACAAATAAACTCATCTGGGAAAAACTCATTAGCAACATTAGTAACCATTTTCTCAGCATAACTAGCAAACCCATGATCACATAACTTGGACACAATAAACTTCAAAGAATCCAAATTCCTCACAAACCCATAATCATTTTCCATTTTTTCAAACAATCCAACCACTTGTGTAGGCCTACCAGCTCTAACTAAACGATCTACAACAGATTCAAAGGTTTTAACACCTGAAATACCTTTGCTTGCAGCAAGAACTTCATGGGTCGCCTTGAAATCCTTACGCCGGCCAAAATAATCAATGAAATAAGCTAAAGATTCGTCAGTAAGCTTATAATCAGTTCTTGTGGATACCCATTTGTGGAAATCGAGAGCTGTGCGTCCTGCTTCCGGTGAGTGATTCAGTGCAGTGAGGATGATATCAGAGGTGAGTGTAATGTGGGAGAAACTTACGTCAAGGCGATTGGGTAGAGATAGTGATTGATCATTTGGGTCTTTGAGGAGTTCATATGATATAGATTGAGCAATGTTTTGGGAATCTTGAATTGGGGTTTCGATTTGTGTTTGTGAAGTGAAGAACTTGGGGAATGAAAGTGAAAAGGGTGTGAAAAGGGTTGAGGGTTTATGGAGTGATGGTGGTTGCTGGTGGAGAAAGCGGTTGTTAATGGGTTGCAGCGGTGGCGGTGGCGGTGTCGCCGGTGGTGAAGAGAAGCGGCGACGGCGGAGGAGGCTCCGGAGATGAGCCGCCGTCAACGGCGGAGGTGGCCTATGCATCTTTGGTTAAAGAAAGAAAACAAAGGTGAGAGCTTTAATTCAAGATTGGTACTGTAAACCTAAAGTGTTTTGACCCGGGTTAGATCCGAATTGGGTCCGGATTCTGGGATCCGGATCTTGGTTGCTACTATGGAAAAGACTACTTTACCCAAGTTGTTTAGTTTTTGCCATGTTTTCTGAGGGTAAAAGAGTCTTTTTAGCTAAAGGAATATGAGAGGCATATAAGGAAGTGGATAGATGTATGATGATGTGGTTGCCATAAAATCAAAATAAAACTGAAAATCCAACTGCTGGTTCATATTTTGGCCATTGTTCTTGCTTCTATAGGCCAAAAGATTCATCAAGGTACAATTATAAACTTATAATTTTGAAATTTTCATCATGTTGGTTCTTGTGTGTGTGTTCTTAAATGTTATTGTTTTTCATGCAATAGGGTGTTCTAAAGTAGCTAAATTCACTCTAATTTTGTTAAAAATGGTGGGTTTTGTGATTTGGGTGGAATGTTATTTTGAATTATGGCGAAAAAAATTGAAGCTTTATTTTTGTTTTGTGAATCAAATGGTGCAAAATGCATTGCTGTATGGACCATAGGACATATCCTCGTGTTTCAAATCAAAAGAGCAATACATTGCATAAGAAACCCTAATTTATGTTAAACTACTGTATTCTAATGGTGTTATCAAGTAGAGCTACTGAAACAATGCAACATGATGCTCTTGTCCATCCGGCAGGGAAGGGCCTGCCTGTTGTTTGATGAAGGTCCTCAATGAAATAAAGTTCACAACACACATGAAATTTTACATATGAGAAACCTGTGTTTAGTACATTGTTTGGTTTATCTTGACAATCGACCAATGTTTACTTATGAACAATTTAGTCCAGAATTAATAGAATTGTTGTTTGGATATGAACATGGCAATGCACATATATTGTTCCGTTGAAGTGGAACTGAATTTGGCGTTTTTAACTCTCACTTGTTCCTTAAATGGCCAACTTGAGAATTAGAAAAGTAAATTCATTGGCCAATCAGCAAATCGACATAGGTTCCGTTTAGCAATTTTGTCAAACTATGAATAAATACTCATGATAACATTACCATTATCAGATTATTTAGCTTAGTGATTGAATTGTTCAAATTTTGTCAGAGTGATTGCGATTAGGCAACGCCCAATCAAAGCCAACCAAAATAATGTTGTCTTCGCAACAGTTGCCTTGTGCTCAGGTTAATATCTTCTCTATCCTTTTGGCCTGTTTATCAAAAATAGAAGTCAACATCATTTTCTTTTGGCCCATTTATGTCAGCTAGGGCTGTCTACCAATGCCCGGTTTCAGAAAGGTGTGCCCTTTCTTGTCAGAGCAGAGCACATATCAACAGCACCTTCAACCACTGTACAAGGTAAACGCCTTAATTATCGTTTGGAATAAGGTTTTAACTCATGGAATGTAGTTTATGCTATTTTGATCCAAGGAATTATCTGAAGGTTAAAAGATGATTTTCTTTCTATTATTTAAGCAAAAATTCATTAGATGTTGAATTGATTTAGCCTAAGTTAATGAAAGTTATTAAATCTTAGAATTTTGTTGGACTTACAGGAATGAAAATATACATTTGTCCCATTGTTTCTTGATTGAAATATATTAAAATCAGAGTTTTTCTTTCACAGATAAAGCTGGGAGGCGCCAAATGCTTGCCACTGGTGTAACAATAGCTCCTTGGTTGCTTTTGTCATACCAAAAGTCACCTGTGTGTATGTACTTTCCCTGCTGATTATGGTTATTTCCTCTTAAGCTATAAGTGGCAAAATGGACGGGTTGGGTAAGTTAGGTAATTCGTCAAAACGGGTTTAGGTTCAAACAAAAGTATTTTGTACACATGAAAATGGATCATGTGATTAGGTTACATGAATACTTTTTGTCCAAGAATTTGATTTTATTATTATAGTTCATGTGTCAAATATGATCACAAAAGGATATGAACTTTTATTAGCCTTGAGGAGGTTTATTCGTTAAAACACAATTGGGTGACTTTTACTATGCTTGACCCATTTCAAGCTTAGCTATTTTTCACACCTGTTGGAGATGAAACATAACCAAAATCAGCCCATTATTTATGAGTTGGTTGAAAGTACCACTTCTACTAGAGTAATAGATAGAATATAACTCATTTCACCTGTATATATTTTTGGTTTTGATTTCCTTTATAGCCTTGATCAAATTTGATTTTCGCGATGTTTGTTTCATTAACTCATTAACAATCACGGCTTTCTAAGAGTAAGCTTTTGATATGACTCAGTTGCTGCAGAAAATGTGAAAGGATTTTTACCGGTCACAGATAAGAAAGATGGATATTCGTTTCTCTATCCCTTTGGATGGCAGGTATAATTTATGTTTTTATTTGATTATTTTCTTTTATTTCCTCTGTTGTATGAAAAATTTATACTTATCCAATCCTCCCCAGACCCTACTTATAACTTTACTATGAGTGAGATTTTACTATATACGTTTGTTTGTTTTGTTCTATGAAAATTATAAAATATAATTAGGCATACAATTTCAGTTAGGAAGGATTTTACTATCTTGCAATTTTCATGAACAGCAGGAATAATATGTTCTCTTTCCTCTCTTTTTTTATATTTTTTGAGCCAGGAAGTTGTTATTGAAGGGCAAGACAAGGTTTTTAAAGATGTTATCGAACCTTTAGAAAATGTGAGCGTTAATGTATTTCCTACAAACAAAGAGGACATCCGAGACCTTGGTTCACCACAAGAGGTTTGCTTATACTTGTATAAAGTGCTCATTTATAAATTATGTGTGCTTTAAATATCTTTTAACTGCTTCTTGCATCTTATAATTACTCTTGTTTCTAAAAGTATGCTTTGTGCTTCACTTTTGAAAATTGAATTCCTCATGTGTCATGAATATTGCAACTCGTTCGTGAACATTTGTTGTAATCCTCAGGTTGCTGAAGCTTTAATTAAAAAGGTTCTTGCTCCCCCGTCACAGAAGACAAAATTACTTACTGCTGCCGAGGTTAGATTCTTAAATACATCTACATATATATGCCAAATGTAGAGAAATTAAAATCAAACTTGGATGATCTAAGAGACGTGTATAGCACTTTAAGATCGAAATTATTCGGTAGTTCACTCGAATATCTCAATCAGATATAACTCAGATTTGATCAAGAACTAAGTATGATTTTGTGTGTATTTTTGTGAAGCAGAAGAAGAGAATTCGAGAGAGACCAAAATGATGTATCAATTCAATTTTCAGGAGAGGGGAAAAACTGCCATATTTGGCGGTTATATTTTTAATTCAAAATAACTAAAAAATGTGCCTTTTTTCCACTTGAATTTCACATGTGAAATTCTAGAAAATCAATTTTAAATGCATTTTTTATTGAAGCCATTTTTATCAAAATAAAAAATTTCCAAGCTTGACCCCAGCGTAGCAGCCCCCGGACCCCCGCCAAGGGGGCGTTGCCCCTTTGGAACACCCATTGCTTAGGGGCTTCGCCTCCCTTTAGAAGGTTTTCATCAAAGAGCACAATAAACTCAAACAAGTGCGCACTCCCCTCCTCCTAACTTGTTTGATGGATATTATGATCACATTGGTCATTAGTCAATCCAATTACACTAAAATATCTACCACAACATTCCTCCTTTACCGACTTCCCAAATTTGGCTTATTTATGTTTTAGTCGTCTTATATAGTCCAATATTTTTTTACACAAAAGCGTATACTCTAGTTGACCTTGGAGTTGAAAGGTAACTCACATGACACTGAATTGTCAAATGTTTACTCATTTGTAGCATATAGGTATCATCTTTACATTTTTACTCGTTATTTGCTTGGGGAAATTTAAGTATTATTTCACCACAAGCGCTAGTCATTCAACCAATAAATCATTATTGTTGTGGCTTGTGGTGGTGGTGGTGGTGACAAGGTCTTTTGGTTGCTATTGATGGTGGTGATAATGGTTAAACTAATAGTGGTTCTTGGTGGTGGCTCAAGAGAAGCCGAAAGTGTGCGTGTGCGCTTACGTACTACTGAACATTTATCACTTTTCTATTTCACAGCATGATGTTGATGGGAAAACTTATTACACCTTTGAATTTGTTGCTCAAGCTCCAAACTTCACTCGCCACGCTCTCAGTACAATCGCCATTGGCAACGGTATAAACAATGCTCAAGTGGGTTGGGCCTGATGGGCAGGGCCATATACATCTTTTTGTCCTTTAGGATTTTATATATAATTGATGTAGTACTAAATAAGATTACAAAAACTATACTGTTAAATATAAAATTCTAATGCTTATATTAAAGAGATTTAGGAGGTTTTAACCATCTGAGAACACTTTAGAGTTTAGATGGTTTCCATTTTTGACCTGTTTAACCAGGTTTAAAAACATTACTCATTTGTCTCATTAGAAATAAAAATACGATAAACGGGTCAAACTCTAAAATTTTTGACTCTGCTGGCACAGCCCAAATCAATGCATATCTAGTCAAATGGGTCAAAATCACCACCTCTAAAGTTTCTAACTCTGCTGGCTGATTTATTTGTGTTTTGATCTTTTAGGGAAGTTTTACACTTTGACAACAGGGGCGAACGAGAGACGATGGGGCAAGATGAAAGACAAGTTGAACACCGTGATCGATTCCTTCAAAATCTTCAATGTTTGAATAATCATTCATTGTTTCAACTTCATTAACCAACTCTGCAGGCTATCCCATTTCCATATATAGTTGAGCATTTGTATTGAAAATTAAATTTAAAATTAAGCATCTTTTTGCTGCATTTTCCTTATATATACCAAGAAACTCCATGTTATAGACTATTACTTATGATTTGTCTTTTAATATTCAATTTTATTTCAAGATTTGGTATTTTTATAACAAAGGTAAAATTACTTATCAGTATTTGTGTTCAAATAACAATAAGAGAAGTTGAATAATAGTGATATACAATGGTTATAGCTTGTGTCACTTGAAAGTTGGATACAAATATAATAAATTTTTTACAGACGTCATCTAACAAATGGCTTCGTGTACTACCTCTGCCCCTAGTTTTGAGTTAAAAATTAGCCCCTAGTTTTAAGTTAAAAATTAGCCCCTAGTTTTGAGTAAAATTTTATGTTGTATTAAAGAAAAAATTACATAAATAGTCTTTATGGTTTAATTTAATTGTATGTTTGGTTCCTAAACTTTTAAAAATTATAAAATTAGTTTAAATTTTTATGTAATCATTGTAGGTTTGGTCCCTAACAGTTACTTCATTCATTTTTTTATAAATTTTATAAAATTTGAACTAACTTTTAAATTTAATTTTAGATACTAAAAGTACAACGACCACATAAAAGTTTGAACTAACTTTGTACTTTTGTAAAATTGGATGACTAAATTTGCAGTGATTAACTTTGCAAGTTTCAAAGTCTGAAAGACCAATCATGCAATCTGATCTTACCACAAGGACCATTTATGTAATTTTCTTTGTATTAAATTCATCTATTACTAAACCAATCTAATTTATAATTTGTAGAGTTAAGTTTAATTTTACTCCTTAAGATTTGTTAAAAATAAATATTTTCCTTCAAAAGATTAAAGACATCAATTTACCTCCAAAATTTTCATAAATTGTTTTAATTTTAATCCAAAAGTTTCATTAGTTTTTTAAGGGTTATTGGATTATAATAATCCCAACTTTCATTTATTGACCGATATTAATCCCAACCCAAGAAATGTTTACAGACACTCCCAACTTTGAGTTTATTTTTCTTCAACGATCTCTTACTAACTGAGAGTTAACATCGTTAGTTTTTCGATGACGTAGACTGTTTATATGGCCAAAACACTAAGCGGAAAGTTGAAATCAACCATTTGGTCCATAAATCTAAAACTTTCGTACCCTAAAGCCCGTCAATCTCTACAATCTGATCTGAACCACTTAACTCATTCGAGCTAGATTTCATGTGACGTTGGAGGCTATACACCGAAAAACGGACTTGATGGAGGCTGGGCGGCGGTGTAGTTGAAAAATGGCTTAATGATGGCCTCATTTCATCAAAAAAACTAACTGCGGTTAACTCTCAGTTAGTAAAGGATCGTTGGAGGAAAAAAAAATTCAAAGTTGGGAGTGTCTGCAAATATTTTTTGAGTTGGGATTAATCCCGCACAATAAATAAAACTTGAGATTATTAAAATATAGTAACCCTTGTTTTAATTTTATTCAAAATAATAAAACTTTTGAAGTGAAATTAAAACAACATATAAAACTTTTAAAGGTAAATTGATGTTTCTAATCTTTTGAAGAAAAATAATTAATTTAATTAAATCTTAATAAGTAAAACTGAAATTAACTTTAATTTGTATCATGAACGCAACTAAAACACAATATACATAAGATATGATTATTACCATTTGTTCATCTAGGAGCTATGTTCAATGATGACAAAGGTAAAGACTTTTACCAAAAAACGCTTCCAACTTTTAGAAATAACAATTCTCACTAGGGATGTAAACGAGCCGAGCCGAGCCCAAGCTCGTTTGGGCTCGAGCTCGGCTCGTTTATAGTTTTATTTATAAAGCTCGAGCTCGACTCGTCAGAAAATTTTCAAGCTCGAGCTCGGCTCGGGCTCGGCTCGTTTATGTTAAATTATTATATTTTTATTTTTTTATAATTACTTTTATAATTATTTATAATCATACTTTTTATATATAACATAATATATATTATTTAACTATTTTTTATCACAATAATATATTTAAATAATATAATTTATGTAAATATGTATTTATATATATTTAATATGTAAATAAAAAACTATATAAACAAAAAGCTCGTTTAGACTCGCGAGCTAGCTCGAGCTCGATTTCTAAAGATCGGGCTCGAGCTCGGTTAGTAAATGAGCAATAATCTGAGCTCGAGCTCGGGCTCGAGCTCGTTTAAGCTCGGCTAGATTCGAGCTTTTTTCGAGCCGATCCCGAGTAGCTTGCGAGCCGGCTTGGCTCGTTTACACCCCTAATTCTCACCACGTCAAAAATCGTTACCTGTCTACTTAGCTATCTTACTATGCAACATCACCTATTTTGGTTCTATAAGATGGAGAGTAAACAATACATGATACAAGTTTACAAAGTATGATCATACTATATACGTCTAATCCTCTCATCACTTTATGATACGATAAGTTTTACTTTTGATTATTTTATTTGTTACTTATATTTATTATAGACGAACACCAATGTTTCATACCTGTAACTTTTGCAAGTTATGCAAAAACATAAATAAAATAATTAATCAACAATCATAACAAAAGCAAATATTTAGGGTTTACTTGGTAGATAGTTTAATAAAACATCATGGTACAATTGCAAATACAATAATTGGACTTCTACATCATGGTACCACTCGCATTACCTTAAGCAATCATGGTACACACAACAGCATTATTTATAAATCTGTTTTGAATATCTTTACTTTATAACTTTGACTTTGACCGTATAAAAAAATGCATAACGCTTAACTTAACTTTCGCTTTTTGTAGGAACCAAGAGGAACCTGATCTTTTTGCGATATGATGTACATAGTTTTATCTTACCCTTTGTGTAGGACGCTGTTTCTCACAACTTGAATCCATAATCTTATAAAGTAACAACCTTACCATTTGATTTAATGTCGCTCTTAAATTAATGTATAAAAATATTGATTAGTAACGATAAAAACTGGAAAATTTATGAACTAAATTAAAAATAACTATTTCAATTAACACTAGGGATTTAATTTCATAACTAAATCGTATTAGTAGTAAATTTGTTATTATGTCCTCTTATTATATAAAATTTAATACTTAAATATATAAATCATTATCACATTATTAATTTCATTCCTTTCAAGCAAGTGGGTGCATCGAGCTTAATGCTTCAATCATTCCCTCTTTGCCCATTCGTGGCATATCACATGTTTGAGTACAATGATGATAGTTGCAATGACACCATTATGTTTGTCTTTTTGAATCTTGTACAAAATATATATATGTCTTCATATAAAAATTTATTAGGTTTTTATGAATTAAATGTTAGTGAATGAATTTGTGAACTCACTTTGACAATTTCAACTCAGTCATATAGAAATAAGTCAATTAGGGTTCATATGGATAAATGTAGAGGAGAAAGTTATTAAACTGGTCAATTAGTTCCAAAGTCAAATAAATTACATTCAATTGATTATAATCTTCTAGATCTCTTTAATTTTAATATAAAAATATACCTAATTTTTACAAATATTTAATACGTGCATATAACTTTACAATATAATAACCAAGTATTAAAAATGTTTCAATTATGTCAATCAAGTTTAAAAAATGTTTCACTTAATTCACTTAGCTTACATGTTTTATTTAAATTAAAAGTTTTAACATGTTTTTAATATTTTTTAATTTTTAAATTCTACTAGAAAGTTTATCAATTTTTATGTTTGCATAACCCACCCGTCCAACCCTTAACACAAATTGTCATTTATTAAATGTCTTATTGTCATTAAACAATGATTGCTCCCCAACCACAAAACCAATGTTACATGTGTTTCTGACTCAACAAAAGTTGGAAAAAATGGTTTGTGTCATGCTCACTCAATTACTACGTAATCATTGCCCCCATCTATCATTACACCTTTAACACACTATCCGAAGGTTTGATCATTACATTATGGAAGGAACAATAAGAAAAATATAGTAAGAAGGGTGGTCACAATAAGATTAAAGTATATGGACAGGGCCGGCTCAATCATTTTAGTGGTTTAAAACGAAGTTAATTTTGGAGGTTTTTTTCTTAAGTTTTTAATAAAAACCTTCTTCTTTTATCCGGGCTTGGTATCAGCAAAAATAAACTAAATAGCTTATATTTGGCGGAGTTAAAATTTTTTTTAATCTACTTTTTATATATTTAAAAAACACGCGAAACATTTATATAAAACTTATTTTTCTAGCTTTTTTTGAAACAAACTCTTTAATCAAATCTTCATACTCAATCTTATAAGATAAATCTTTTTCAATTGATAAAATAGCTAACCCATTTAATCTTTTTCTAGCAGGCCCAAGTTTTAAAGATTAAAATTAATACCAAGACTAGTCTGGCCCAAAACAGAACAGTTAACCCAAAACGTAATAGCTAACCCAAAACTGTAATTACCCTAGCCCAAACACTGAAAAAACTTGAGGCCCTCAACAAGTGGAGGCCTTAGGCTATCGCCTGGCCCAATAAGCTTATTGGGCCGGTCCTGTATATGGATGGTGCTTTTTATTACGAATTTAACTATGAAAATATACAAATGTTCTTTACCTTTGAACTTGTAATATAGGCGACTTTTAATTGGATTTCTGTTCAAATTAGTTGTTTACCGATGTCATGCGTTTATGAAGACAAAACATCCATTTTGCTCAAAATTAAGAAAGATGTATCTAGTCTTAATCATTTCTCTCACTTCCACTCTATAAGTTGGGATTGGGATATACATTTACAAAACTTTTGAAAGTTAGATCCCTACTAAATAAGACTTGCTATCGAGGAATGGCACCCTCACGTCTTACAAAGATTGGGTTGACAAACTTAACTGATTGTTTATTTAAGTTGTTCAGATACTATCTGAGAATGGTTACATATAGTATTTGGAGAGTGGATGCTCTAGACATGTGACAGCAAACAAGTCTCTTCTCCAAGACTCAGGCTTGTACATGGCACGCAGGGATATATAGTCGGTTCATGTTTCATTTTAAATGGTAAAGTTAAGTTTGATATTGTTAGTTATGTTGTTGAGCTTTAAGTTAGTTTGCTTTGTATGTCTCAGCTTTGTGATAAAACTTCTTTGTTTTATTTACTAAAGATCTTTCACAAATTTATCAAATGAGGAGACACTACTACAAGAGAAGAGAAAATTCTATTTATAAACAAAAAGGATAAACATAACTGATGAGGCTAAATATGTTATTGCTAGAGGTTCTTATACTCAAGTCCTGTGGATACATAATCAATTAGGAGATTATGAAATTGACTTAGAGAAGACCCAAACAAGGTTGAAAACACTAGTGTAATCTCAATCACAAGATATCGTATTTTAACACTTAAAAAGAGCAAACATATTGATATCATTTATCATTTTCTTAAGAAAGTTGTTGAACAAGGTAAGATAGATCTCTAATACATTCAACTTTTGATCATTTTATAAAAGCAATTTGACTAGAGCATATAATCATGATGAAAGGTTTTATTATTTGGTTTCATCACTTTGAATGATTAATTTTGATTAATCTTTATGGTTTAAGACCAAAAGTATAGTATTAGAAACAACTTGGGTTTCTACTAATGTCATAATTGCTACTTGTGTCTTCTATAGTAACATAGGTTTATAATGATGACACATAGTAGACGGTAGTAACTTACGCTCCTATTTATGCCTAAAAATTATTGTCAACAACCTAAGTTGTTATCGATACATCTTAAGTTGTTTTAAAAATTCTATAAATCTATCATAACACTTATTCTACCAGCTCTTTTGATAAAATAGTATTATTTTTAATTTATTAAGGATTCTAGAATAGTAATATCAGCTTTTATGATTGTTTGAATTTCCATCGAAATGTTATACTCTTAGTTTATACAATATATATCCAAACCTGAACCTTCGTGATTCTCAACAAGTTAAACTTTTCACTCTATTCTCCAACTTTCAAACAATTGCAATGGTTCATACCCTAGACCCGCAAACCAACATAGTGGGTTGCCTTGATAAATTTGAGAGCAACCTCGAATTTCATTAAAAGATTAATTTTCTCTTGAACTGTCTAATAACTTAAACCGTCACTACCAAACCCTAAAATTTACAAAACATTTATTGTGGACTACTGAGAAGTCGTTGAGGTTTTCTCGGTAGTGGATGCTTCGATAAATGGTCATCAACACTAAGAAGCTCATTATTTATGTCAAAAACATACATTACATTTAGATGAAATGGGTTGTAGGCAATCTTTTCCAACTTATGTGACCAATCAAATCTTTATCAACATTGGATACTCTAGATATTTTCAAATGTGAAGAAAAACCATCTTCAAAAGTATTTTCCCAAACATGGCGATATCTAGTAGAGATTTTCCTAACAGCAAAACTAGACATTGGGATTAAGCCCCTAAATGATTCAAAATACATTATTTAAACTCTGGTTCAAGGTTCAAATTTAATTAATATAGATACATCATGGAAGATGTTGCTGATAAAACCAAAATTAGAAAGAAAATTATTATCAATCTAAGATTCTAAACTTTGATTTACTAAAAAACTTAGGTTAGATTTCAAAACCACTAAGGCCTCTGCTTTAGGTAAAAGAAAATTATTATCAAGCTAACCACTCATGATGCATCCTTACAAAAGGACCTTGCTTCATTACAGAGGTACGCCACGCTTCTACAAACAACCTCATTTAAGGATATAGATATTAAAAGCGTGTTTGGGATTGCTTATTTTGTTTCTCATTTCTTATTTTTTAAAATCTTTTTTTTTACCTTATATAAAAAATCAGTTTGAAAAGTAATTTTGAGTTTGTCAAACATTTTTTTACTTATTAAACAATCCCAAACACCCATTAAATTAGTGCAATTACCCATGCAGACATGGGCGAAGCATTAAAGGGGCCGTGATGCCCCCCTTCCCCCCCCCCCCCCCCCTTTTCTTTTTTTCGTCAGTGATGTTAATTTTTGATCCAGTAGTACAAATTTTTAGCCAGACCGTGTAATTTTTTTATATATACCGAGTTCGTCCCCCATAAAATAAATTAATTTCGCCCCCGCCCCCCGTATAAACATATCCAAACTCCGCCACTACATGCAGAATCCATGCTAATTGACTTTCTCAACCCTTAACCAATCAAAAGTATGTGTTAGAAAAAATTATTAGTCATGGCACTCTTGATTCTTTTGCAACCAAAGTATTCTCTAACTATTGATATCTAAATACTTAAGGATGAGCTAAAACACATATATGGGGGTTCTTTAAAAAAAATTGGAATTTTACTAATCTAAACTATTGATTATTGGCCAATATTAAACTCAACTAATAATTTCACCACCATTAATCATAACTTTTGATTTTGTTACTAATAACAATCCATATCTAACTGTTCGTTAACTTTGTTAGCTTATTCTGACATATCACGTGATGTGCCTCGTGACATGACGTATAACATAGTTATAATTAAAAATACAAACATATCACTCAATTCTTTTTGTAAAAGATCATTTTGTGAAGTTATTCAATGTAACGCTTTTATCGCTGGTTGAGTAACTTGGAGATAAAAAGACGCAAAAACTAAGTGATATATTTATATTTTTTATTTTAATTATGTAATACTCAATGTCACATGCACATCACGTGCCATGTCATTAAAAATTTACAGAGTTAACAAACAGTTAAACTGATACTGATAACAAAATTGAAAATTGGGATTAGTACTGGTAAATTTGTTAGTTAGGATTAATACTGACCAATAGTCAATAGTTTGGATTAGTAAATTTCAATTTTCCTCTTTAAAATGACCAAAAGGTTGCTATTTTGTTGTTTAGATGTTAGGTTCCGTTTACGTCGTAACTTGCTAGGCATTATACTTTTTTCTATCTATACCAAACTGATGCAACTTAATACATTTATTTTATATACTTAAGCATGTTAATATCACAGACATAACACCCGTAACAAAATTCACAAACGTGTTACAATGCGTAGATTTAATTTCTAGTTTAACCAGAAAGTATGTTAATGCACAAAAATATTAAGATAATCATCAAATAAATTTATCAAAATAGTCGTCGAATTAGAAGAGTAATTACCAATTTGATAGGCAACGATCTCATCTTACTTCATTCAAAAACGGACCATACTTAATAAGATGGATACTAAAGGCATGTTCGCTAAACTTTTATTATTCTTAGAGTTAATTACACGATTGGTCCCTTTGGTATGCCTATATTACAAGATTGCTCTCAACTTTTAAGAAATTACAGGTTTTGTCCCAACTGTTTATTAAATTGTAACACGGTTGGTTCCTCACACTAATTTTTGTTAAGTGTCTCAGTTAAATGAAGATGAAAAGATCAAAATATCCCTGAACTAAAACAACAAAATACATATAATATATAAGAGACCCACTTTTTTTAAATAAATAATTGTATATATACATACTAATATATATAAGTTTAGTGTATATATATGTCGACCACCACCACCACCGTTTCTTCTGCAACACCACTTTCCAAACATCACCATAGTCCGACCCCCCACCATCGTGTCATCACCACCATCATAGTCCGACCACCACCATCATATCATCACCACCACCACCACAGTTCGACCCCTGCCACTATGTCATCACCAACATCATAATCTAACCATCACCACCACCACCGATATCGCTGCACCAACCACCACCACCATCGACCCTTACCCACCCAGCCACCCCCGATTGCCCAATTGCTATTGCTACATCCCCACCTAGCCTTCCGATCGCTGTTAGCTACATCCATCTGCTCCATTCTCCCGGTAGGCATTGCCAGCGGTTCATCATCGTTCGGTAGAGACAACAGCCGACAGTCACAATCGTTTCTCTTTGTTGATAAAGCTATATCCGGCAACCCAATCATTGCCGGCGGTGGAGAGTGATGAAGAAGAAGGGCGGTGGCGGTGGAGTTAGGGCGGTGGAGGTGTGTGTGCCGGAGATGAACGAAGAGGTAGTGGTCTGGATTTTATTTTATATATTTTGTCTTTTAGTTCAAGGGTATTTTAAACTTTTCACCTCCACTTAACTGAAAAACATAACAGAAGTTAGTGTTATGAATCAATTGTGTTACGAGTTGGTAACAGTTGGGACCTAATCAGTAATTTCTCAAAAGTTGGAACCAATCTTGCAATATAGACATATCACAGAGACCAATCATGTAATTAACTTTTATTCTTATTTTAATAATTAACAAAAGGTAGTTCATTTTTGATTCATTTTATAATCAAACAAATCATGATTAGGAATCATATTTGAGTGTTTAATATCTAACATTGAAATATCATATATTGAGTTTCTTTGTAAGGTTTATTAGAGTGTATCATTAGTCATTACAACGAATATTATGCTACTAAATATTACATAGCATAAGTATCACGTTCTTTCTTTTTGAAATTATCTAAAATCCTTTTACTTTGTAATCTCATTCGAATTATGTTAATTTGTGTCACCAATGCTTTCATTTCACCCCCACACATAGTCACCACAATACGGACGTTAAAATCCGCTATGGCTTATGCTTATTGAAATTTATAAAACCGCTATGCACCATGCATGTAAATTATTTTATCTTAAATTTAACATTTTCAATCTGTATAACACACGGGTGTTTAGGCTAGTGTTTATATATACGAATCCTAATTTTGGTAGGGCATTGAATACTTGATAGATATTTACGTATTAAAAGCAAAAAAAAAAAAAAAAAAAAAAGGAATCTTATGGGAGGGGTAAATAGATTAGATCTGGACTAGATTGGAAGCATGAAGGGTCCTTATTTCTGAATAAATTATAGCATCATATTCAGAAATTAGAATATAATTATTTACACATTTAAATTTTATATTTAAATTCAATATATTTATTATTTTACTTTAAATTTTAATTATTTTTTTATTATTATTATATAATGTTTTACTGGGAAGAGTTCAAATACAAATAAAAGAAATGTAAAAAGCTCTTAAACTAAATATAAACCATTAACTTAGTTAAGATTTATTGTTCTAATTTTTTTTAAATAAAAAAATATAGATTTGTTTTTTTGTGGAACCCTTTTCAACAATATTTTAAACCAGTGATTTTTGGATCTTAATCAAATCAATAGGTTAGATTTATGTAATATTTTTCATTTAACTCGTATCATACATAGGTTTCTAGTTTGGTTCAATGAATAAATGGTTACAACACCGAAAGTAAAACTCCTAAAAATGCCATGTTTTGTTTTATAAAAGATATGGTCAATAGAATATGTTCAAATAACCATCACAATATCCTAATGCACTATAAGAAGAATCCCTTTATTTGCAATGCATTCAAAGTTAAAATGGTATTTTGAAAAAAGTAATGACCCTTTATATGTATTAGAATCATGATATAACATCAACACACTCCTGAATACGACATAATATGCCTATGGAACAAGTAAGTGTCATAAATACGAAAATAAAACATAGTGGACCATAAGCAACAAGAATCACATTGCATCAATTATGGTAGTACGGATCCCTAAATAGGTTGTGACACTTTAAAAATGTATATAAGAATTTAAGATATGAAAATGATAAACCCTTAGAATGTGAATAATTGTTAGATGTGGTGGTGTAGTGTTGTATGGATTGATAAAAGGAACTTTGTTTTCTTGCCATTGAAAGAAAGTAATTCAAGAAAATAATGTTTGTGTTCAAAATACCCTTCAACAAAGTATATGTTTGTCCTATTTTTATTGAATATAACAAAGCCTAGGGTTTGGTTATGCAAGTTTTTACCACAATGCAAGAAGTTGACAATAAGATAGAGCATAGCCTTTGAGAATGCAAATGGCACAAAACAAAAAGCATGAAAGAATAAAGATGAATAAGATGTTAGGTACAACTACAAGAGTAATAAATTAAATAAATAGAATGCTAGTAATAATATCTATATTCTGATTGTGATCGAGTAAATTATATAGATTATCCATGTGATATGCACATTATATGGTTTTGATCATTAAATCTTAAAAATTACGGATTTGCTCCCTGATGTTACCAAAGAGTATCACGTTTGGTTATTTTCATCAAGAGAAACCTCTTAAATTCATGTAAAATAATCATTTTATCATGTTACTACAAACTAAAATCGTTCTTTAGTTTAACATTTGCATGACTCAAGGAATGTTGTAAAAAAACATGAAATTACTATTAATATTTAGTTAAAAATATAATTCACAACAAACAAAAAAAAAAAAAAAAAAAAAAAAAACAACGAAATTAAACTATATAAAGAGTTCCCATAACAAGACCATGATCATTACATAACTTGAAAGGGCCAAGGCATGACATGACATACATGAGTCATCCATCTAGTATGCATATTATATGATTTTGATCATTACTTTTTAGAAATTAAAGATTTGCTCCTTGATGTTTGTCAATAAGTAATACGTTTGGATCTTTTCACTAAGAGGAGATATAAACCTAATAAATCCTAAGGATTTGCTCCTTGATGGTTGTCAATAACTATCAATTTTACTTGAAATGAAAAATGACCTTTAGACGAAAAATAATTGTGTTTATCTTCGTCACCACGTCAAGTTTTTATGAGCGCGTTGTAAGAGAAAAAAAGCTTATTGATGATGGTGGCGGATGAAAAAGAAAAAAGAAACAAACTAGGGATTAGGTTTTTGTTCTATCCGTGAATTTTTGTTTTTGAATGAAAGCAATAAGATGATCATTTATTATGGATGAACAAGTTTTTTAACGAAAGTTAGCGATAAGAAACAAATAACACTATGGGCAATATTGATTCATTAAAATATAAATAACAAAAACCATAAAACCTACGTATAAGTAATATACTATTTTGTTTTACTATAAGACAATCTTATACGTTACCACATAATTATAACTTTGAAACAAATAAAGAAAAGCCCAAAACGACACCAACTTCCTCACTGATATTTGTACGATCATGTTGTGTACCATGAACTAGTGTCATTCTTTAAGTGTAACATTTGCACGAGCATATGGCCCCAATGAAAAAACTCAAGGGATGTTGTACAAAAACATGAATGGATTACTATATATGGTTAAAAAAGACAATTCACAACAAAAAAACAAACACAATTGAACTATATAAAGATCTATATAAAGATCTCCCATAACAAGACCATATCATCACATAACTTGAAAGGGCCAGGACATGATACGACACACATACATATAAGTGCACACATGCATACATATATCTATCTAATATGTCTCAAACAAAATGTTTATCACAAAATGCATACTTCAAAGTTCAAATCCACCCCCCTACTTCTTGAAATACAATATTACCCCTTTAACTATGGTTATTAACTTCTCTTGCCACATTATCAAACCCTAGCCACAGCCTTGCACACCAATGGCTTCTTCATTTCAAGTGACATTTTCAAACACTCAGACAAATCAACCTGACCCGACTCGGATCCGACCCATTTAAACTTCTGAAGTAATTGGGCCAACCAAAGCTCAACCGTAGCCAAACCCATCGCCTTCCCGGGGCAAACCCTCCGGCCCGCCCCAAACGGAGCCAAGCGAAGATCCGAACCCATAACCGAAACCTCCTGGCCCATAAACCTATCCGGGTCGAACCTTTCCGGGTCGGCCCAAAACCTCTCATCATGGGCTATGGCCCACATGTTCACCATAGCCGTTGTCCCCGCCGGCACCACATGTGGGCCCACTTGGGTATCGTGGATCGCCAGTCGAGCCCACGATAAAAGCGGGCCCGGCGGGTGCACACGTAACGTTTCTTTCACAATTGCATGAAGGTAAGGCAGGTTCGGGAGGTCCGTGTCAGACACGGACCGACCCGAACCTAACCCGACAACACCGTCAATCTCAGATTGCGCTCGTGCTTGTATCTCCGGGTGTAACACCATCCTCGCTAGTATCCACTCCAACAGTATCGCCACCGTATCAGTTCCCCTGAAGATCATTTCCTGCAAAATCAAGAAGTAAAATTGCATAACATATGTGTAATATCGACTGAAATAGATCACAATCATTCGTGTAATTTCAAATTAAGCATACCCAAAGAACAGCAATCATATCAGATTCACTGAACTTATTCTCCGACTGCAAATCAAGCAAAACATCAACAAAATCGCCGCCGTGGGAAGATCTTCGTTCACGGTGTTCATCAATGATTCCGGTGACGAAAACATTAACTTTAGACACTAAACCTCTGCATCTCCTCCTGACCCCCTGAAGATCAAACATACTTATGATCGGAAAATGATCACTCCAGTTGAAGATCGCGAGCAACTCATAACCTTCACTCACCAATTCCTCCACTTCACCACCACTGAAATCATCATACGATCTACCAAACACCGTCATCATGACATTGTTCAACGACGCAAAGTGAAGCAACTTCTTCACCTCCACAACCCCATCACGATTCATCGAAGACGACACCTGATTCACCAATTCGAGCCCTAATTTCCCCCGAAAACCCCCAAAATCCGACACCCTTTTAGGGCTAAACAAATGAATCGCCGATATTCTTCTCAAATTCCGCCAATACTCACCGTACGGAGCGAACCCCATCGCACGGTGGAACAACAGCTCGTACGCCGACTCCTTCACCGGCCGATCAGCGAACGCCGAGCTGTTCAAAATCTCCTTAGCGGTCTCCGGGTGACTCGAAACGACAAATGGAGTGAACCCAACGGAAAACGCCATTAAAGGGGTGGCATTAAAGGCTGAGGAGAGCTTCGCTAGCGTTCTGTGAGTCAATTCAGAAGTGAAAACATACAAAAGGCCTAATATGGGAACGCCGGAGGGCCCCGGAATGGTGGGTTTTGATCGGGATTTCGATAGGGCCCATGCGAGACCACCGGGGGTGAGGAGGATGGTGACGACGGCGATGAAGATGACGACGGAGATGAGGAGGTGGACGGTGGCGATCGGCGGTGATACGTTAGTCGGAATGCACAGAGTTGCAGAAGAAGACATTGTGTGTGTGTGTTTGTGTGTGTGATGAAGATGATGAGGGTTAGAAGGGGTATATATAGGGAAGAAGATGAGTGTGACTCTAAAGGGAGAGAGATTTCCCTCTTTTATTGTGTATTTTTGTAATAGTTTGAATATGTTTGGGGTTGTATAATACAAGTTGAGGTGTAGTTGATGATTTTTTAATAGTTGGTTGATTTTGCTCTCATTTGTTTTATGAGATAACATATACTAATGATTTTTATGTTGTGCGCTACGGCGATTAGGATTGGTGTAATATTGATCGAAATAAACTAATGGGTTGTGCTGTGTGGTACAGCGGTTAGGTTTTTTGTAAATCATATCAGAATAAACTAATGAGTTATGTTGTGCCGATACGGTGGTTAGATTTGGTGTAATTTATATTGAAATGTGAATAGATGTAAGCATGGCGTAACGTTGAATATAGTGTTGTGAGAATAAGTGTTAAGAAATGTTAATTTTATTTTGAAGGGAAAAATAAAAGGTATTGTATTTGATTAGTATTTTTCTCGTTTATATTTATACCAAAATTTAGATGAATATAAATATGTCGTAAAGATAAATCTTTCTACTCTAATAAAAGAGTATCTTGGGGTGACACGTGGCGGCACCACATTCATTCTCATCATTATTTTCCCGCTTCTCTCTCTTATTAAATAATTACCTTAATTATCAATAATATTATTTAATTTTTTTAGAACAAAAATAGTTTTTTTAATAATTTTAAAAAAGATCTTCTTATTAATGTTATTTCTAAAACTAATTTTTATAGAATAAGATATTTTTATAAAACATCAAACTTTTTTAAAATTAGTATTTTTTCAAAAGTTAATTTATTATAAACAAAAATAATTAAAATTAAAATTTATAATAAGAAAATTTTTAAAAATGATAGTTTAATACAGTTTGTTTTGAAACAAAATATTTATTATTTTTTTGGAAAAAAAGTTTTTAACCAAAAGTTTAAATAGTAGATATAATTGTTTTATTACATATTGTTCTTATTATACGTAATTTTAATTATATTTTATCGTAAAATATCATTTTATACTTGATAAATTTTTATTATATTTAATATTTTATTTGTTCAACCCGTGTAATACACGGGTTTATTAAAGCTAGTTTATAATATAAGAAAAATATTGTGTATAAAAAGTTAATAAGAGAAAATAATATATCTCCAAAAGTAATTTTATAAATTAAAGGTAGAAAAAGAAGGTTAAAAAAAAGAAAGGAAAGACACATAGGTGGCTTGGTGGGAAGTTATCTATATATAAACTTTTGAGGCAAAGAAATAGTAAATTTCAAGGTGGGTTCTTTAATTTTTGAAACAAGTTTTCTTACTTTGGTTTTTGACCCATTTGATGTTGGAGTTTAAAAGGCTATTTATCATGTTGAAGTAAATTTTGGTATTGAAATACATTAGAGTAATTATGGTTTATATTTTATCATGCACATATGACGCCATCACGCATGTTTATTTTTATGTATGTTTTGAGCTTGTCTACGTTTCAACATAATTCTGTTTAGAGTGATCGCCGGTATAGTTTTAATAACTCTATGTTTAGATGTAAATTTAATTCGAAAATGACTTGAGTTGATTGTAGTTTATATTTTATCCGGTCACGTACAATGCCTGATTATAATAAAAATATATAAAAAAAAACCCCTCAAAGGTCGAAGCGGAGGGCCTTGCCTGTGAGAATGCAAGCCATTAAGGTGTCTGCCCTCATTTGTATGGTGTTAAAATAAAAATGCATTTTACCTATCATTCCATAAGTCATAATCTTACTACAAGAGTTACTATTCACCCACGTTTTTTTAAACTAATGGATTTAAACTCACGATTTGTAGCAGACTTAAAACTTAACAAAGTACTAAAAATTACGGCTAAACATTGGCACGAAACGTAACTAAGTGAACAGTAAAGTTAAATAAGTAAGCTAAAAAAATTACGTCTAAACATTAAGGCGTCTAGTGTCTACCACCATTTGTTTCATTTTAAAATAAAAGCAAAACTTTAGATGGGTCATTCTGTAACTTGAAATAAGTCAACTTTAAAACATTGGTTCGAATAGTAACCAAGTGAATAGTAAACCCACTCCCATTGTGACAAATGAGTATATATAATTAGTTTTCAAAGTCAAGCGCTACATGATAAGAGTCTGGTAAATTTTCCCACGCGTAACACTGTTTTACTTTAGTCTTTATATGTTTTTCTCTTTGGAAACCATAAAATTGAATTTTGGTGGCGAAACTCAAAAAAACTAAACTTTAATGGCAAACTCGAAAAAATAAAACTTCACTATAAATAGTTTATTGACTGAACTTTAACATTTTAAATTTTAGTGACCAAACTTAAAAAAAAAAAAAAAAACAAATCGATATCCAAACTCTAAAATCCTAAACTTTAGTGGACGAAATAAAAAAAAAACAAACAAACAAACAAACCGACGTACAAAATATAGAATAATAAACTCTAGTGGCTAAACTTAATAAAATAAAGTTTCACTTTATATAGTTTGGTGGGGAAACTCTAAAATACTAAACTTTAATGGCCAAAATCAAATAAACAAAAGTTAAGATTAAAAATAAAAATACTTAGAAACTAATATAATCAAAATTTAAAAAATTATGATCAAATTTTAAAAATAAAAAGTAAACTATTCACATTCCATTGTAAATAATAATAGAGTAGTACCTATAACATAAAGATATGCTTTGCTTACGGCTGAAACTAGATTTCACCCTATTCAAAGACGTTTGTTGCTATGTACATCTTAATGAGAAATACCCTACTGTATCAAGACATTAATTATTGCCCAAACCCTAAAAACTCCTCTACTTATTCATTAATTATCACCAAAGATTTAAAACCCCTTTAATCATTTAATTTAGAAAAATTATATAAATAGTCTTTACGGTTTA
The DNA here is from genome assembly GCA_025506415.1 of Flaveria robusta. Lineage (NCBI taxonomy): Eukaryota > Viridiplantae > Streptophyta > Magnoliopsida > Asterales > Asteraceae > Flaveria > Flaveria robusta. The sequence goes on from CM046474.1 coordinate 8,565,384, forward strand.
ACCAAATTGCATGTTTGGTTCTAAACTTTAAAATTATAAGGTTAGTCCAAATTTTTATGTACTTGTTGCACATTTGATCGCTGACATTAAATTATTCATTTTTTTTGTATTTAATAAAATTTAAACTAACTTTTAAATTTAACTTTATGAAACAAAAGTGTAACATTCACATAAAAGTTTGTATTTTTTTAAAATTTGAAGACCAATTTTGAAAAGAAATCTTGGTCAAGTAACTTTACTTCTATTTATTAATCATGATTTTTTCTTTTATCTTTTATGATTATTATGATTATGATTATTATTATTATTGTTGTTATTATTATTGTTGTTATTATTATTGTTGTTATTATTATTGTTGTTATTATTATTGTTGTTATTATTATTGTTGTTATTATTATTGTTGTTATTATTATTGTTGTTATTATTATTGTTGTTATTATTATTGTTGTTATTATTAGTATTGTTATTATTATTATTGTTATTATTATTATTGTTATTATTATTATTGTTATTATTATTATTGTTATTATTATTGTAATTATTATTGTAATTATTATTGTTATTATTATTGTAATTATTATTGTAATTATTATTGTAATTATTATTGTAATTATTATTGTAATTATTATTGTTATTATTATTGTTATTATTATTGTTATTATTATTACTATTATTATTACTATTATTCTTATTGTTTTATGTATTGGATAAATTTGTTTTTATTTTATAATTGTGTTTTACATATAAAAATTACAGAACATAGTTATTTCATCATTGTTTTTTTTATAACTCCTCATTTCAAAAAAATACAATGATTTTTAGGAAAACACAACAATGATTAGAAAACACAATAACGGTTAGAAAACACAATGACGATTAGAAAATACAAAGGGTTATAAAATGACGATTAGAAAACATAATAACGATTATCTAAGTTCGTTGATTTACTCACACTAGGTTTCAAAGACAAGATTTAGTTGGACCTAATTAGACATTGAATAACTTAATTGTTTGTTTGGTTTTTCTAAAATTGAATGTAATCAGCTATTTGATTTTAATAAGTAATTTTTTTAGTACTTTTTATTCTTGTGTTATAAACTTATAATTCCATTTCATAACACCCTTGATGTTTCTACTTTAGCCGAGGTGTGATAAATTCCCCTTGGTAACCGATAACGATGATAGAGATGAAAGTTCAGTTTTCTTGTAGGGTCCTAATACTACATAATTTTCCACTACGGGACACAAACACTTAACCTTATGAAAAGAGACACAATTTTACACCTTGAATACTATCATGATGCCAAAGGCTTTTTAGTTCATCAAAGATTATTTAAATGATCAAATAAAAAAGAGATTTTTACATATTTTTCCTTATTAAGACTATAAATTATATATTTTCTCAAGATATAAAATCAATTACATATTTCATCTTTCTAATGCATACTTATTATATATTTATTTCATTTCAGTAAATTTAATCCATCAAATAATTATTGTATATTGTTTTTACTAATAGATTTTTACGTATGTTTTTTTAATTATAATTGTTTAAAATTTTGATGATTATGTTTTGTATCTGGAGACATAACTTTGATTATCAGTGATTATTGTTTTGAAATAAAGTTTTAAACTTTTATATTTGAAGTTGTAATTTTATTGTTTTCTTTTATGTAGAAAACTCGAACTTGAGAAAATATGTGATTGATGTTCTTAGAAAAAGAAATGTATAAATATAACTTAGTAAAAATATAGATACAATAATCATTCAATAACTAATTTTAACAAGATGTGTAAATATGTAATATATATGTTTTAAAAAGAAGAAATATATAATTAAAATTTTAATTTGAGTAAATATGTAATTAATGAGTTTAGGTGGGGCAAATATGTAAATGCCGAATAAAAAAAACACATAAGTTTCATGCCTTCATGGGATGGCGTCCAAATCAAATCCAAGATAAGATTTATAAATGTGTTTATTTCTATTTTAAATAACTAAACAATTGCTAATCTTTGCCTCTTTTTGTAAGTAGGTATTAATCAACCTCACTCAACGACCCGAATCATAATGTTCCTTTGTGTATCTCGTGTTTCACGTATCACTGTTCAAAAACTCAAATAACTATGTGGATGATGATAATATTAGCATCACTTGCAATAGAATAGCCATCACAAAGTCTCACGTTGGTTTTCAATCCCAAATTAAAAAACTTCAACCCAAAACCTCCACTTATTTTTAAGAGATTTTTGGTTATTACTTCATCTTAACCATTTGAGCTAAACATCATTGGTATTCAGACAAAATTAAATACAATTCTTTCTAACGAAACTAATGGCCTTTCAAGGTCGGTTGTTCCAAGATCGAGACTTCAACTCATTGTATTAGTCTTTTGCAAAGCTAAAAACCATATTTTGACAAACAATTCGATTAAACATTTGTGAGAGAAATGTCCTCCAAAAGCGCCATTGATGGACGACTTGATCATGGATCGACCGTGATATTTGTGTCACATATGTAAACTGACTTCTCACATATTTTGCAACAGTGATGGTTCTTTGGTATGGAGGCGTCTGATTCGAGGTGGAGCGAAGAAATCTAAGTTATCATCTTGAAATGTATGCTTAGTTCATTCTCATTGATGAGCCCCAGATTTAAACAGGATTGGGTATGGATGGGGAGAATGGCTTTTTGGTTAGAAGTGTTCGTAAGGCGATGGGTTTTTGTATTTCTCGACCCATTTTATGAAACCGATTTGTCCCTATAAAGGTAATTAATATTCTCTCGTGTGTATGGGTTTTCATTACTCGCTCGTTAGGAGCATGTTCTTTTAATTGATTGGTTGGCTTCTTTTCGTTAGAAGCCAACAGAAAAAAAAACTTATCTAGACTATGTTGATGTTAGTTTTATAGAGCTTTCTAAATGCTTTAGTGTTTCAAACACACAACTAAAAAAATGATTCAATTGTTGATTCTATTATTTGCTTTTCTTATTTATGGTTTGAAAATAAGAATTATAAGAGTAACATTAAATGAGTGGATTAGTTAAAAAGGTCGCTCGTGTTATTATAGTATTCCTTTTCTTTCCCTGTCTAGTTCCTCGCTAGACGTATAGTTACAAAAATCCTTCCGTTGTTTAAAAAATGGGTAACTTTGTTAAATAGTAATCAAGTTTCAGGATTGTTCTAATTAGTTCATTCTTAAAGTTTTTTTTCCCAATCAGGTCACTTGTAAAATTTTTGTCCCAATCAGATCACTAAAGTTTCAAGATTGCTTTATTAGGTCACTCATAAGTTGCAAAAAGTTTTAAAAATTTTGAATTGTTAAAGGGTATTAACAATATTTATAAAAAGCTGAATTATTTTTAAAAAATTATGAATTATTTAAAAAAATTGAAAAAAAAAATGACTTAATTGAAACACTTCTAAAACTGTAGTGACCTGATTGGAACAAATTAAAATATTAGTGATCTAATTGGAACAATTTTAAAATTTTAGTGACTTGAATGAAACAAATAAAATATGAATGACCTAATTGAAACACTACTAAAATTCGCTTATGATTTTATGAAGTTTCCTTTTAAAAAAATGAAAATGCATTGATTCATGTTGTGTTTTAGTGATTATGATCAAAAGAGATAAAATATGAGATCCAAAGACAGATATATATCATGTCTCATATTTTTTGATAAATCATATTTAATAAATTTGTGTGTGTAAGGTATTTTTGGTTAAATACTTAAACAAGTGATCCATTTTCTTTATCGTACTAATTTAATGTGAACGTAATATGTCAATTAGCTAATTAAGCAAGTTGCATCGTCAAATGTCTTACAACTTCAATAATTTGTACAATATTAAGCTGTTATTGTCAAAAAGGGGTGCCACTTGCGTACCTAAAGACAGGTTGTTTAACGTTCGAGACTAATATTTGCTATGAACAATTGTAGTTGATCAAATATTAAGTGGCTTAATGGCTTTTGGTTTAATTTAAACATCACGTGACTTATATATTACGAGCGTGTATGTTTGTACAAATTTACGTGGCTTTTGGTGTGGTTTAAATGTCATGTGATTTATTGACTGATAATATTATCGGTGGCTTTTGGGCTACCTTAAATCCCTTAACTTCGTATGCTTCAAAAAGATGCGAAAAATAGAGACTGTCGTAATGGCGGCGCCCTTATCTTTCTTGATTTCGGAATTTTACCCCAAAGTTTACAACAATAACAAAATTAATTAATAAGTTTGACTCGTCATTTTTATTCTAACAAATATGATATGTTTTCTAAATTATAATTATAGTTTTATAATCCGTTTTTGAGTAAATTACACGCCTTGGTAATATGGTATTTATGTCTTACGATTTTGCATGTTTCTTTTTAAAGTTACGGATTTAACGCTGACTGTTTATCGGATGGTAACATGTTTAATACGTTATAAACGTGTCAAGTCAAAAAACCTTTATCCGTATACATGATATTCATTTTCTTATGTAATTGTCTATGTTGTTCGACTAGGAATAAATATATTACTATTTTTTATTACTGCAGCTATTATTGTTATACAACATTATTGTTAACAACATACGCCAATGTCAAGGGCCAAGAAAGAAGCTTGTTCTTATTAGCTCATTTATCTAAGCACTATAAAACAAGTGAACAGTTATCAACGAAAACCTATTGTTGATGGTTCGTCGAAAATAAGATTTTCATAATTTTGCTTTCAATGGAAGTTCGTTGATCAGTAATTCACTCATAGATTACTAATGGACAATTTAGTCCCGATGGACTTTAATATATAATAACTATTGGCTTCACCAACGAATCTTATGTTTTTAATTTTAATACTTCATGTAATTTTAAAAATATTTATTTTTACACATTAACCAAATAAATTAGAGTAAATTACTATTTGCATCCAAATCAACTTAATCAAAATGTACCATAAACCAAATCAAAATGTAATTACAATAACTTAAGCTGACGCATTACCAACACATCATATCTAAGATTATAGATTCGATTCAACTCTAATGAGGATTTAATCTTTCAACAGAATTCAACGACATGAAAAGTTATCATCTAATTAACGATTGCTAGACCTAATTGAGCTTAAATGAAATAATCTATTATAAGTAATAAACCACTAGCTATATGTTACTCGAATAAGATCCTAGGTCACATCCACGACCAACATACAACACATTATCATGAAATGAAAAATAAGAATCTAAAGTTGGCAACCATGAGAAACCATCGTCTCCACGATAATGAGGGCAAAGTTACACTTATCACTATAGACACACTATTTACAAAGAATTATCCTAACAGGTAAAAGTGTGACATTATAAACCTTCAACATGGATTTGTAAGAGAGTTTAGTAAATAAATATAATTTCATACCGTTAATTATCAAAAGTGTACTCTTCCAGCAACTTATATATTGTTGTTCGTCAAAGCAACATTCAAGATTAAAATAGGGACATATATGTTACAAAATCGCTACACATAAATAAGTCATTAGAAATAAAATTTGATTGATTAAAGCAGCAATCAAAATGAAAATAGAGACTCACATCAAGTCTAAGAGTGTAGATTTTATTCAACTCTTATCTTGTTAACCTAAGGCTAATTCTAATCTCTGTGACCTTCAATTCAACCAAACCCGCTAATAGTGATAGGCAAATTCTTCCAACAAACCATTCCAAACAACGATCTTTGAGGGGTTGATAGACTTAATAGGTCTTGTAATATGTTAGTGAGTTGTTTTTATAACATATAGTCATATTAAGCCGTAATATGTCATTTTGTTGACAAACGTACACATGCTGGTATACAAAGTTGGGGTTACATGAATCCATAGTATAAAGATCATAGCATTTAATTATTTTAGGACACATTTTACATTACTAGCACTTTATTAAGCCTTGTAGCGTGCCAATTAGTTGTTTAGATTACATGAATCTAGAAATAGATCATACAAAGTAAAGTGGAATTATGGTTCCACATCTAACAAAAAAGATACATTACATTTTCACATCATACAAGTAATCAACATTACAATTCCACATCTTATGAAATAAGTATCTTTACATGTGTGTCCACATACAATTTAAGTAGAGTTAGGGAGGCACGAGTTCTTATGGCTCGACAACATGTTAATTACCACGTATGTACTATTATATTCCTACCACAATGCAGTCAAGATGAGTTGACCACCACACATGTGCATTTCCTGCTAGCTCGAGCAATGAGAGAAGTTCGCACCGTCATGTGTATTTCCCAGCTCGGTTTCATTGAAAGAATTAGACCTAGAAAGAAACTCATGCCAATGGCATGCATTTCTTCTGAACTAATTGGTAGTCTAGTTTGACATATACATGGACTCTAAGCTCATCTTTGGTAGATTTTAATTTCGCGACCATTAATTCCAACATAAAACTCAATAAACCTACTGAAGAGGGTACAATACATGTGAAAAGGTTTCAAAGATAATTCACTTATTTTTTTTTTTTTAGTTACAGTTAATTTATATGAAAAAGATACGTTATTATTAATTTAAAGCATAAGGTTTCTATATATAGAAATTATTAGCGACAGATCTGTGAGGAAACTGACCATACCAACAGCCCTTTAAAAATCCTATTAGGAATCACATCTGAAACTTATCCATGGATTACCGCCCGAGAACCCTTCAGAAAAAGGTATTGGCGAATAACCATCAATGTTTTTGTTAAATAATTAAAATATTGAACGTTTATTGGTGCATTCTGCATGTAATTAATATCCATTAATCATCTATCAATGATACTCATTTAGTTGTGAGAACAAATATGTAAATATTATCCATCTTCGTTTGTTTAATAGATAAATTATTTTCTAGAAGCATTATCTCATCTTATGTGATAAAAGATAAGATTTAATTACCTACATCTTATCCTTCTTAGATTGCATCAATAATTTTTTGCTAAGGATGATATTTAATAGGTTTGGTTATGGAAACTTTCAGCTAAATGATTCACTTCAAAGTAAAATTGGCTTATAGCCTTGTACGTAACACTCTCAGAATACAAACAAACTCATAAGATTATGATAAATGTGCTATCAATCAAAAGAATTTGAGTTAGAACTTAGAAGGGTGAAATGTCATTATCGCTCATATTTTGTTGCTTCATTTTCTAAAATGTTTTCTTATATTATATACTTAAATTCAAAACATATGTTAAAGATGCTCAAATAAATATATTTTAACCGTCTTTGTTAACTGTCCATTACGACATAAACTTACTACTAATGAATTTAGTTTATAATTGTTACAACATTAAAGTTAACTTTAAACTAAACTTAAGCTTACAAAATTTTCTTAGAAATCTAAAGTTATCATGAAAAGAATAATTTAAAAATCGTATGAATCAAATTACTGGCGTAATATACTGATAACTTGTTCCAATAATTAAAAAATACTATATTTATCGTGTGGTTGGGGACTACCAATGGTAGCTCATACTGTACTACTGTAGTGGACAATCGTGATGTGATTTCTAAATCAATTGTGGTAAAAGAAAGATCGTTTGCATATTACAACATTGTTTTTTGGGACAATGACAAACCTGCTTGTCGACACTTTCTTTCCAACACTTAAAAAGTAATTCTTTTTCCTGCAATTTGTTCATCATGTGACGAACTTATGTTACACATGTTATATAAATCATGCGAACTTGTTCATCGATTAGGGTTTCTTTGCGAGTTTCTTGGATTTTGCATTTAAACTTAGCTTTACGTTGTTATAATTCTCGTTTATGATTTCAGTATCTCTAGTAAGCTACTGACGTCCCACTTTATGAAAATAATCAAATTTTGGATTGTCATATATAACTAGGCTAATTAACCTGTTATGTATCGATTAAACTGTTTACTAATTTAATTAAATTGTTTATTAAAGCAAGCAACCCACATATCGGTGTATGCCCCTTAAAAAGTGCATATAGAATACGAAAGCTAGATTTACTTGTTTAATACTTATATATAATTTTAAAAATTTAAAAGGTTATGTATATAAATTTTGGAGCTAAATACATATATGTTGGTCATGTAGGATAACAAAATTATAAGTTTGAGATCTAACTAGATCTTTACACTTCTTAACACGATTAAGAAAATAAAATAAAAAGCTCTTACCCGTATGTATCTTTGCTATTGTGAAATCATATGTTTGCCATTTCCTGTTTCTCCCATATTCAACATGAAGGTATTTTGTTTTTGAGTCAGGAATTATTATAGATATAATTTTCAATGATATGATGGAAGAAGATTGGAAACATATTTAATACTATGGAATAACTAATAAGAATAAAAATCGAATATATTTTAAACTCACCTCACTTATGAAGTTTAGGTTGTGTCAGTTTAGTTGATGAATGGAGTAACATTGATACTTAAGAAACTTGATTGGTTGAGAATTAAAGAATCAAAATATGAATGAAGGGTGGGTTTTATATTTCATTCCTCTCCCTCCATTTTCTCTTTATAATACCTAAACTCATCAATTAAATTAAATAATAATTCAATAGGTAAAACTTAAACTCATTATCATTTCATCTTAAGATTAAACCTTTTTTATATAGTGATTCTAGAAAACGAACCAAACATTATGGAGTTAATCCTAATTTGTTGAAGATATGTTTGAAGGAAAAGTTAAGATAAATGAAATAAGATTTGTAGATAATTATTAGTATAGTTTATTATTTGTTCAAGTGTTAAAAGATAATTGTTAGAGTTTACTAATTTATTAATATATGAGTTTGTTGTGTATTTTTAAGCACAACCCGTTAAACAAACATGCTTGTTGAGAATACGTGTCATTTTTCTGTTCACATACACATACTCACATTTTATATCTAAATAGATATACACCTCATTTCAACTCGATGTCGTAGAATTTTATAATTATTGGATCTTATAAAGTAGGGAGAATTTCGTATGTGCATCTACAAATTTTCATATATCATATCGTATTCCAAATTTGACCATCCTAAATGTCAGGCGTTAATGATTGCCTTCGTAAAAGTAATGTGAGTTTAACATTTTATACGTGTAAGATAATAAAGTGATTACAAGAAAAAAAAATTATTGTTCAAATAAAAGTATTAGACTACCGGTTAACTTAAAATATTTGTAATTGTGAAATTTGAAAACTATTTCATAAACACTTGCATGGTTTAAAATGAAGGTAGTTGTTCACGATGATGCTGATGAAATCTCATAAATCAAAGTTAAGTTTCAAATAAACTATCATAAATCTTTTGTACAGAATGCAGTTAACTTTTTTGTCAAAGATGAAGACATACATATCGCTAATTGTTATTGGTTTGGGGTTTAGGGTTTAGAGTTTAGGGTTTAGACATACATAAGATTTCCTGATGAATTATAATATTATTGTTAATGTTACTATTACTTTTATTTGTATATGATGATTTTATGCTCTAAAATTAGACGAGTCACATAATAAATACGTAAAATATTAGCAATTGATAATAACACACTAGAGCAAATTATATTTGTTTATACCAAAATAACTCGTTTAATTAGAACTCATTTTAACACGTTATCCGACTAATACATATTATCACCTCTTGTATTCAATGTACGTACCTACCAAAATCCTGAATGCGACAGTAGATACAATATTTATGGATCCCGTGTCAAGGGCTTAAAAAATCATTTTGATAAGCATGAGAACCATTTTTTTTTTTTTTTTTTTTTACTTTTTCCTTCGAAGAGGAAGGCTAAAATTATGTTAATAATAAATAAGTCTTTCTACTTAATATCTAACTATAACAATAATAATATAGTCGTGCTTATAATATCAATATCAATATCAATAATAATATTATTATTGTTGTTATAATTATTTTTTACATAATCTTTTATTTTGGCTTATAAACATTTAAACAATATAGTCTTGCTTATAATAATAAGAGACCCCAATGCAATATAACCAAATCAAATCAAAGTCAAAACTGAATAATGTTGTTTAATCCCATTCTAAAGTATTCCTACATCAATTATTTTATGCTTAATAATTTAATTACTTTACACGATAATGATTCGTTATTTATGACATTTCTCCTAATTAAGAGGGACAAAATGACTAGTATCTTGGCCAAAACAACTAAAAGATAAATAAGTACGGACGTGTATAAATGGATCCACAAATAAAAAAATAACGACCTAAAATAATCTAGTTAATAAATAATAATAATAATAATAATAATAATAATAATAATAATAATAATAATAATAAAGGTTATTGAATTTTAATAATTTCAACTTTCATATATTAGCCGGGATTAATCCCAACTAAGTAAATGTTTACAGACACTCCCAACTTTGTCATTATTTTCCTCCAGCAATCACTTAATAACTGAGAGTTAATCACCGTTAGTTTTTTCATTAAATGATGTCAACTTTGAGTCATTTTTCAACTCCGTCGTCCAGCCTCTATCAGGTCCGTTTACTGTTGTTTAGCCTCCATCGTCACTTGAAATCTACCTCTAACGAGTCAAGTGGTTCAGATAAGAAGGTGGAGATTGAAGGTTTTTAGGGTGCCAAAGTTTTAGATTGACGGACCTGATAGTAAATTTCAACTTTCTTTTTAGTGTTTTGGCCACATAAGCGTTTCACGTCATCAGAAAACTAACGAGGTTAACTCTCAGTTAGTAAGAGATCGTTGGATGGAAAAAAACTTAAAGTTGGAAGTGTTTATAAATATTTCCTGAGTTGGAATTAATCCCGGCCAATAACTAAAAGTTTGGATTATTAAAATCCAAAAACCCTAATAAAAATAACTAGCAATGGCAGTAAAGTTTACATAGTTAACTCGATTTTAAATAAAATTTAACTCGAAACGCATGTAGAAAGAAACAAGTTGTAATAGTATATTCGGAATTTAAAAAACATTACGTGTTGTTCTATAGTAAAACGCTATAAGAATATTATATTTGACCCGTGAGTTTAGATCGTGTGTTGCTTCTGTACGGACTTGAATAAATTTAACTCAACATGCAAGTAAAAATAAGACATCAAAACCGGTATATTCAAAATTACAGAAAGCATCACATTGCTATGAAAAAATTAAAAAAAAATTGAGCCATGTTGGTTGTGAATAAAGTTTGTACTAAAATGTAGATAAAAATAAACATGAAGCAACGATTTATTCTGATTAAAAAACACTATATTTATAAGGGAACAATAAAAGAAGTTAAAAAGGTAATGTAATGTCAATCTCGTGGAATTATGAAGTTCATAAGTTTTAAATAAATGTGATTTTGATTTTTCAGGTGTCAATTGATAGACCGGTAAGGATGGCCGATGTTAAAAAAAAGAGTTCAGATTAGTTGTGTTAGGGAATAGCCCTGTGACAAAAGAACTGTCGACAAACTTAAATGAGTAGGCTACGTCGACTAGTAAATCAAAAGAAATGTCAACAAACTTCTGTAATCGTTATATAGTTAATAATAAGAATAGTAATAATCATAATAATAATAATAACAACAATGATTTTTTGGTTTTTTAGTTTACGTTTTTTATTAACTAAAATTTTTAATTGAGTTTCGGTTTGCTTCCAGAACCAGACCGGATTAACTAAACCGGGCTAATCTGTTGTACCGTAAGAGTTTTAATATGAAAATTGTTTATCTGGTAATTAAATAGAAAACTTCTATGTTATACTCAAGGATTGTTTTACAAACTCATAAAAATACTTAATTTTAGAAAATAATATACATATAACTCCTGTAGTATTAACATATTATGATTTTAATTACTAACTTATAAAAATTACACATTTAAATTTGAGTATCGGGTAATACAAACTTTTAAACGTCTTATAGCAAGAAGGACCATCTGGTTATCCATTACTAACACAAACTTTCTAAGTCGTAATTTCTAAAAGCTAAAAACAATAAATCATAAGATGAGCATAACATAAGAATTATCCATGTAATTTTTTCTTAAAGTTATGCTTGTTAGTTGAATGTAAAATAAAAAAAATACCGACCCAATATAAAGAAATAAGTTATGCCCACCCAACCCAATTTTTTACTGAAGTAACCATAACCAATATGAACCACACCATGAGCCAGGATCCACTTAACCAAAGCCTAACGATTTTTCAAATTCTAAGAAACACAACTTTTCGGTTTAAATTCAGATTCATAAAAAAAAACTCGCCTTAAACCGCACAGTGTTATCACTATCAAGAAATGCAAGTTGTTTGACTTCTGAAAAGCAACTAGTCTTGTGTCGAACACAAACCCTCTTCTTTTTCTTTGTTTAGAGTATGTTGCATAAACCAACCTTTCTAAATATGGTAGCATTTGAAGGGACATAACTACTTAAGGAAATACCATGAAACAAAAAATTCTTTCCCTAATTCTTGTTTATTTCATTTCAGTTTTCCTCATAATTGAGAGACAATAAGAATAATAATTGGAATAATTCAAGTTTTCACTAGAATCCGGTTGCTTTTAAATCAAAATCGAAGAAACCAAAGCAATAATCATGTTTTGTTGATGAGATGTCTTCTTAGTATATGCATGGTTGATACTTGACCTGAAGTCACTTTTAAATATTATACGAGAATTGATCAAAGTAAAATTTATATACGCGTGTTGTTAAATATACCCTCTTTGCTCACAGAATTTGTGGGTCCACCCTAATTAAAAAAACTAGTTTCCCTACACATTTAGTTACACCCGTTATATGGATCTACTAAGCACGCATGAACACTCGAAACCAATGATTTTTTTTGTTATTTGTCACAAAACCCTTGTCTTATTTATATGTTTAAAAAAAATTTTAAAAAAACAAACAAACCACACAACTCACAAGCTTCTAACATGTGTTTTTTTACTCATTGTCGTTTTGTTTTTCTTATTTTTCCATTATTTATGTCTTTATTTTGTAGAATATCCTAAACTTGGACTTAAATCCTACACAGGGTCCAAAGTGAAGCCATATCATTTAACAATCTAATACACACAATTTATCTACACTTTGTGCAGAAGCTTGCTTTCAAACTTAAACCTGTAACCTCAAGGTCACGAAACAACAATCATACCAATTTCTCTGACAAAAGCATTCATGACTTTTAAGCAAAGTGAAAAGTAATAAAAATTCATAGTCTTGTATTGAAATACTGAATAAAATATCCTAAGCTTGATTTTAATCCTACTATACACAGGGTCCAAAGTGAAACCATATTAACAACCTGATAATACACAATTACCTACTCTTTGTGCAGAAAGGTGCTTTCAAGCTTGAAACCATAACCTCAAGATCACAAACAACAATAATACCAATTGCTCCAATATCCGCATTCATGTCTTTTAAGCAAAGTGAAAAATAATAAAATATCATATTCTTACACTGAAATACCGAATAAAATAGGCCCATAGATTATATTGCCCAGTTGGCCCAACCAAAAGGGCTTCTCTTTGATTGAAATTTAAATACATTCACATATCATGACAAAAAGTCTTCTTCAAAGAATGAAAGTACTCTCCAAATGTTGTTGACTTTCAATCCAAGTCCAAATTAACCAAGTCAAAGTCGTTGACCGTTGACCCGACCCGCCAACAAACTCATTGGATATATTTAGTTTTAGTGAAAGTAAATACAATTAGAAGCAGCAACAACAAATGTGTGTAAAGTTAGAAAATAAACAAGTCATAGCCAAATGCCAGCTTCTAAGTTTAGAACCGCCCTTTCCTTAGCCGCGCCCAAGCTATGGCAGCAACCGCAGCACCACCCAAGTGAGCAGATCCCGAGATTTGACTGTCTCCCTGAAACCATTGACCATACAATTACAGTCATACAATCGTAAAGCAGCTGATGGCTTCTCACATGACTTTTGGTCAAGAAAGTCAATGCTCTATGTATGTAATAACAATTACTTATGGATATAGTAGGAATTGTACATTAAAACTTTCCCAAAAAGGAAATGTTACATGTCAGTTTTGACTTTAAAAACTAGTTTGCTTGACCTAATATACCGAGCGGGCGTCTTTTTCTAGTTTAAATATATAAAAATAAGATCAACCCGTATTTGTGTTATAGTTTTACGATTCAAACCTCTAATATTCTCATCATATCATGGCCAACTAGAAATATCCCCTGAAACGAACAGCACGAAAAATGTCACAAATTCTCAATATTAACATTGTATCCTATATGCGGTAAAATGGAATTTGATATACCAGTAAGATAGCAGGGACCGGTATTATGAACTCGAGATATATAGTTTTTTTAGGGTTAAGAAATATATCAAGTAGCATTATAGCATTCACGGCACCACTTGCTCCCTGAAAATATAACAAATTTAGAGTTGTAAGTCGTATATAATATTATTAAATGACCAAAATTTTGAAGAAAGCAGAAATGTTTTCACATACCAGCCCTGGAACTCTTGAAGGGTCGGGTTCAAACAATCGCCTGTCCTGTAGGGCACAAACATATGACATAATGCATTAATATGTTTTACCTTGATTGTGAAATTTGATTGGATTTTATACATAATTAATGGGTTAATTATTGTTTGATAACTACACGATAAAAATAATGATCTAACATGTTTTAATAAAGGATTTATGAGATTTTAAGCATTCTGAATACACGTTAAGCCAAGTTTCATGAGTTACCTACTTGACCCATTAGAGAAAAAAAAATATAACCAAATGAACCAGTTTACAAATAAATGGGTCGAAATTGGCACTTCTATTAACACCAAGGATAGTCACAATGTACAAATAAATATAATTGGGGTGCCATATGTAACAAAGTTAATTTAACAAACAAGGATGGAGGAAGCACTTGACAATCAAAATGTGTTATATTATTAGGGTTCAACATCAAGTCATCAATCACTCTTAAATTAATTCTTGAGATGGTTAGAAGTGCTGTACCTTTGATGATAGAGCTAAAAAAGCATGCTGCGCCAAGAAGAAGGCTGAGCCAACAAAAGCCCCGGCTAGGTATAACTTGAGCAGAAATTCAGGCCCAAATTGGTATCCAATCTGTCCAATGAAGCAGCAAAAAGTACTACTAATCAAAACTGTTAATTGAAGTAACCCGGTAAACATAATTCCCTTTTTTTTATCTTATTTCTGAAAAAGAAACAATCTTGCCAACTGCCAAGCATGTTTTGACTTTTATTCCTGAACAAAAAAGCACAAATCCTGTTTCTAATACAAAAAGGCGTAAACTAAAAACAAATGTCATCAAATGAGGCAAGGGCGTAATCAATATGATGACCAGCATTTGGAAAAGATATTTCTTAGAAACTGTAAGTAATGAATTGTAAATTAAATTTTGTGAACAACATGTCAGTTTAACAGTTATTTAAACACAAAGCCTTTGAAAACAGTAAACTTGAGCATATTAATTTCATACCTGTTCTGAACCTAACTACTAGCTACAGTAAAATAAAATAAAATAAAAAAAAGCATAAAAGTTCCTTGGGAATTTCAAAGGATGTGAACTTACACTCTTCCCAAAGAAATAAAGCCCGATCATGTTTGAGATAATATGCCCAACTTCGATATGACTGAATGCACTAGTTATCATAGTATGGAGCCGTCCACTTTTAACATTGTCCAGTTGTATCTGTGCTGATGAAATGATTAAAAATAGTGACAGTGATACAAAAATTAGACCCTTAGAGGTGGCAAATGGATGGGCTGGGTAACTAGTCAAAAGGAGTAATTTTTTGTTTAGGTTCGAGTTGACCGGCAAATACTTTTTGTTCAAGTTCTAGGAGTAACTAAATGTAATAACTATGACTACAAAAAAAACTATATTATTATAAAAAGTATCAGAAAATCAAATAAAATAATGTATGAAAGAAACGCACTCAAAATAGACTTTAAACAATTTTCATCTTGATTCTTTTATTTGACTCATTAGGTACAAAAAATAGCCTAATTTGATCCATTTTGAAACAAATGAGTTGAAATTGCCACCTTTATTGTTATTCATAGAAAATATTAGATCATGATGGTCGAAAACAATCAACATAACCATGAGGAACTCACCATGAAATTCTGCGTCATGAACTTACGATCAGCAACCCTCCATAGCAGAAAAACAGCTACATTTGTTAAAATCAGGCCTATGACAACACCATCAGTTGTGAGTTTCCTTCTAAACTGTGACAACCTGTGAATATAGTAATGAACATATTATCAATGTGAACATGCTTAAGCTGATTCCATGGGGCTCAAAGTTGAAAAGGTAAAAGGCTAAGAGATATTATGTGTGATTGCATCAACTATTCAAGACTATATATTATTAATACCAAAACCATATTGAAAATGATTTGTAGGCCAAGATTTATTTTGAAAGGAAAAAAAGAAAAACTTGTTCATGGTCGTGTATCCTATCGGTTATTAATCAAATGGCACACAATTCTCTAACAAACCTAGTTGTCGAAGGCGCAAGGCACACTCAATGCACAAAGAGTGTACCTTGGGCTTTGGTGCAAGGTGCTTAAAAAGCGAGGGCTTTTTTAAGCAATACTCATAGTGAAAAAAATATATTTTAATGGGTTTTAGATTTGTTTTAGGTCGATTCCAGGCCTGTTTAGGGCTAGTGTTATTGTTTCAGACCTATTAAGACAATTTGTGGTCGAAATTTGGCCTAAAAATACACTTGAGCGCCTGAAAATGGGGCTCTTAAAGCCACGTGAAAAGGCTGTGCCTGAGGACCTAGGCGCACACCTTGTGGGCTTTTGACAACAAAGCTAACAACTATATAAGCATGGATACTAACTCGCACACTTGAATATCCTATATTTGTACCTTTTTTTCTTTCTTGTCCTTCATTCCTGTCGTAAATTAACCCCCAAATAGCTTATGATGTCTTCTATTTCTCATAAGATAGCTAAACTATTGCCTTCAAATAATATAAAAGTGTCACTTTGGGATTACAGGAGTTATGGTATGAAAACAATAATCATCACTTATCCCCTTTACTAAAACAAAAGACAACAAAACCTATACTTTGATCAGTATTGATACCTAAAAATACATATGCGTTCTTCCTAGAGTTCTTAACTTTCATCCCTCCCAATTGAATCAACAAAAACTCCAAAAACAAACCCAAATTACATCCTCAATTGATAAAAAAAAAAAAGTATAACCCACTTCACAATTATTACTTGGGGTAAGAAACTAGCAACAATATAAAAAATAAACAAAAGAAATTACCAAGCTTTTTGGTAACCAACTGGTTGATTGAATTGAAAATTGTGTCTTCTGAATTGAGCCCTTAAAGACCCAAATTTCCCATGATCCACAAGGAACTTGTTTAACGCTTTCGACCCCAAAAAAGCATTAGGTAATAGCCGCTTTAAAAGAAGTGGGTTTGAAACGACTTTCATCAAACAGTTGGTGGGTGCTTCCTTAAATTGCCGTATAGAAGCAGCAGAATGAGAGAAACTATGGTGGTGGTGGTGGTGGTGGTGGTGGTGGTGTTGGTGTGGTGGCGCATTGGTGGTCCGGTGAATCGGAAGTGGGTTTGATCGCAACGTTTGTGAGACAAATTTTCTTGGGTTTTGGGTGATTAGTTTGAGGGTGAATAGCTTCTGCATAGTGTGATATTTATGCAAACGAACCCAATGACTCAAGATCTTTGAAAGTTTTGCATTTTTAGACGTGTATTTGTTTGTTGATCGTAGAAGGTTCGAATTCAAATCTTTCAAACCCTAATTCCCAAATGAAAACGAAGATCTTCTGGTGTGGAAATTTGGATGATTTCGGAACACTGACATTGAATTATTGAAATTAAACTACTTGGGAAGAAAAAAATATTGCAACCAAAATCGAAATCAGACTATAATACATCGGGTAAAAGTAGATACTTTTTTTCATCCATACTCAACAGATGAGTTTAAAGTAGAAACTTTTAACATTAGTAGTATTGTGATTAAACTTTTAATATGATAACACCGTTTATTTTTCAATTAAAACTAAGTATTTTACCCGTCGTGCGTTGCCACGTCATTGTACGTGACGTGATAAAGTATAGACTACAATCAACCCGACTCGTTTCCAAACTAATTTACGTCAATACATAGAGTAAGTCGAATTTATACCGTTGAACAAAAACATTTAATATTTGACCTGACTCGTTTTCAAACAAAATTAATGTCGAAACATAGAGTTACAATCGCTCCGACCTTTTTCGAACTAAATTTACGTCCAAACGTATGGTAAATGAAAAAGTATTATATTGACCCGACGCGTTTCCAAACAAACCAATGTCGAAACGTAGGTCAACTCAAAACGTACATAAAAATAAGCATTAAAACGTTTTATATTTGACATAACTTATTTCTGAACAAAATTTACTTTAAAACGTAGGCAGTCTTAAAGCGTATAGAGTTAAGTTTTAAAACGTTATATTTATTCTATATGAAAATTAGTTTAAAAATTATTAAATATTTTTTTTGATTTATTAACTTATTAAAAATTAATAAGTAAAAAAGTAAAAAAAAAAAAAAAAAAAAAGCAATCCAAACACCCACAAAATGTCAAGAAGCAAAATCCATAGGCGGCGGTCCATACATCCTCGAAGTGATCTTACAGTTCATCAATGGCGTTGAGGACCATAACAAGAACACTCTTTCTCCCAAAATCAATCAAACCAACCCCACTTCAGCAGCCTAATTGCACTTCAACAATCTGCACCAATTCAAATCATCTATCTAATCTTTTCCAACGGTACGGTTTCCCCCCTTCTGATCTTCACAATTTCTTCAAAAAGAATCAATTTTTGCTCAATTCCAACATCTCCAACGTCGAAACATCTTTGAAAACCCTATCATCCATCTGTTCTTCCAAAAATCTTGTTGTTTCCATCGTTTATAACTGCCCTAGGGTTCTAGAACTCGATTTTGTCACAAAATGGGAATTGGGTTTTTCCAAATTAGGGTTTTCTGACAACAGCAGCTCGAGAATGATCCAGAATGTTCTTGAAGTTTCTCGCAAATTTGACTTATACCCAGATGATGTTTTACAGTGTATTGAGGGTTTGAAGGGTTTTAGGTTTAGCTCTGCTACAATAGCTAGGGTTTTAGAGGAGTTTCCTATGGTTATCACCATGAATGAAGAACAAATTTGGGCTAAAATTGAGTTCTTGCTAGGAATTGGAATCCATAGGAGTAAAATAGACTCTGTGATCCAAATTCTTCCATGGATATTGGGATTTGGGGTGGAGAACAAGTTGATGCCTTTGATCTCTGAGTTCACTGATATGGGGTTTAAACCTAATGAAATTAGAGAGGAGATTGTTAGAAACCCTAGGATTCTTCGGTCGGAAGTGGGAGAATTGTCGAAATGTTTGAGGATGCTAAACAGTTTGAAATGTAGGGTTCCTGTTAAAGAAAAGATTTTCAGTGATGGGGCGTTTAGGGCAGCGTATAACGTTAAGTTAAGAATCGATTGCTTGCACAAACACGGGTTGTTGTATAGGGACGCGTTTAGTGTGTTGTGGAGAGAACCTAGGGTGATTTTATATGATTTGGATGAAATTGATAAAAAGATTGAGTTTTTAGTGAACACAATGAAGTTTGATATTCTTTGTTTAGTTGAGGTTCCTGAGTATTTGGGGCTGCATTTTGAGAAGCAGATTGTTCCTCGTTATAATGTGATCGAGTATTTGAGATCAAAAGGCGGGATAGGTGATGAGGTGGGGTTGAGGTCTTTGGTTAAGTTTAGTAGGTTGAGGTTTTATAATCTTTATGTGAAACCGTATCCAGAGTGTGAGAAGATATACGGGAGGTTTGTGGATGTTAAGGTTAGACCCCGGCATCCCGAAGGATTGTGGAGGCTTTTTAAGCCACCAAAGTATTTGGATTCTAAAGAAGATTTGAAGAACATTAGGTCTTTTATGGAACAACTTCGTTGATGGATTAGCGCTTGATCTTGTTTGAAGCATTTGGGAAATATGAGATGAAACAAATCATCTGGTTAATTTAACCACATAAAGGTATCTTGATGCACTAATTTCTGCAGTAACAGCTTTTATGCTCTTAGTTTTTCTCATGAATTGCTAGATAATGCACATTGATCAAAATCTTTCTTGTGTTAAGTTGTCTATGCGTGACTTTTCCAACGACTTTAGCTTCAAAGTTAAAAGCTCTAAGTGATATCAATGGCATTTTTTTAACTACAAATTAACACCAAATGAGCTTTTGTTTTTTCTGTTTTCATGATATTTATGTTTCCATTGAGTTTAATTATAACACTTGCATTTCCTTATTCTATCATACTGGATTGTACAAAATTTGGGAATTACAATTCTAAAAGTTTCCTTTTCGACCCCTATGTGTTTAGCAAACAAATTCACCAAATTATTGAAAACAACCAACTTTTAAAAAAAATGTAAGAAAGACTTGTTCTTTATGGCGGTTTTTGCCTAATGTTCTGATGATGTAAGATTTGGGAATGAGGGTTTAACTTGTTTGTTTTTCACTCGTTCAAAAGAATGCCTAGACTGGCGAAAAATAATCAACTTTTAAAGAATTAAGGTTTGAAAGATTTGTTCTTTTAAAGCTGTTTTTACCCACACAAGTCAGATGACTTTTGACTCAGTTAATCTGCTCGACCAGTTTGACCCGTTTATATGTTCAGTTATACATGTAGCTTAACCACTTATATCATTTCACGGGCATCACTTACATCCATTGTTTCTAAATTTCACCTTATTGCAAAAATGTAGATATTCTCATTATCACTTATCTCCACATGTATTGATGCATTTCACTATTATTTTTTTCTTACTACAGGATGGAAAATTATTTGAAGCTTACCCTTAAAAAAGTTCCTATGCCTTTTACTTTAGAAGGCTGTACATGTGGCCCTTAAAATGATGCTTAGACCATCTCCTCCATGTCAACGGGCGGCCCTCCTCTCTTCTTACTGCATTCTCCCACACATCTCTCTCTCTTTCGCATCTGCCACGGTGAGGCACCGCATTGGAGATGGTCTTGTATGAAAGGGTAACCTACCATCTAAGGGGCCCCACTGACTGATCCCACGGCTAACATGGATGATGTAATGTAACCCGTATGCAAACATGGTGGAATTTCAAAAGACATGAATCGGCACCTTCTGATTTTACATGTTTATTCAGGCAATAATTTTCTGTTATTTCGAGCCCATTCAGAATCTTGAATTTTTAAATTTTGGCCAATCTTTCAAAAGGTTTATGTAATTGGCCTGAAGAGACATGCCTATTTGGGCATTATGTGCTGACTATCGAGAATGTTATGGGTCATCTAGAATGTTTGTGAAAGAATTATAGTTTCGATGGAATTAACATTTGAAGTATTTGAATTGAGCCGAACTGCTCTGAGACTGACCAGAAACACGCAAAATCAATCTCTCTCGGTACTTGCTTTTCACCTTATTCAATTTCGGTCCCGATCTGGTCCTTAACCCATGATCACCTTATAGGTGAAGAATCTTGCAGGCCAACTCAAGAAAACCGATGAAGAGGATTGGACAAGCCTGAGACCGACCCAAAACATACATAATCAGTTCAGTCATCAGTCCTCATTTTTACCTTATCCAGTTTTGGTTTCAGGCCAGGTTGCTCAAATCCGTGATCTTGTTGATCGCTCACATCTTGCCAACTAACCAAAGAAAGCCAATAAATAGGATTTGGCTAGCCGTAGACTGACCCTATCAGTTTGGTCGGGGCCAGGTAGTTCTGATCCTGACCCATGATCACTTAGAAATTGGGATGTAGGAAATGAGTAAATGAGATTATCATTGTTTTCATCTCATATGTAGAAATCAGTTCCAACTTATGAAGGGTGGTCCTAAATCAAATCAACTGTGGAATATAGTTAATGGGTTGGATTAATGAATTGAAATTAGTCACGGATTCTGGGTTTTCGATTTATGGATGGTACTCAACTGGTTGCAGATTGAAATCGACAGTAGAAGAAATGGATGCGCCATTTCTAAGCGCAATCGAGTCTGGTTTCTACTTTTTTACAGAGTATAAACTTCATTAATTTCTGGTTTATCAATCTTCAATGATTCAACTCCTTGGCTTCCACCAGCATAGAATACGAACATCATTGATTTAAAGGTTAATCAATTTCTAGGAAGACAACAAAACTTCATCGATTTTCAGAATTTGCTAACATTTGTTTAGAGTGCACTTATTATCTTGCCCACCAGTAACCCTTATATGACATACAGATAACACTGACTTTGACCTTTAAAGTCGGGCGACTTTGACCTTTAAAGTCGGGCCATAGCTTGGTTTGAAACATATAGCAGTCTTGACTTAAGGCAATATGAAAGCAGAATACTGTAAACTACTGAAAATGGTATGAAACATCAGAGAATAGGCATTAACTGCCATTCTATGAAATTTGGAGCAAACTATATTACAATTCTTAGTGTCAAAAGTTACCACGATAAGATAACAGTTTCTTCAAATTATCCAAACCAACAGCAAACGATACAAATCCTTTATTCTACAACAACATTGTCATTTGCTTCCATCACCAAACAGGTAGCCCAAGGAAGACCCTCCCCCTGGAGCAGCATGAACCTTAGTTGAAGGACGATCCTGTACATGATCAAGAATGTTTATAAGCATGACTTGCTCGGTATGTTTCTTTTTGTATCTAGAACATAGACAATAAACCAAAAACACCCATTTCCATATTAACTTCTTAGGTTATGCTTGTTGATGTATTGTGTTATACTATTTTATTCGGCGGATGCATGGGTTTTGGAATTTTCTTTTTTGGTAAAATTGAGAATCCAATACTTGCTAACCAATAAGATATTGAGAGGGATAGCAGGACCAGGTATAGCACAACTTGCATTGGGCACGTGGCATTCAGGTGCTAAGGTCGAAACCACTGGAAGTTAAGACCTCTAAGAAAGTCGGGACCCCTGCTAGAAGGGAGTGGGGTGCTTACCAGTTACCACTGCACCACCCCATTAAAGGTTACATTTTGGAACCTAGTATCTGGTATTTGCGATTTGGAGTCGCAATAATCAGTTCTTAATGTTTGGATAAACAATTTCTGTTTTTGATTAAGGGTTGGATGATCAGTTCTTATGTTTGGAAAGTGTAACCAGCAGAATATGAAATTTAATAAAATCATACCGTGAGGAAGTTGCCAGTATTCTGACCATCAGCTCGGATATAGTTGTTAATCTTGCTGCTCTGAATACCAGCTGGAATTTGTTTCGCAACATCTACAGCTACTGTGGGTTTAGAAGGCGCCTCAGTGGTAGCAGCGACCGGGGCCTGGCTTGGTGGAGCCTCTGTGTTGCCTGTGGACATGGTGCTGGGCTTTGGCTCCCCACCACTTCCAAATAGATAGTTAAGTGAACTCTGTCCCCCACCACTGCTCACACCACGGCCCATGATCTCTGCTTTAACTTGTGAAACAGAACGAAACAAACCATTATAACACCGTTATAAACAAGCATAAATGCATAACATGATAATACTCTTTGCAACAACAGATATAAGTAATAATTTTGGGAACAACCTTCAACTTGAACATGTATTATATTCAAAATAAGCTTGTTCACCTTAAGAATCTAGTTGTTAAGCATATCACCATTTTCATGTCCAATTTTCAGTATCACTAGTGTCTACAATGTCAAGTTGTCAACACTCTAGCAATTCTATCATATTTCTTATACTAAATCAAACTACTGGTGCTACTGTTGAAAAAATAAAGATGATCCACCACAAATTAACACAATCGAAAAGTAATCATCAAATACTAAACCTGTATAACACATTAGCATCACAAACCTAAGGACACCAGACGATTTACTCATCAGATACTAAATCTGTAGAGCACATTAGGATCAAAAACCTAAAAACACTAGCCGATTGACAAAACCATGACAATTCCGCTTGAAACAGTTGTAACACGAAACGATTTGCTCCAACACTAGGTCTAAAAGCGTACAAACACGAATCAGATGCTAAAAACGCCAGATCTCACGTCTACGCATGAATTTACGTACAGAAAACAATCAGCGACGGTGATTACAGCATACAAATGGCGGAATTATCGATCGGAAACACAAATCAAAAAGCAAAAACAGATTTCTTGAGGTTGACAGATACCTGTAATGCGGTTTTGAGATCAGATCTGGAGAGGAGTGAAGGTGGAGTGGGGAATCGGTTAACGAAAGAGTAAAGTGAAGTCCACAAATGGTCACTAGACGTCGGAACCCAAAATTTCAAAATGATGGTGATATGAAATGAATATATCAATATAGGCATGGATTCTTTGAGCGTGATACAACCGGGGCCCAGCTTTGATACGATCAGAACCGCACGATAAAAATAACAATATTACATGAAACTATTGGGTTCTTTGATTGTTTTTTAATGGTTATTACGATGTTAGTGCTTAATAGTTCGTAGTCTTTTAGTTGTTATAAGGTAACTTAATCGCTTTAAATTAAAAAATTAAAACAAAATGAATTTTAACAATCTAAACTATAACCTATAAATTGACCGATAATTTAGTTTTGTTATAAAGAACAAGCCTAATAACAT
Source organism: Flaveria robusta (assembly GCA_025506415.1). Lineage (NCBI taxonomy): Eukaryota > Viridiplantae > Streptophyta > Magnoliopsida > Asterales > Asteraceae > Flaveria > Flaveria robusta. Next base: position 8,590,003 of record CM046474.1, read on the forward strand.
AATTTTTATTTATTTACACATGATTTCTACTTGTTTTTCACTTCATTTCATTGTGTGCCTCCTTATTTCATTCAATCACCATCACGAGCACAATCAAGTGAAAATCAAGTGTAAACAATTGAATAATTATGATATTAGAATTGCTCTGATAACATAAATGAAAGTTATGATTATTATTGATCAAACTAATAGTTTAGATTATTACTAGCCAATAAATGATAATTTAAATTATTAAAATCTAATTTGCCAAAAATTAAAGACATAGTTAATATAAATAATAAGAAAATACATCACCTCAAATTGAGAAAACATAAATGTAAAATACAAAAAGAAATAATAATAATAATAACAATAATACATACATAATCATCATCAACATCGGATGGTCAAGTTGCGAATATGATCCATTAGATTCACACAAAAGTTGTTTTGTGTTTCTCTAATTCTATAATATTAGCTTCTTTATGTTCATCATCAATTTCTTATCGGAAATGAGACGATTTAATATCATCTTCATTATAACTGCAGGTCACCCAATCTTTGTCTTTTAAAGTTATGTTATGTAAATCATACACAAACGTTACATTTCTTGTTTGTCTTGGGTGATCGTGATTGTGCTAGACTATGCACTATGTCGCAACACTACTTGAGAACGCAGGATGCAACTTCTTTGCTACGTATTGCATTGTTTGATCTTTTTTATTTTTCTATCCTATTGATGTGTTTTGATGTATTTCCTTAGTGAGATCAATACATACATGTGTTCTTTCATTTAACTTCAAGCAAAGAGTCAAGTGCTACTTAGTTTATGATGATGTTGAATATCAACGACTATTGTGTCATTGTGTGAATCAAAATCGTCAAATAATGCTTGCCAAAACCATTGATCTTGTGAGCCCGCTGCTTCTAACATTATCCTCGAGTGTGAACGACAACTCCCATGTATTGATATTTTCATTCAACTAGACAAATATATCACTCACTATACGTACAAATCAAAGCTACAAAGCACTCCAAAAAAATATTTTCGTTAATCCGTCTCGTATAAATGTCGATTGTCGTTCCACGTCGGCTTATGCAAATACTAACTGCCATATATCTTAACGGCACCTCTACAGAACTTATACAGTCTTTTCAGGTGTAGTTTTGTTAACCATCTTTGTACGAAACTAAAGGGGGTGAATAGTTTTTTTCTAAATCTTCCTATTATAATATATACATATATATATGAAAGAACACTTGTTGTAAGCTAATAATAAATAAACAAATATGTAAAAAGTCTAAGGAGGAAGGTACAAAACCGATATATAAAAGTTCAAATGAATGTTAAGAATTCCACTCTACATCTTCTCACGGGTTTTCTATTGAGAGTTTGCTCCACTAAATATCTTTAGACCGAAACAGATCATACTACACCGCGTCTCACTTTACCAATATAGTGATTACCTTGTTCTCATCTTTTACATGAAGTAATCATCTTATCACCTTACAAAGTAAAGTGAATGCTAGTTATATTCCTTAATCATCAATCAATTACACAGTAGTCAGCCGTTCAAAAAAATTTTACACAGCAGTCTTAATACTTTCACAAAACAAAATAGATTATGTATATTTATAGCAATGAATTTAAGCAATAAATTTTGGGCTTATATTATTTTATTGATATTTAAAAATATATATTTTTTATAAATTACTTGACATGAAAAATAAATGCAATTCATAAAATAATGTAACAAAAAGTTCAATAAAACAATTTAATGTAAAAAAAAGTTTAAAGTTTATTCGAGAAACATAAATATCAATCTATTTTAAATGGAATACATTAAATAAGGTGGTGTTTGTTTTTGAATAGGTAAAATGTCTCCAGTCTGCGAATCAGATCTGCAGACATCTGTAGCAGAAGAGGTAGACCAAACCTCTGCAGTCAGCAATAAAAAGACTGTTTGTTTTTTAACGTTTGTAGATTATTAAAATAAACTAGTGGTGGTGTACGGATGGTGGTGGACAGAGGTGCTGGATGGTGGGTGGTGGCGGATGGTGGGTAGTGGCGGAGGTGGACGAGGGTGGTGGTGGTGGACGGTGGTGGTGGTGGCGGACGGTGGCTGGTGGCGGAGGTGGGTGGTGGTGGCGGCAACCGGTGGTGGTGGTGGTGGGTGGTGGTGTTTAAGAAGAGCTCTGCAAACCTTAGAAGTGGTTGGACCAAGTCTGCACCAAAAAGAGCTCGCGCAGATGTTTTTTTAATAAAATATTTTCGAAAAACAAACAGTCTTTAGATGACAATGTCTGCGCGTGGTGTGTGCGGCGTAGATAAAAGAGCCCGCGCAGATATTTTTCAGAAAAACAAACACCCCATAAGTATTTATACGCTAATCATGTTAATAAATGTATGAGTACACCTCTAGAATTACAAATTCGGTTGTATGGTTTCGGTCGGTTTTTGTTACAAGTAAACTAAACCGAACAAAAAATCAATTTTTTAAAAAATATCAAACCCACCAATAATTTCCCATTGGTTTAAGTTTTTCAGTTAAGTTACGTCGGTCATTTCGGTTGTGATTTGGTTAATTCCGTTTTCCTGCATACCCATACTCCTAGGTCACACCATCGAGGCATCAATTGATACACCGATTGAAACCCACCCCCACGGGCTAGCCTAATACCCGAAGTCTAATGCCCTAGGGTCGTAACTCGTAAGCATCCTAGGTAAAAAATCTTCAACACACAAATCACAATGAACTCATCTCCCTCCCTCCACCCCCCTCACTCGTTCCCCCACCTTCTTCCTCAAAGAACCTATAAATCGCTCGTAACCGCCTAGCTTCAAGCTTTCTCCATATTATCAACATTCTAGAACAATTCACCGCCCTAATTTTCGAATTTCTGCTTCAACATACTCGATTTGTGATTTCATTCGACAGATTCACGGTTTCAATCACCTTCCATCTCTCTACAGGATCCAGGTAGTCCAAATTTCAAATCTGGTTGATCGAACAAACATGTGTTAGGTTATGTTTTGAAAATCAGGTCATGCGGATCTTGTTTAGAAACAGTTCGATATGATTGGAAGCAAGGACTGTGATGCTGTAGTAGGTATTGTTCATGAGCTATGTTCATCATCCATGTGTGGTTTTTGATTTTCATGTCAATTTACGATTAGGGCACGGAGTTTATGCATTTTTTTTTACTTTACTTGCATTCTATACTTGAATCGTTTAGTTGTTTGAATGTTTACAATCAAGAACACAAGAATGGAGCAGGATATAAGTTAGGGTTTGCATCTCTGTTTCTCTTCTGATTTCCATGCTATTACGCTTGGCACTTCAAAAACTTTGTTCTGACTAGTTGTAGTTTTAATTTTTTGATCATTTCACAGATATGATGATGAGCTGGTTGATGCATTTAACTATAAATGGTGTTCTGTATTTAAGGAAAGTTTTCGTAGCTTAATCTTTTGTTTTGATTTATGGTTGACAGAGCTGTAACGGAGGCTTTGCTGATGATTTTGTTGCTGCGATTATTAATGTTATATTGTGAAAGCTGCAGTCTGAGTTTCAGTACAACTTAAGCCAGTGCTATGAATAATCAAGGGAACTATCAGCAGTATAGACCGCGATTGCCACCCCCTCTCCCATTTCAACAGGCGGGCACCTCTCCGTATGTAACGGCTGTTCCTGTTCCTCCAGGTGGAACGTTAACCTCAAGTCAATCTTACTTGAGCTGGAGTCAGGGTCAACATATTCTGCCACCGATTCCTACTCCCGGCCATCATTTACCTCCAAGAATTCCACCACAAGGACAGCATTTTTATAGAGTCCCACCACCACCACTACCTCCACCACCATCTTCAAGCTACTTCACACCTGCTCCTTCTGGATCATTAGCACTACCGCTGCCACCTCCACCATCATCTCCTCCTCCCGGGCCTCCACCTCTTCCACCGTCTTCACCTCCTCTTAGTGGTAACAGTCATGTTAATGGTTCTGAAACGAGTGTCAAAGATACTTCCGACTTCAATATGTTGTCTGATATTCCTCCACCTCCACCTCCACCTAGAGATGAGAAAACTGTTCGTAAAATCGAAGTTTTATGTCAGTATATTGCTAAAAATGGTCAAGAATTTGAAGAAATGACATGTAAAAAGGAGGCTGGTAATCCAGATTTTCAATTTTTGTTTGGTGGAGCACCAGGAAGTGAAGCTGCAATATCACATGAATATTTCAAATGGATGAAAAGGAAATGTTGTTCAAATGAATTGCTTGAAGGCGGGAATAATAGGGATTTATCTTCAAAACCAACAGTGGTTGGCACATTGCATGAATATATATCCCATTCTCCTTCTGGTTCTGACATGGATATGGAAGGTTAGCTTATTTCAAATTACACATTATAAATTTTTTTACACTGCAAATAGGTCACTTTATTTTGCTTTGTTTTTTTTCTCTCATAGATGATATGACACAGCCAGAAGAGCCAGGTATTGGTAAATCATATGGGAATGAAAAAGACGAAGCTGTCATTATATCCAATGAAGTTGATATAAAAGCAGAAAACAATGCATGTGAATCCCCAAGAGTGATTGAAAAAGGTACAGAGTATAAAGCTGTTGTATATTTAGCAGTTCCACCTTAATCCCCCCTCCCCTGAAAATAAAATCTGTTTTGTACTGTAGGACCCAATAGCTCTCTCAATGATATACAGTTTGAAAAGTCAAAGACAAAGGTTGCTGTTGCAGATTCTGAAAACAACATAAGTTTACATCAAGAGGTGAAGCAGTCAGAGCAAAGCCCATTTAAACTTATACAAGGCTATGCTTCTGATGATAGCTCTGAAAATGATAACAGCCCTCATTTCGAAAATGTTAGTCCTGTAGCAGTCTCCCTGCAGGTCAAAGAACACACTACATTATCTGTGCCTGTCATGGAAGGCTCTTTGAATATAACATCTAAAGTTTCAGAACCTTCCACAGAAACGGAAAAGTTGGAGATCAGAACTGATGGTGGTGCTTCCGTAAAACAAAATAATACTTTGGAAGGTGATGATAGTACTGCTTCTAAAAATGTTGGGGCTCAGAAGGAAGATAATAATGTTAAATTAGAAATCGATGAGTTTGGGAGAGTGGTGAAAAACGGTGGTAGTGATAGTGATTCTGATGATTATTCTTCCAGGGCGCATGTTAAAAAAGGTAGAAGTAGGAGTAGAAGTCGATCCCCCTATAGAAGGAGTAGAAGTCGGTCTCCTTATGAAAGGAGAAGAAGAAGTCGGTCTCCTTATGAGAGGAGAAAAAGAAGTCCACGAAGGAGGAGAGAGAAACGTAGCCCATCCCGCAGGTACCATGTTAATCTATAACTTTTATCTTTTTGGGTGTAAAACCTCAAGTTTCTGATTCCTTAAGCTGTCATCTTATCTTTATTACTAAAAGAATATTATGCTAAAACTTTTGTCAATATGCATGCTTAAATGATCTCCTTAAAATGTGTGTTTGGCAGCTGGTCTCCCAAGAGAAGAGGCAGGAGCAGGTCTCCTTATAATAGAAGTAATAGAAGTTATATACAAGAGTTTTGTCATGATTTTCGTATGGGCAGGTGCTCTCGTGGAGCCACATGCCGGTACCTTCATGAACCTGAAAAGAGTGAGGAATTCAGATGGCATAAAAACAAACACCATAAGGTATCAGATAGAGTAAAAAACTCAGATAAATCGGTGCCTGAGAAAAATGAGGCTGGCTACCATGTTTCTAGAAGTAGTGACAGATTCAAGGAAGATTTTGTGGAACCTCCAGCTCACTCTGCTAAGGTGGCAAGTGGTCATGAAACTGAACTCCCTGCAACTCAAACAGCTATAACAGGTCAGATTCCAATTGGTGGAAATCTTTTAAACCAAACGTCTCCACCTGAACCACAACTGGCAAGCGAATACAATGTTAAGCCACCTGTTACCATGTGGAACTCTTTGCCGCCACCACCGCCACGCCCACAACTTGTTAGGCCTGGGCCACAGTACCAGCTGAATCAGCCACCTTTTCAAACCAACTATCCTTTCCGGCCCTATGTCACACCTTATGGGTCTGAAATCACCACTCATCTTGGGTCATACCCTATGAATTACCCAATCCTCCAACAACCTATGGGCCCTGCGATTCTTAATCAAGACAATTTTTCACGAATTTCATCACCAAATTTAGTTTCTTCAAGTTCTAGGGAACCACCATCAGGCATAAATGTAGTACAATCTTTCTTGCAAAACCCTGTAGCTGATAGCATATCTGATTTTGGGCGGCCTAGAATCCTGAGCCACTACAATCCTTATGCATCAACCTTCGATAAGCCACTGAGTAGCAAGTTCAGTTCTGGTGTTCTGAATCAAGATTATGGTCCTTCAGCCAATCAGAATCACACACCTGTTGAGGGGCAAGTGGCTGATTCTGCACAAAATCCACCAAGGTCTGGTGGTGATCAATATGATCCACTGTTTGATAGCATTGATCCATCTTCAAACTCGTTCAAGAAAGGCGATGCAATTGCTGCTAGCGAAGAAAATGATGAATTTGGTGAGACTGCAGATGCTGAAGTGGGTGTGGTAGAAAATGATAGTCCTAGCCCTAGCTCACCAATTGATTTACCTGATATGGCCGCAGGGGAAATTGAGATTAATCAAGTGAAGAAAAAAAAGAGCAAGGATTCGAGATCAATGAAACTTTTTAAAATTGCTCTTGCGGATTTTGTGAAGGAGGTATTAAAGCCATCATGGAGGCAGGGTAATATGAGTAAAGAGGCTTTTAAGACTATTGTTAAGAAGACTGTTGATAAAGTGTCAGGAGCTATGAAGAAACACCAGATACCCAAGTCCCAAACCAAGATAAATCATTATATTGATTCCTCTCAAAGAAAGCTCACTAAGCTTGTCATGGTAATTTGTTTCAATTTTTAGTACTTAAATATTTTCAAGTTATAGCAGGGCTTCCATACCAGTTGTTCTTTCTGGGAAAAAATGTTGTATAAATTTAGGGGTGACCTTTTTCATCCCATTTACTTGAAAACGGGTCAATTTGAGTATTTTTAAAGCTCCAATGGGGTTCTATTTAGCTCACTCACAAATTTATTGCAACCAACTATTTCTTTTATGATTCACTTAACTTGTTTACAACTTTGTTGCTAGTCATTTACAACCTGCCAGCCCATTTAGAAAAAGGGGTTATGCGATTGTGTATGGTTTGAAGTGTGTTGAGGTTGGGATTGATGCCTTCACGAGTAAATATAGGGGTTTGTTTGGGTTCATCAATTTCAACCTACCTAACCATTAACCTGCCAACCAACGAGATTGCTGCCTTTAATATCATAATTTTTTTAACGGATAGCTTGTCCGAATAAAACACAAATTTGACCTCTTTTAAAAACTAATTTTCCTTGTGTTATTTTACAGGGCTATGTTGATAAGTATGTGAAGGTATAGTAAAGACATGATTTGGAGCTGTAACTAGGAATGGATATGTATTATATCAGGTAAGCTCTTGCTCTGTGTGTGTGTGTGTGGGGGGTGGGGGGTTGACTTGATGTTTCTTAAACATTCATTAAATATTTTAACACCATCTGATTTACTAACACTTGTGCTGCAGAAGCAGAACTATGGGAATCAAATCACAATGAATATATCTGATCTGGGGATGAGATAAGTTCGGTTCCGTTCAGTTTTCAACAGAGTTGTATGAATTCTCCATACACGAGTATGTAATTAATACATCGTCTTTTCAACTATTGCTAGTTGCTTGTGGTGTTTAGGCTTTGTTGCTTAAAAATTTTCATCACTTCTGTCATGCTTCCACAAACTTTATTATTAGAAAAATACATAAAATTTTACATAGTTTGTACTCATTTTATGGTATGACTCATGATCATGTAGGGCCTAATGCTAGAGTTAAGATGATGTTTCGTTTGAAGATTTTGTACATTTCTTATATGATAGGATCTTTATGCGTACATATTTGAATCTCTGTTTAGATATTTTCTGTGTTCTAAAAAGCATGTGTGAGGCGACAAGCAGGTCGCATCTACATGAGGCGATTGACAAAAGCCCGCCTCTACTCAACATACCACCTCATTTAATTATGTAGTTGTTTTATATATGTATGTGTGTGTGTATTTATTTATGTATATATTAGTAATAATTCTAGATGAAATAGAATATATATAATTTAGTTGTTTTCATCATGATTATACATGCATACATGCATATATATATATATTGGATTATATATTTATTATATTAAATACAATTTATATATATATGTGAATAAGTGGCTCACAAGTCTAGTGCCTCGGGATCGAGCCGTTTATTAAATTAGCTCGTATGTTGGCTCGAGCTTGTTTAAGCACGGTTTGATTCTGGTTTTTTAACAAGCAGACCTTGAGTATTATAAGCAATTCGGTTTGCTTACATCCTTAATGTCTTTGTAACAGAATCCTTAGCCCATGTGACGTGCCTAAAAAGCTAGAAGCAACAACATGACTCTTCTCACTTCCTAGTATCTATTTTTTGACTTTAGTGTATATGAGTCCGTCCTCTGTCAACTACTTGTTTGCATAATCAAATGACACACAACAATTCTTCAGTTGCATATAAATGTTAATGTTTTAGTATAAATTGATATAAATTTCTCATCATAGTTGTCGAAGGCGCAAGCGTACTCAAGTGCAATGGGTGAACATTGGTCATTTGGTCTAGGAGCAAGGCGCTTAAGAAGTGAGGACTTTTTTTAAGCAAGGAGCATAGCATAAAATCACCATTTTTAGGGGTTGTAGACACGTTTTAGGCTTGTTTTTGACAAGTTAATTCCAGATTTTCAGCTAAATAAAATCAATTTGGTCAAAAGTCTTTGCAAGAAATATGCAAGGCTTGATTGTGGGAGTTTTTGATTGTTTCCTTTCTATATTGATCATTTCCTTTTATGCAGTTTTTAATTCTCTATAAGTAGGCTGTAGAATGAATAAGAAGATGTACCAATCTCTTCTCTGTTTTCTTTATTAATAAAAATCTGTGTTGACTACTTCATTATTTTCTGGTTTTCTATGTTTTTCTGTTTTGTTCTTTGAGCCAATTTGTCTAACAATTGGTATCAGAGCTTAAACCAGAAGATCCTAGCACTGTGAGGAGGAAGTGAGCTTGCTTATTAAAGCAGAAAAGAACCAGAAGCCACTAAGAGGCTGTTATGGCAGATCTAGTCAACCAAACAACAGTTACAGTGAGAGAAACAGGGTCATCATCATCTTACCTCTGCCCAATCTTAACCCAGATGAACTACACGTCTTGGGCTATAAAGATGGAGTCATTCATGGATGCCCAAGGTATTTGGGATGCCATCGAACCACCTGAAGGCGTCACCGTAGATGTCAAGATCAGGAAGAAGGCGCGGGCTTTCATCTTTCAGGCGCTGCCGGAAGATATTCTGCTGCAAGTTGCAGAACATAAGGAGGCTAAGAGTGTGTGGGATGCCCTGAAAACTCGTTATCTTGGGGCTGACAGAGTTCAGCAAGCACGGATTCAAACGTTGAACCGTGAATTTGAACTATTGACTATGAAAGATGGTGATAGCATCGATGATTTCGCTGGAAAGATTGGTGCCATTGTGTCTAAGTTTCGAACACTTGGAACAACCATAGAGGAAAAGATTAGAGTGAAGAAGGTGCTTAATTCTGCACCAAACAGGTTTCTGCCTATTGTCGCAACAATCGAGCAGTATTCGGACCTGGAAAAGATGCCGTTTGAAGAACTGGTTGGGCGTCTCAAGGCATACGAAGAAAGGCTCAAACCGGCTGAACCAGTCAAAGACTCCGCAGGTCAACTGCTGTTGACAAAGTCCGAATGGCAGATTCGACAAAAACAGGAGTCAAAACAGAAAGGTTTAAGCTCGAGTAACTCGCGAGGACGCGGGCGAGGACGGGGCAGAAACTGTCACGATCGAGGGTGGAGACAGCCCTCAAATGACGATTGCAGGGGTGATCAATTTGACGAAGGAAGTAGAGAACCTGAACAGGAAGATCATATGGAGAGACGAGACAGAAAGAATTTACGGTGTTACAATTGTGACAAAATTGGCCATTTTTCAGCTGAGTGTCGGGCCCCTAGCAAAACCGAGAATAAAGCTAATTTTGTCATAGAAGACGACGAACCTACTTTGCTAATGGCGAAGATTAAATTTGGAATTTTAGACAAAAAGAAGGCATTTCCAAGTTTGTATGCGAAAGATGAGTATGAAGACAACACATGGTATTTAGATAATGGAGCTTCGAATCATATGACCGGGCGAAGGGAATTTTTCAAGGAACTTGATGAAAAAACCATTGGAGATATACGATTTGGTGATGGATCCATTGTTAAGATCGAGGGAATAGGGTCAATTCTATTGCAATGCAAGAATGGTGAACAAAAGGTACTTTCAAGTGTTTATTTTATTCCCGGATTATGCAAAAACATCTTAAGTTTAGGTCAATTTGATGAAGAAGGCTGCAAAGTATGGATGGAAGATGGACTCCTACGATTATATGAACAAACAGGAAGGTTGTTAATGAAGATTCAACGAAGTCATAACAGGCTATACAAGATCAAATTACAAGTAGTTCAATCTGCAGAATTTGAAAGAGGTGTTGAATTCCCTGTTGATAACAAACCTAGTTGGGAAATAGAAGATGGGCCTATAGAGACCAGCAAACAAGCTCAAGTTGCATCAGATTCTAACAGCAGTCCGCCTGCGAAGAATGTAGGCACAAAAGATATAGAAGTGGAGAACACTTCACAAAGGGTGTCCGAAATAAAAGAGAACGCTGATGGAAAGGAATGTGATAAGAATCTACTGCATGAAGAACTTAGATTGCAGTGGATGAATAATTTGCTTTCTGAGGTGATGAAGAGTCCAAATAAACAAACGATGGAGAAAACACTTGATAAACAAAGTGTTCAAGAAGGAAGAGTAACAACTAAGGTTGCATTGAAAAAGAATGTGGATGGAATAAATGCAGAGTATGAAGAATCTGTCAAGCAAGTATGTTTCAAACAATTGAAGCGAAAAAAACAAAGGCAAGAGATGGATGCAAAAGAACTGAAATTAAGGGGGTGAATGACAAGTTAATTCCAGATTTTCAGCTAAATAAGATCAATTTGGTCAAAAGTCTTTGCAAGAAATATGCAAGGCTTGATTGTGGGAGTTTTTGATTGTTTCCTTTCTATATTGATCATTTCCTTTTATGCAGTTTTTAATTCTCTATAAGTAGGCTGTAGAATGAATAAGAAGATGTACCAATCTCTTCTCTGTTTTCTTTATTAATAAAAATCTGTGTTGACTACTTCATTATTTTCTGGTTTTCTATGTTTTTCTGTTTTGTTCTTTGAGCCAATTTGTCTAACCGTTTTGGCTAGTTTAGGTTGTTTTTGGTTGATTCTAGACTTGTCTAGGGTTAGTATAATTGTCTCAGACGATTTTTGGCCGAAAGTTGGCCTGAAAATGCGTCTGAGCGCGTAAACATGTACTTTTGAAACAAGGGTACCAGGCTGCTCCTGAGTCTTAGGCGCGCACCTTGTAGGCTTTTGACCACAGTTTCTCATTGTTTTGTGTTGTAACTACTAGAAGTGTTTTTGCAAAACAATTACACACCGTGTCTCGCCTTGGCTCCCGCATCATATCATCTCTGAGCGGCTCGTGTTCGGTGTTCTTTTAAGTTGTATATTGGGAAATGTATATTTGGATCTAGATTTTTGTTTAAGAGTTACTTTTTTAATAATCATGTGTGTTTTTTGAGATTCACTTGTATTAATAGAGCTATCCAGGTTCTGGATTCTAAATTATCGTATCATTCTAAATTTTAATACAGGCCTGGTTCTTGCTGTCTGGCCTGTTTAGCCAGTCTGGTCTTATTCGGGCTTTTTTGGGCCTGGTTTTTCAAAAGCCCATAATAATCAGGCCCGTCTGTTTTCAGTTATAATTTTTTGAGACCATGCTGATCAGCTGATGCACATCTTTTGTTCAAGTGACCCAGATAGGGCAACAGTAAAACATGTTCATATACTGTCATTTATAATTTTGTTGGTTATTGTCATTGCAGTCTGCAGATAATAATTTTAAGTGAGAAATGTTTATGCTTTACCTTTTGTTTTTATCTTTAAAGATTTGTAGATTCATGCATTTGTGTTATCAAGATTAGTATGATTAGAGAAGATTATATGATTCATAAACTAGTTTAACATCTTGAAGTCAAAGATTTCAATTGGCATGAAACAGAATTCTGAACTAGAGTAAGAGGGATATCATAATACAAACATAAGGATCAATAAGATTTGTTAATCAACTCAAATTATGTCCGCTCCCTGCTGTTTAGTTGGGAGCTTCTTTTAACTTTGGGCTTCTCTATAAGTTGGTATACCTCTCACTAATTGTGTTAGTGGTCGCTACTTTCTTGTTAATCTTGGTAATGATTATCGGCTTATAAACCAATCTTGGTAGTGATCATCAAATCGTGTCAATTAGATAGTTGTGATCAACAACAAAAAAGAGTTTATAAAATTTTACTTAGTCCTCGTCACCTCACCTCTTTGGTTGATCTCTTTGATTTTTTATCGTGGCGTTGTCTGTGTGAAGTTTTCTAAATAGTTATGTGATGTCTACATGTTTTGAGTGACGTTACTATGTTGACATTTTGGAAATTTGAGAGACTAAGAGCATTCACACTGGATTTCCTATCTCTATCCATATAATTACATAAAAATTTACTACTTTTTCTCTATTTTTTTCCATTAAATGATACTTTTATCTACATTTATCATTACATTTTCTCGCTTCTTCACTCACAACCACTTTCAAAAATATTAAAATATTTATATGAACTGAACAGTGATTTTCCAAATTTGCATATGAACAGTAAATTTTCTCTCTCTTCCACTCACAATCATTTACAATCATTCCTTATAATATAAGAAACAACTCACATATTTATAGAAAATTCAATGTGAATGCTCTAATATCTCATTTTTGTGAACATTTTGGTATATGTGTGTATTTTGGTATATTTATTAAGAGAATTTTGACTTTAGTCAAAGAAAGGAAATAGAAGGTCAAAACAGTTATAAATTATACTGTTGTTTGATTTATGAACCAACGAAGATAAATTCATGCCCATGGTTGAAGTTAGTTGAATGGGACAAGAACAAACCTAAAATGGAGTTTGGAAAACTGATATGTAAGATACCAAGTTATTGTTAAACTAGGTTATATCCCCGTGTATTACACGGGTTGAATAACAAAAATATTAAATATTTATTGATGATAAGTAGTAATTGTAAAACGTTATTTTAATATACCATATGATTAAATTTACGTATGGTTAAGTATTTTGATTTTTTTATTATTTTTAAAACTTTATTTTTAAAAAATTGCTTTGAAATTTTATTATTATTTTATCAGTATTTTGTTGTTTAAAAACTCCGGGTTTGTTTTAAATAAATGTTCTTTTATAAAACTTTTATTTTATATAAAAAGATTGAATTTAAATATTTTATAATTTAAAAAAGCTTCATTTTTTAGAAAATCATAGTTTTATAAAATTTTATTTTTGAAAAAATATATTTTTTAATCAAAATACTTAGTTTTTATTTAATAAAAAAATATTTTAAAAATTATTAATACAAGGACTTGAATTTATAATAGAGAGAGAAAGAGAAATATTTAAAAATTAGTTACTTGACTTTAAAAAAATAAAATAAATAGTTTAGGCGGAAAAATAATTGGGGGAAGCATTGTAGGAATGCCATGTGTCTCACATTGTAAAGGATTATTAGTATAGATTATGCTTCTTAACACTTTATAGACAGCCCTCATCCACTTACTAGAACTTGTTTACCCACTTAACTTGTTAATTTTATTGTTATTATATTATTATTATTATTAATTATATACTGCTTAAACAGCTAAGAGGATATAAAACTATAGTTCAATATTTCTATTGGAATTATTATTCGAGCTTCAATAATTATATACTCAGTAAAATTTTTAGTCCACGTAAATTTAAATAACTTAAATTAGGTGGCCAAAGAGATTTTTTACTCCCGAAGCACACATAATTTAAAGGTATTTAGTTTAGTTGACCTTTTCAATAAAAAATCAATTTATCTGTAGTAACTTATAATGTACTAGGTTATAATCCTTTGCATTATATGAGTTAAATATAAAATATTAAAATTAATGAGAAGTTAGAAAATCTAAAACACTATTTTGATATAATATATAACTAAAATTGCATGTGAGTAGATACTTTAGTTAATAAAATATTTTTATTATTTTTTAACTTTTATTTTAAAAAGTGTTTTTAAAACTCTTGTTTTAAAAATATGTTAAGAAACATTTCGTTCTAAGAATATTATTTTTTAAAAATGTTATTTTTAATAAAAATATCATTATTTCAAACTATGATTTTTAGTTATTTTTGTTTTATAAATAATTTATAGTATTTAATAAAAGTATTCTTTGACAAAATATCATTTTTATAAAAATCTCATTGTTTAAAAACTCTAGGATTCAGTTATATTTTAAATTTCTTTAGAAAAACGCTTTTATACAAAACTTTTATCTTAACAAAAGATCGGTTTTAGAATATTTCATGTGTAAAAAGATACGTTGTTTAAATAAATTCATAGTTTTCAAAAAATTTCAAAAAAGTGTATTTTTAATCAAAATATTTAGTTTTTAATTAATTAAAAAATATGTTTATAAAAAACATTAGTTTTAGAAAAATTTAGAATGTTTAAAATAAGAGAGAGATAGAGAGAGATAATTTAGAAAATAGTTATTTTAATTTTTTAAAAATTGATAAATGATTTGACCGGGAAACAAAATGATAGAATTAGTGTAATGATTACATGTGTACATCCTATGTAATCATTTTTAGTATAGATTTTTTTAGGGTAAAATTAATATTTAACTTGATTTAAAGACATATATTATGAGCATTTTAAGTATTTAATAATTATAGTGTTTATCACTAAATTTTGTTATTTAATGATGTATTATTTAATATGTTTTAAAGATTACACATAAACATTAATAAAATATCAAATAAATACATGTTCTACTTTAGATTTATAAAAAACAATATATTTCTTAAACTATCATTTCTTAACATTAATAAAGCATAAAAAAAGTTTATCTTAATATATCAAAATGTGTTCCATACATTACAATGTAATATTAATTTTTAATATCAAGAATTTGATAATAAAAAAAGAGATTGAATAGAAAAACCTAACTAAACAAAACAACAAGAGTTACATATACAATACGATATTGCATAAGAATATGCAAAAAATAACAATTTAAACTCGTGAAAAATAAACATCATACACCGTCGCAAAGCACGGGTTCTTTACTAGTTTCTAATAAAGATTTTATCCTAACACCCAAAAATATACATATACTTTTAGCCCTAGCCATACTTTTAGCCAATAGTATTACTAATATTTTAAAACATGCATTTATATACTTTTATATTTATAACAAATATTTCAAATGTATACAATTTAATACATATATAACATACAAATTAGATTACATCTATATATTTTTTCTCTCAATATGATTATCTCATATAATTCATTCATAATTGTCTATAAACAATGCTAAGCATTATTAAGCCAAGTTGTACCATGTGCGGGCCTTTACCTAATTTTTTACTTCTTTTTTAATCGTTTATTTATAGTATATTAATTCTTGTGTAAGATAAAAATTAGAATATTAGTAAGTAACAATGTTTTATTGGTTAATATTCGTAGGTGGACATCATAGGTCTAGTAAACTGATTATTTCAATAATTAAGAACACTTTTCGATAATATAATGAGCATCCTGTTAGATTTTAATATTAACAATATCTTTCAATATATGCTTTATTTAATTGTAATAATTAAAGTATTTGATTCATTTATCAAATAATGAACTATTAATTTGATAAGAATTTGTCTTAACCTAGTGAATATAACAATTATGTGCATCTTTTTTTTTCGGTGAATCATGATAAGTTTATATTGTCACCTTGCTCTATTAGAATGAGATTCCCATTTGTGTTTGATTACCATGAGCTTTTTATTTAGAAAAATCTTGTAGATTTACATCTTTTAATTATACTTATTTTGTTGTAATTTTTGCTGATTAGTGTGTAAGCTAAAAGTTACTCGTGACTACTTGAGAGTAACTCTACAAAACTAAATCATATCGAGCTCAAACTTAAATTAAAGCTTGTTTTATGAATGGGCTCGAGTTTGAACTTATGCTTAGCCTAACACACTACTATTTATAATTTTATATAATATTATAGTATTTATATTCTTTTGATCCATGAAAGCGATTATACTAAAATGTCTTAATTTGCTTATGCAGACACTTGTGACGTTCCACCTCAGCATTAGCCTTTCATGGGCAAAATAGTAATTTGCATAATTGTGGTCACAAGATTTGTTTCACTTTATGGATGATTTGATGTGGGTGGTGGAAAGATATGAGAAGGTGAATGTTAAGGTGGGGTGAGTAATCATTAGCCAATGACAATAATTTTAATAAATATATTAAATATTTATTACAATTTATTATTTAAAAATAGTATGTAAAATATTAATTATAGTGTTTGGTTTCTATTTATGAAGCTCGCACTTTATCTTTTTTAATTTGTGATTTTAATTTTTTTCTTAAACATAATAAATTATTTCTATTAACATTTTTCTAAATGAAAATATTCCAATAATTACAAAAGGTTACAAAACCTATAAATATAAGGTACTCTCTCCGTGTTAAATAAACATACACACATATACTCCAACTTTTATATAAAAGAATTACAGATTTGCCTTTTAAGTATTTAACAAATAGATATTTTCTTTTGAGTTTTGTGAAAATTTATATTGATAAATTAAATAAAACCATAATACTTATTTTATTTTTATGATTAAATAATGAATAGAAATATATTAAAATAAAAATACAAATAACTTTAGAATTAAAATATATTTTTGTTTAATTTTTTTCTTTGTTGTAACTTGGTTGAATCCATAGGGCACACCCACATGCATGTGACACCTTTCCCCTTTTGCATGTGATGAGAGATCCTTTTTTGTTTTCTAAGTATGTAGGGATATGTCTTTTCTTCTACGTTTAAACACAAAAGTCGATTCTTTTATAATTTTTTAATTCCAAGAAAGGAGATAAATAATTATAAATTCAATTTTAGGATAGTACTGGTAAATTCAGACGGCACTCAGCTACAGAGAAAACAAAATTTTAGAAAATTTATTATGTTAAAACGACACGTAAATGCACATCGATATATTGATTTTGAATAAAATTTATGTGTAAAAAGAACAAAAAAGTGTATAAACATCACTAAATAACTTGTAGTTTTATTTCTATAACTATGTGCATAAACACTATAGTCCAACAATATAGTATGATTAAATTTTTATGTAATTAGTATAATAATATATATATTATAAAAATATATTTAAATAATCGCTTTTTAGAAAAAAGGATATTTATGTTATTTTTTAAAAAAGATCGGTAATCTTTTAAGTAACAAATTAGCAAAGGAGTGTTGAAACAAAGTAGTACTTGGTATATGCATAGATGTTAAAAGAATAAAGTTGATGTGCTAAAAGGGCTCCTAAAATGATATTTAAAGCTTGGTATATAAGTTAATTCAATAAGCCAATAAGATATTAAAGATGCATGTGGAAGAAACTTGCTAAAAATGAAAAAAGAATAACATTCTAACTTTAAGTTGCATACATATAAAAAGGGAGTAAAGGGCACGTTTGCGTATAGTATCTAGGTAGCTAGGAAGGAAAACTCTAAAGTAAATAGATTGTTTTCAAATGTGCACATGAAGAAGAAAATTTGGGGAGATTAAGTGTCTAGCCCTAGCCGTTTGTCCTAGAGGTAGTTTGGCAACCTTTGGTTTTTGATTAATAGAATCCAACTCATGTGGGTGTATAAAGGTTTGCATTACAACTTTTAGTCTAGAGCGAGGAAGCTTTATCGTCTTAAGATCCCCATTTGTGTCGTCTAGTACAAGTTAGGCATGCATGTGTTTCTCTATTAGCTAGTGAGGAAGTTTACTTTCTCAAAAGATTGAAAATGATGAAACATTTAATTTGATGGTATTGTAGATGAGAAGTACAAGTAGACTCTAAACTTTAAATCCTAATATCTAATTGACAACTTTAGAGTCATATGTTTTTATGTTAAAGAAGCTTTTGAATTGTCATCATGCAAAGTTTTTTTTTATATATTTGAAACTTTTTAATCTTATATACACATATAATATATATGAGAGAAATCAAATGAAAACCATACTTATAATTGAAAACCATGAAAACCACCACTACCCAATAACATAATTGATAATTGATTTAATATTTTAATTATTTAAAATATATTTGATTAAAGTTCAATCTTTGAGGTCATTATATATTTTTTAGTTTAAACTCCAAGAACAACAATGATGACGAAACAACTTACGTATACGTAACTTGTATGAGTTACATGTACACAACTCGTAGTTGTACACTTGGTAACACGTACTTACATATACATAAACCCTACATATACATAATTCTTAGTTGTATACTTTGTATTACGTACTTACATATATATAACCCATAATTTTCATGGTTTTCATTTATAACATGGTTTTTAAGTAATCCTTCCTATATATATATATAGGGATGAGTTCTTTTGTAAACACATGGTCCTACAAAAGTACAAACTTTTGATTTTTTTATTCAAAAAAATCTGAATCATTGATTGTAATACATCAAATGTGAAGATTTGGTTTATTGGTTTACACAATTTCTCATTGTTTTTATTTGAACCATCCCCTATATATATATATATAGAGGGATCCTAAGAAAATCACAATGTTATGAGAAAACTAGAGAAAACCAATGAAACCGGTCATATAATTTATAAATTTTTATCATTACCCTCTATATATATGTGTGAGTATATATAAATAATGATATCGATCAAATAAAACCGTAACATGGTTTTTCATATACGTCACACATAGGTTACGTAAACGTAACCATATTTCATTCGACATAGTGTTACGTATACGTAAGACTCTTAATTCTTGTATGTATACTCAACATATATGTACCAAATACTTAAATAAAATTTTAACAATTAAAATAACAAAAAAATTATAAATTATGTTATTGATTTTCGTGGTTTTCTCATAAAAGTTTCATTTGTTTTTACATAACTATTGGTTTTCACATAAAGTTATAAATAAAAGTTTTTTTTGTTTTCACAAACTATTGGTTTTCTCAGAAACTCTCCCCTATATATATATATATACACATACAAAGGTGAATATTTGATTTATTGGTTTACATAATTTCTCTTGGTTTTTATTTGAACCCAACCCTATATATATATTCCAACTTAAAAAATGAAAAGGATGAAGTTTTTTTTTATTTACTTCATCAATCTACATTTATAATTTTTTAATGTTTCCCATACTTATGATAGTTGTAATTCGGTTTATTTAATAAAATATTTTATTAAACGACACGTGTATGATTTTGAGGGCCCGCAATACAGTCTAGAGATGACATTAAATTTTTTTTTTTGAGGGAGACATTTTATTACAAAAAAAAAAAAACATTGATGAAGATAATGCATCATTTTTTTTTAACAGCAAATCTATCCTACTACTACTCTTAAATTACTTCATATTACATCATGTCTGGATTTGAACCTAGGACTTCTTTCTAAAAAGCAAAACTTCTACCAAATAGGCTAGCACCACATTGGTAGATAATACATCATTTACCATTAGATATTCTCTTTAAAGCCATCCTAGTTTTAGTTTTAGATAGATATATTTGGTTTTTTAAACATGATCTTTCTCAGCCAATGAAATGTGTGATAGCAAACTCAATTTTGACTTGTTGCTGGTCGAAGGTCCGATCGATCAATGGTTTCCTTTTCTCTCTCACACACACATCTCTGACACTTCACGTGTTCATGCAGACAAAACCAGACCCACATCCAAACAATCATCCCTACCGCCCACATGGATGTTTGAACAAAGACATTTGCTTGCTAATTCATTGTTTTATTACTCATTATTAATAATTATTATTATTACCCCTTCTTTATTAATCACTCCGTACATTAACATCCATCCCCCCATCATCACCTGCTTTCAATTCCACAACTAACCCACCTCTCAATTAACAATCTTTACCATCTCCATTTACATTTCTCTGTTGAATTCAACGATACCCTTTTCAAGATTTGTTCGTATTTGCTGTCAAAGTGGTTTAATTGTCGTCATTTGGTTATGGTTTTGCAGAGAAGGGGTTAGCAAGAATATCCCAAAAGATAGAATGGTAATGGGTGTGTGGTAGTTTAAGAGATCGTGTGGGAGAAGTTGAGATTAGGGTTTGGAATTCTGCATTGCCTGCCAAGTGTTTGTGTTTGTGTTTTTGTCTGAGAGAAAAAAGTTGACTTTTTGGTTTTCAGTGAGTGGTTTTCTTGATTTCTTCTGATTATTGTGATTGATTGGAGGTTCAAGAGTGTTGGTATGTTGGAAGGGTGTTAGGCATTTGGATTGTTGGATCACTCTGCTGAAGGATATCAATGGCTGCAAAGCTTTTGCATTCACTAACAGATGATAACCCTGATCTGCAAAAGCAGATAGGATGTATGACTGGTGTTTTTCAACTCTTTGACCGCCATCAGATGGTCACCGGAAGGCGGTTAACGGGCCACAGCCCCAAGAGGCTCCCTCCTGGTAATCATCAATCTCTTGTTGCTTATTGGTATGAATTAGATTTTGTTATGTTTGATCTGTTTAATACCATACAATCATGTGATCATGTGATCTCCATTGATGTTCTCATAAAGATAAGCTGGTTTGATTCATGTAAGCATCAATTAGAAAGATCTGGTTTCCTGATTAGTGTTTTCCAATTATAATATGTGAACTGTTCTCCAATTGAGGGTTTTGTTCCTCCTTGATGTTGAATCATGATAATGGATCTGATCACTTTCCATATCTAATATGTGTTCATCTACTTGCATTAGCTTTGTGGCTATTATGATTTTGACATCAAAGTTTACTAATTTTATGCAGCCAGTCCACAATTTGACAATGGAACGCCTGAAAGCGAGGCAAGCAGCTCACATCAGAGACCATACATTGTGGTATGTGCACTTTGTTTCAGATTTGTTTTTGTAGTATGCCATCACTGTTTGTTGTCATGAGAAGTTTGAGTGTTCGTAACTATCTGGATCTAAATATTTCACAGTTCGAGCTTACATTATGTGAAGTATGTGTACTCCAGCATATGTTGGATAAACTGGAAACTTTACACTACAAACATAACTTAGTTGCATCCTGGAATATCTAGTTGACTTTGAGCCTTTTGTTTCTTGTTAACAAAATGTTCTTTTGGAACATATGGGTTTTTCTGTAACTTAAAATGGAATTGGAATCAAATTCTAATGAGCACTTGTTGTTTCAGGAAGCGCATTCAAACAAACAGGACAAGAACAACAGGGCATTAACAGAATCATCTAGAGACTCTTTCTCATCAATGTCTCGGTCATCTTCTTTCTCATCTTTGGATTGCAATATTAATAAAACAGCTCATCAAGAACCAGATCCAATTGTGTTTCCAGAAACTCCTTCAAGGGACTCTCTAACACGCCAATCTTGTGGGTCTCGTTTAAGTGTTGACCTTCGAGATGTGGTCAAAGATTCAATGTACAGACATAAGCCTACAGGCAAAGAGGAAACACATGACCATGTGGTGAACTATAGAGAGTCACTTGATGCTCTTGCTAAATTTCAAGAGTCCAACTGCTATTATAATGAACCGAGAGAACTTTCTAGATCAAAATCTTACCAAATAAGAGACGGCCCATCTTTTTCAGTACCAAAAGATTGTCCTCGGTTTTCTTATGATGGGAGGGAAACAAACCGTTTATCTTTTCAATCACGAGATATTTCAAAAGCGTTGGGTACAAAACAGCTTGAAGAACTACCAAGACTTTCTCTAGACAGCAGAGAGAGTTCAACCCGCAGTTTAAGACATCCAAAATGCGACGATGTCAACAATGCTAACCAAGGCATGATTCAGCCACGTCCGCATAGCGTTGTAGCCAAGTTAATGGGCTTGGAAGCTTTGCCAGATTCTGCATCAACCAAGCAAAAAGAATCGGGTTTGGGCCCGATTAGACCTTCACGAGTTGAGGATTTAAATTTGCTGTCTAAATCTTTAAAACCAGTTGATCTTTTTGGTCCAATTAAAATGCACAGTTCTTCAAGAAGCTCACCAAGGGAACCAACATCACCATTATGGAGGAATTCTGACATGAAGCCAATTTCAAAATTTCCAATCGAACCCGCACCATGGAAGCAACGGGATGGTTCTCGAAGTCCTCAGAGGCCCGTTTCTCGTGCTAGTAAATCACCAACTAAATTACATAGCTCATACTCTTCTGTTTACAGTGAAGTTGATAAAAGATTGAAGGATCTTGAATTCACGCAATCTGGAAAGGATCTTAGAGCTCTTAAACAGATATTAGAGGCAATGCAGTCGATAGAAGCCCGTAAGCAAGGAACACAAACTATGTCGAAAAGACCCGTTACTATTCAGAATGAAAGATTTTCAGACCGTCAAAATCCTAGGGGATCAGATAATTTGAGGCCTTATGAGTCCCCTATTGTCATCATGAAACCCGCTAAGCTTGTTGAAAGATCTGGTATTCTAGTTGAAGAATGCCCAACTGATGATAGAAAGATTTTTACAAATTATATTCCTAAAAGTACACGTAGAGAGAATACAGTCAATACTAGTGAAGTCAAAAGTGGAGGAAGACATACAAGGAATGTTGTCAATGCACCAGGTTTGACCAAGCAACAACAGTTGGCCAAAGACAATGCTTCAACATCAGGAAAGAGCTCAGGATCTATCAGCCCGAGATTACAACAGAAGAGGCACGAGTCAGAGAGGCGGTCTAGGCCACCCACACCGCCATCAGATTCCAGTAAATCGAGAAAACAGTCAGCCAAACCGGTTTCTGAGTCAAGTTCCCCTGGTGGAAGACGAAGGTCAAAATATTCAAATATTCAGCAACATGATGGTCAACATCATGAGGTCAATGGTGAATCAAAGAAGTTGAGTTACAAAGAAACTCAAATGTCTCATGAAGCGGTCACCACTCCTGAATTTTCTAAAGAAATTGATAACAGTCAGAGTCCTAGCTCAATACAACAGGTAAGTTCAGTTGTTGGGCATGTTAGGCCGGTTGCGTATGTGGACAAAATGGGTCTGGGTTTAAACAGTTAATGTTTAATTCGAGTTGAAATGGGCTTCTTTTGTGGGGTTGAAACTTACTTTTTCTGTCCATTTTAAATTTTTTGAAATTACTTAGTTCATTAATTATACTTGTAAAAGCAATATTACTATGCTAATATTCTAAATGTTTAATTAAAGCGAGTTAGGAAGTTGTATTCATTGATAATAGGCGTTGGATGGCTTTTAACTTGTTTGATCCTTTTAGCTAATCTTTTTAATTTGAACCATTTACTCGTTTGGGATAAAACATGACCTAAATCGATCCATTCATAAGTACATGAGCCAAAATTGACATGTGTAAACTTACATTCATCAAATTTTAAATGTTTTGATTAGCTTTTTATCTTACTTTTTCTAGAAATCAACTTTGCTTCTGAGGGAGGATCAATCACCTGACCCGGAATACCCAAGTCCAGTTTCTGTTCTTGATGATGGAGTTTATATAGATGATTCGCCATCACCTGTGAAACATATGTCGAAGAAGCTGAAAGGTAGTGTCTTTTGTTCTCATTCTTCATTGATCCTATCATAGTTCTGGTACCACACCATAATATTGAGTCTCAGGTAAGATGCAGCTTGGATTATGGAACTGGTGATTATTATCAATTGAAGTTATAATGATAAGAATTTAATGTTTGGGTAAACAGTTAATGCTTTTGATTATATGAATATTACAGGTCAAATAATTAATCTCATACCACAAGCAACAAAACTGATTATCAAAATAAATTTACCTGTTTACCTCTTCTTTTAACCTAACCTTGGGACATTTACTCCCATTTCACAAATCCCCATAACCTTATTTCACAAATATGTTCTTTTTCGCTATTTTCTCAATTATAATAATAAGAATTTGCCAAGCATTTAAGCATCTAATTATCTGATTCTTACAACTTTCAAACGCATCCAAAACTATTTTCTACTGTTTGCTTTAGTATAACTGATCTGATTTTGATTATTTAGTATATCAGTGTCACATAATCATTGTCAGACCACACATCTCAACGCCCCACTGAATAAATAGCCATCTTTTATATGTAATCTTTCAGTTATAAGCGTATCACTTAATGATTCATGCATGTCATAACTTGTGCACCCTCTGTGTCCAATAAGATTTTGAGCATTTACTATATATGGGCACGTTCAATAGAAAACCGTTTTAAGTAGAGAACTGCAGGAAGCGCATGAACACTTGTCCCTTATGCAATTAACATATAGTGGGATAGAGAAAGGGAGGCGGTCTTGTGGTTACATAACCCGCCTTTTGTATCATAGTAAAATCAATAAGTACATATATGTGTTCTAGAACTGAACAAGAATGAATTCAGGTTTCTGTTATGTTTCAAGTTTAATGAGGCTGAGTGATATGAATCTAATAAGTAACAATGCCATGAATCTATACACAAAGTTCTTAGACCGGAAGTACGACTTAAAAGAACCCCGGTCATATATGCATGTGGTTTTCAAGTTGTGGTTGTTTATAATGGAACATTCAAATAAAAACATGTGTTTAGGTCTACTTATTATGAACTTATTTGTATATACATCTAAAAATGGAAGTTGATGTATAACATAAGTGAATATTCTCATGATAGTTATGGTATGTAGTGAATGCATGCCATCAGCATGTGAATTGGGCTACTGGTGGGCGCCATTTCACAAGAATGAAAGTTAAATTCACGATAATATATGTCAAAAAAAATTTTCCTTGTAGACTTCAATGCATATATGATTACAAATTTTTATTATTTCAAGAATGATATGGTTTATAAATAAAAGGGTCAAGGAGGTTTTAAGCATTATAAATACACTTTTGACAAGCAATTATTTCTCTAATGTGTTACACCCGTTAGAGATAAAATGTAACTTGAATTGACCAATTCATATGTAAATGGGTCAAGATTGCCACCTCTAGTGCTATGTAACAGTCACAATATTTGGGAGTGTATCATATGCTAGTGATCTGATAAGCTAACACTTATATTATCACAGATGATGCTACTCAAGGTATCAAAGATCAGTGGGAATCACCAGATGATGTCATTTCTGACTCACTATTTTCAGGCGTTGCTTCTGAAATTAACCGTAAAAAGCTACAAAATATTGAGAATTTGGTTCAAAAACTCACAAGGCTCAACTCGACTCACGATGAAGCACACACAGACTACATTGCATCTCTATGTGAAAACACAAAGCCAGATGACAGGTATATTTCAGAGATTCTATTAGCTTCCGGCCTCCTACTCAGAGACCTCGGGTCAAACCTCACCACCTTCCAGTTCCACTCTTCAGGCCACCCGATTAACCCTGAGTTATTTCTAGTATTGGAACAAACCAAATTCAGCAATCTACCAAAACAAGAACCTGATACACCCGACAAGATCATCAGAAAGGAAAAACTCCACAGAAAGCTTATTTTCGATGCTGTTAATGAGATTCTTGCAGGGAAGTTAGCTTTATCAGTACCTTTCATAAGTCTTTTAAGCTCGTGAAGAAAACAATAAACGCACAAAAGCTTTTGAGGGATTTATGTTTGGAGATAGAACAGTTGCAAGTGAAGAAGAAGAAAGAAGATATCAGTTTAGAAGACGAAGATGATGGGTTGAAAAGTGTTCTGTGGGAAGAAGTATTGAATCGTGCAGAAAGCTGGACAGATTATGATGGTGAGTTACCGGTTCTTGCATTGGAGGTTGAACGATTAATTTTTAAAGATTTGGTTAATGAAGTTGTGTTGGGTGAGGCTGCTGATGGTAGGCGAATTAAGCCAGGAAGACGCTGCAGACAGTTATTTTCAAAGTAGTTTTTTTTTTCTTTTCGTTGTTTAAACTGTTGCTGAAATTCGATTTCTTTTTGCATATTGTTTCAGATACATTGTTGATCTTTTTCTACATCTTGATTTTCGGTTTTGTATGTAAAAGTTTAAGAATGTTATTTAAGCAAAGGTGGTATGACAGTACACCCTTGTATTCATTTGATGGAAAGTAACATTTATCTACATTAATTCATAAGTTGATGTTTCTGTATTTTAGTGGTTTTTCCTTTTTAAAGCCAACCTTGCATTCATAATCGCGCACACTATTTTTGGGCATTTGAAGACACTTGTAACTTTGTAAGACTTGACCCTCTGATTCTTTCCAAAGGTCATGATCGTGACAATCGGAATGGTTAATGTCATTAAATATCAATTACTTCCACTTTTATTCCGTTTTAGTCATTATACTTGGTTTTGTCTGATTCAAGTTAGTATACGCCACATGCATATAACTTTTGTTTAGTTATCCGCTTACCTAATGACTCAAACTAGACACGATGTCAATTTCAATGACTCGTTAAGACAAATACAATACCGCAAGTTAAGACAAATAAAATATTGCATTATCCCATTAACAGAAAGCAAAATAAGTAAAAAAAAAACTCAACAGTCAATGTTTATAACCCAAGGTGATGTTTAAATTACAACAATGTTCTTCCAATATTGTTTTGCCAGGTTTTAAATAGTTAAATCACAGAGGATGGTTGTATATATTGATTATGTGTGTAATAAGGTTACATAGTGACTCTATATGCAGAGTTTGATATTGCGCACATATACTTTCTAGACTATGATAATTACGGTTAGAAATTAAGGTAGGGGTGTAGAGTGAACAAGACGGCATTTTGATAACACATTACTAGACCATTCAACGGGTCGTAACTTATAAGTCGATTAGTTGGCTCGCTAGTTCAATGGTGGTTATAAAATTTGGATTCTTGACCATTGGTGTTTAACTTATAAGCTGTATATTCAAGTGGCACAAAAATTGATCTTTCTTGGACCATTGGTGTTTGATTTGAATATCTATAAGTATAACCCTCTTTAACAAAAAGTAGCCATCTTTATTACAATTGATTACTATATAATCACTTTCAAGATTTAATATAATTATGCAGTTTATTATCCTAACAATATGCAGATTTCAAGAATCCAAACTGCATACACCAAGAATAACATGGGATCACACATAACTGCATCTTCTTCAACTTGACTTCTGCAAATTAGACACAAAATTTGAAGCTGCAAAAGCAGCTGAACCACCAACAACAGAAACAAGAGCCACAACCACTTGCAGCCCAATTTCCCAAGGGTACTCCTCAGGTACCAAGTACACCAAAAATGGACCCAAACCGAGTAGGGCCAAGCTTAAGGTCAATAGAGCCGATGGTGTAGACGGGTCGGTTGCAGCCGAGAGGACCCCGAGCTCTTCGGCTTTGGAAAGCAGCCCGAGCTTTTCTATTGAAGATAGTGAGAAACCAGCCTTCTCTGCAGCCGAAAGCAATCCGGCTTTTTCGGCTTTTGTAAGCAGTCTTAGTTTTTCAACATTAGTTAGTAGTTTGATGCTTGATATGGTTGTTGGCTTGCTGCTGCTTGCACCCCTCATTGTTGCAGCCTGTGTTTTTTTGGCAAATGTGAAAAAGGTGACAATTAGGGTATGGGTGTCAATTGTGTCGGGTTGATAGGTTGAATTATTTAACCTGAATGAATCAAACGACCTGCTTAAAATCATGTAACGTGAACATGACCTTTTTAACTTATTTAACTAAACGAATCAAACGATCTGGGCATAGTAATCAAGTTGTAAAAGTGTTAATCAGACTGGTGGTTATAAGAAATGAGTTAAATGTGATGTAAACTGGTTGGCGAGTCAACCTGTTTAACTAAATAGGTTAAATAAGTCAACTGAACCTGACCCGTTTAGCTAAACAAATCAACCCAAACATGATTTATTGATTTGTTTATTTAACATGTTATATATGACAACCAAAACCTAATTATTTCTGTATCGTGTTCAGGTCATGTCAAAAATTACCGCACGAGTTAATTTTATGGCATTGCTAGATTGTACAGTACAAATAATAATGCATATACAACTTGATATCTACCAGACTAGTCTTTTAAACTTTAAAGTGATTACAAGCTATATGATGTTTACATCATACATGTCATCAGTTCAACTCTATTTTTCTGATTCAAGAAACACACATAGTGACACACACACAAGTGGGAGATATGCATTGAAAAGTTGTACGGTACAACCCAAAACTAAGACTAACCTTCTTATAACCATGAGTCTTTGCAGCAAATGCAAGAGGCTTCTGGGTGGTAGCCATTGAAGAAACCAAAAGTACCATCCTTCTGCTCCTTTTGATTTCTGATGGTTTTTATTATTATTTATTTATTATTTTTTGATTTTTGCTTTTTAGGGGCACCCTTTGATTTGATTTGTGTGATACAGGAAGAAACAACATGGGTCTTGGATTGGGGTGATGGCTATTGGTATTGTCCACGTGTCATTATCTTATTGGATGATTGGGAATTTGGTGGTCTTCTTATCCATGGATATCTTTATCCCGAATAAGCACTCCCCAATCACAACCTTTGTGACCAAACACACCACTTATAACAGTTAACTCGTTAATTTACAAGTTAATTACACAAATGATCCTTGTGATAAGTTCATTTTTCAAGTTAGTCTTTAAGTATTACTTATTACAAGTTAACTTATTAAGTATGTTAAATTGTAACGAAAGTGTTTCCAACTTAGATAAATGTTAATTTTTTCAGTCAAATTGAAAAAATTCTACTAATTTAACATACTTAATGGATAACTTGTAATAAATGATACTTAGGGGTTAAACTTTAAAACAATCTTACCACAAGGACTTTTGTGTAATTAACTCTTAGTTTGACTAAATAATACCATGTTTCTAATTTATCTATTATTTTTTTAAAGCTTTTCACATCTCATTCCCCGTATCATATATCTCTACACAACTAAAATATACTAATTTAATCTTTTTTAAATTATTTATCTTTTTTCTTTTCATATCCACTCACAAAAATTACAAAAAGTAAATATGGATGATATGTTTGTATTTCTTAAAAATTATAAGGATGAGGTTGAAGATGAGAATGAGATGAGAATGCTCTAAGATAATATTCGTAGTATATGGTTGTCATTTGGTTGTCATTTGGCAGCATCCTCGCTAATAATATCAAAGAGAACTATGGGAAAAAGAAAAAGAAGGTAATTAACACGGTGTTCATGGCGACCTTGTGGAACTTGTGGATCATAAGAAAATAAACAAATTAGCATTCTCGTGGGTGTCAAACAGATCAATGCTTGGGATGCTAAACTGGGAGGATTGGTGTTCTTTTAAATTCTATGTTGTTTAAGGTAATTGAAGCTTAAGTGGTTGTAATTTGTCTTGTGGCTACTTTAATCACTAACTAAAGTTATTGGGAATAAAAGTGCTTCTTGCTATTAAAAAAATTTGTAACCACTACAATAAATTCAGATTAATATGAAAAATCAAAGAATATATCGCAAAATTTTGTAAGGAGCATGGGCATGCACATGGTAAAAGGATTTCGTCGTTAAATGAAATAATAATTTTAAAATAAACTTTAGGATTAATAATTTGTCAAAATAGTAATAAAAGTAAAACTACAGAAGAAATACTCTTTATTTTGGCACGTTTTTATATTGACAGGTAATAATAATAATAATACATTAGAATTTCAATATAAACATAGATAAAGTTATAAGGTAAAGGCCTAGAGCGTTTATTCGTTGGCATATTCATTATACCATCCTATCTTCTTGTTCTTGCTTTATCATCTCAGCTTCCAAATCCAACATGTATTCACCAAGTAAGCATCTAATTTTGACTTTCATTCAGTATGTAATCACTGGAATTGGTGAAAATGCTAAAGCATTTGGATGTTTAGGAAGCACTCTGGTGTTAGATTGCTCAATGTATTACACTTTATGATCATGATACCTTAATTATATATACTATTAAACTTCTATGTGGGTGGGCACAGTAGTTTTAATACTTTTATTCAATTATTTTACTTCTATTAAATACCTTTTAATTTCAATCGCAACACTAAAGCAAGATAGTTCAATTGGTAGCTCTCCCAATTTCTATTCATTGGTCTGTTTGATACCCCATCATTTGATTTTTTGTTTTCTTAATTGGCTTCTTGGTTTTTCTTTATTTTAGATTCTTTTACTTGGTGGGAGTTTTTAATTATTTTAATATCAATGACTAATTGGCATATTTAGATTATTTTAATTAACCGTTCATCTTTCTTATCTTTTCTTTCTTTGGAATTCTTTAAATTTGTTAGATTTTATTAATTTGATATTAATAATTAAACTTTAGACACGAGGTTGTATAATATTTACGAGTATATCATTTTGATGCGTTTATTTTTATCTATATGTCGATGTAAATTTCAATCCAAATAGAGTTGGGTTTCTCATTATAGTATTAATAGTTTAACTTTAGAATATTTAACTTTTTAGTAACTTTTAAAATATTATTTGAATAAATATTCAAAATATAACATTTTGAAACACTTAATGTTTATCTATGTTTCGATGTAAGTTTCATTCAAAACAAAGGTGTGTGTGATAATTTGCAAGTTATCAAAACACAAACATACAAATCGTCAAAACTGCTACAAGGTTTCATTTCTTATAAAGTTACATTTTGTTTTCCTCTTACAAACTTTAAAATATGATATAATATAAAATTCATAATTTTCTTTGAAATATGCTTATTTTTATCAACGTTTTGATGTGATTTTTCTTCATATGAGGTGAATATAATGTATAAATCGTGAAAATTAACCATTTCAAATCTTAACATCCGGCTGCAACGCCTAGGTTGTGTTACAAAAGAACCATGCGGCAACGCGCGGGTTTAAATTCTAGTTATAAGTTAAAATACTAAGGTTTCTCATGAAATTTTACAAGGATATGATGTTTCATGATTAGAGATTAAAGTAACAACTATTGCATAATGTAGGAGACTTTTATGGGTGTTCAAATTCAGATATTCGAAAATTTTGAATAGTGGATTTTATTATCCGAATCTGGATTCGGATTTGGATATCCGTTCGGATATTTGAATTCTAAACAAATATGTATTATTTAATAAGTTTTATAAAAATTTAATAATTTTTATTGAAAAAGTTTTCGGATATCCGAAATTTTTATAAAAATACATGAACTATCTGAAATTTCTAATTAACATTTATTATTTTATATTTTATATATAAAAATTTCAGATGATTCGGATATCCGAAAATCCTCAAAAGTACTATCCAAATTCGAATCTGAAATTCTGGATATCCGAATTTCAGATGTTTGGATATTGCACATTTGATTTCGGGTTCTGATTCGGAAGTTTTTTAACCTAGAGACTCTTTATGTAAAGTTTGGTTAGAAATTTATGTAAATGTTAAATGTGTTATGTGCTAATGTTAGTTAACTTTGAAAGTCAAGGTAAGCGTTTCTTTTCAAGCAATTAGTAATAAATGTTTTAGCTTATTATTCCAAGTTTCTAACTACATAATTTAAAATAGTTTAGCAGATATTACAGTAAAATTTGTTTCATTTGGAAAATTACCCTATATATGAATAAATGAAGCTGATGAATCGTAATTTTATGGTTTTTATGCACATGGTACAAGTAAGCATTGCATGCTTTGTTTTGCCCTTTTAAAGAGGTTTCTTTCACTGCTTTCTTCATTTGTTTTGGGGGTTTCATTCTAGAGAGAGATTGTGTGTGAGGGACCTGCCGGCTGATGAGGTTTCCGGTCAGCCACCTGCTCCAGCTGAACCTTCGCCCCTTGGTTCTCACCACCGTCTCCGGCTACACATTCGCCCCTTGGTTTGCATCGCGTACAGGTCCCTTATGCATGTTGTCTTTTTAGAGAGAGAGAGCTCGTCATCTTTAGGGTTTAGGCGGTGGTGCACAAGTCGCCATGGGTGGTGCTACCGACGCCCTCATGTGTTATTGCTGGTGCATGGCTCCTCCTTTTATTCTTGGATTTTATGCAGATGGCAGTGGCCGTGATGATGGTGGCGTTTTGACTTTCCTTGACGTTTGACGTGATGGCAAACACTTTTTTGTTCTCGACTTGGGTATGTGGCTACGGTGGTGTGTCAGGTTGTTCCCGCCGCCCGACCATCTAAGAAGGTCGCGATAGACGCCGTCGGTGGTCTTTGTGTGTCGTCTTAGGTGCCGTCTATGTCGCAGTGAACACCAATGGTCACCCAATGATTCCTTTCACCGTCGCCGCTTACCTCCGTCTTGAGAACCATCACCGGTGACCTCCACATGCCATCTGTGTCAGCTGTCGTTTAATGGTTTTGGGTTGCTCGATAATGATATGCAGGCCACATCTAAGAGTTATTTTAGTCCTAGATCCGGTGTTGGTGGCGATTTTCTTTGTGAAATAACATCATTTAGGAAGTTTGTTTTGGGTTTTCTATTTCTGTGGTTGCTCTTGCCCCAATGATGTTCAATGTTTGCATTCCAAGCGATCATCTGGTGTTTATGGTCATAAACCCTAAATTTTTCTGAAATGGAGATGTGTTTTGCCTATACTTCTACTCGATAATGATATGCAGGGCATATCTGAGAGTTGTTTTGGTACTTCTGGATTGTTGTTGGGTTTGCATATGCATGATACATTTTGTCAATGATGATGAACGTATGTTTGTTTAAGACAGTTTGTTTTTATTGATTTGTTGCTCTGATGATTCACTAAAAACGGTGTCTGTCGCCGTTGCCTAGTGGTCGTTTCGTCCAACAGTCGTAACCAACAATCGGTTCTGAGCCACACACTATTCTACTATGTTTATTCGAGGCTCGATTTTAAGACACGCAATGCGCGTCGGAGAATCAACTCTAGTTTAAATTTATAATAAGGATTATTTGTGGTATTATTTTATATCTATAGTAAAGTTAACAATTTTCCTTTACTCTTCCTTTTTTTATATTTGCATGAATATTGGAATGTTTTCATGTAACAAACAAACACACCCAACAACATTTCATTCAATAAGTAAAGGAGCGTGAGATGAGCACAAATCTTACTTTTATTCCATGAGATAAAGATATTACACTCCATAAATACTTCTACTTGTTTCCTTAAATGTGATACACATATTGGGAGAGCTTGAACACTCACATATAGGGGCGGGGGGCGAAATTAAATTCTTTTTACGGGGGGCGAACTCGATATGTATAAAAAAATTTACACTACCGTACCAAAAATTTATACTGCCGGATCAAAAATTTACACTACTGACGAAAAACAGAAGCCCCCCCCCCCCCCCCCCCCCCCCCCCCCCCCCCCCCCCCCCCCCCCCCCCCTTCGCCCCTGGATACACTAACCGCCTTTCTTTCTCTCTTTGGTCACCCCTACATTTGCTCATTCTTGCCCTTTGTGCAAATGCTTACGCGGTTCTCTACTTTAATGAACATGTGACACATATATGACATAAGAACCACCCATTTACATAATGAAAAGCCCAAACCAGCTTTTTGCATGCATGGTATTGTTCTTTTTAACTTATCTTTACTTTGCAAACTTTTCTACAAACTATATAACTGTTTGTAGTTTTAAAACCACAACAGTTGACCTCAGATTTAGGACTTTTGGTTATTTTATGTTTGTTTAGAGTTGCATAATGTTTTTTATTCATAATTCACTTTTCAGGTTGCATCATTGTTACCTTTCTGCTACTTTTTGCTGGGTGCTCTGCCAGTAGACTCAATCAACTTACAAGTAACAATGAAAATACAAAAATGCCCCTACAGACTTTTCGTCCATTTAATGTTGCACATCGGGGTTCAAATGGAGTACTCCCTGAAGAAACTGCTCCTGCTTACTTAGTAAATTTATCAAACTACTTTTCCTTTTATCTCTAAAAGAATAATATTGACTTTTCCAAAGTCAAATGATGATGTAAATACTTTTTTTTGAAGTGTATTCAAATGCGTAAAACCTCCTAAATCACTTTATTGGTAAAAAGATAGATTATTATTGTAAAAATCCTTAAAGTTGTCTAAAATGCATGCACTTATGGAATGTTGGCTCAATGTGTCTCATTTTCTTGAATGTCTAATATATTTTTGAAGTTTCGAGTACTTTTGATTCATACAGAGAGCAATTGAAGAAGGCGCAGACTTCATTGAAGCCGATATATTAGTTAGTAAAGATGGTGTACTTATGTGTCTCCATGATGTTACACTTGATAACACAACTGACATTGTAGAACACAAGGAGTTTGCAGACCGAGTGAAAACCTATGAAGATGAAGGAGTAAACAATACTGGATTCTTCATATGTATGCTTGTGTTACCTTGAGTTTTTTATTTAAAAATATGATATGGATTATTTAAAAGATTTTATTATTACCTGTCTGTTTGCAGTTGATTTTACACTAAAAGAACTTAAAACTTTGAGGACAAAGCAAAGGTTTTTGTTTCGTGATCAGCAATATAATGGTTAGTTAGTTTCCATCAAAGTTTATATAGTCTTTAACATTTCTTTATTAGAACTACATATTCTTTTATCAACCCATCTGCAGCCAATGCTTTGGATATACAAATTATAACTGATTATTTGATCATTGTAACTTCCATTCACAATTATCAGTTCTTTATGTTTTGATAAACAGATTATACTTATGATTAACTGACCTATGTATATTTTAACAAAAAGTTAATCTTTATTGTTTAATGTATCATATTATAACATATGGGATTATTTCATCTTCAATAATCTCTCATGCGTCTCGTTTCACTATAACTGATTATCCGACTTTTATTGTTGAGTACGACATAATTGCATTTAAGTACTTTATCCAACTATATAGGTTTGTATGTTTCTAATATGAAAGTTTTTGTTATACCCATGAGCAGGAAAATATCCTATTATTACATTTGAAGAGTACATTAAGATCGCGATAAATGCACCAAGGGTGGTTGGAATATATCCAGAACTTAAAAGTCCGGTATTGGTCAACAAACATGTAAGTTATATTCTCAACTTCAACTGTCATATGTCAGAACATTACATGAAGTTAAACTTAATTTTTAGGTGAAATGGCCTAAAGGAAAGAGATTTGAAGATGTTTTCGTGGAAATCCTTAAGAAATACGGGTATAAAGGTTCATATTTGTCAAAGGAGTGGCTAAAACAACCGTGTTTTATTCAGTCATTCGCCCCATCATCACTTTTTCATATGCATAACCAAACAGATATTCCTAAGATCTTCCTTATTGATGATGTGAATGTTAGAACCCAAGACACGAATCAGGTAACGGATAAGATCAATAATAATTAGTTTTGATGATTATTCTTTCTGTTTGTTTTGTTACAACTTATTATCTGATGATTAGTATGCATTGTCATCACATTATCACATCCAAAACACGCATCTAAATGGTGCTTTTCAATGTCCTTTGAGAATCAGATTTTTTTTTCGTCTACAGACGCATGCAGAAATCACATCAGATCATTATTTGAACTATATCAAAGAATATGTTGTTGGGATTGGTCCAGGGAAAGACAACATTGTTCCTGTAAAAGATAACTACACTCAAACGCCTACCGATCTCGTGACCAGGGCACACGCTCATGGTCTACAGGTACATTAGTCACAGATTGACTTTGAGGTCAAAGTCAAACCTTTATTTCCCAAAGTTCAAATTGATGCTGATTTTCTTACTAGCTCCCACAAAAATCCTTTCACAGCTACATTATGTTAATAAGTTCATTAAGATGATAGAGATTATCTTGAAATTTGATGAATCTTGTATAAAAACGAAGTCGAATTTCTCTCTTTTGACCTCAAAAGGTCAAAACTAAGTTCACTATAACTGTCAAAGATCATATAGAGGTGAATCTTATTGCTATTTGTTATACATTAACCTTTTCTGTCTTTAATACTCCATAAATCTCATCGTAGTAGTCAAAGTTTCCCCAAAATTTTATAAACTAATGAAGTTGATTTTTTCTGTGTTTGACCTTAAAAGTCAAAACTAACCATTTCATTGTAACTTGCAGGTGCACCCATACACATTTCGCAACGAAAACATGTACTTGCATTTCAACTTCAGTCAAGACCCTTATGTAGAATTTGATTACTGGATAAACACAATGGGAGTCGATGGACTTTTTACGGATTTCCCTGGTAGCCTTCACCGTTACCAGCAATGGACCTCTTGATCTCCCGAATGAGCTCGATGCAGACCAACTGTTGCGAAGAATTTCCAAAATGATTCGAAATTTGAATTTCCAATAAGAATTTAGATTCTTCTAAACATTCATTGTATTCTCTGTGTGTGTGTGTGTTTTTTTTTAACATTAACAGTTAGTTAACATATTAGTTTGTAATATTGTTTCATGGTTGTTTCCTAGTTAAGAAGTTGGCGTGTGAAATTACTATACTACCCTCCGCGCCATTCTGTATAGTCGTATTTTCTTATCATTTCACTAATAAGAGTTTACATAAGAAACTTATAGAACACTAGATAAATACCATATATTCGCTAGTCGACTCTGAGTAATACAATTTTGGGTAGTGTTAAAGATCATATTCTCACGCCTTGGATAATGGTCGAGCCATCGACCAAGTATATATCTCGGGAGGAGGGAGGGTGTTGTTAGAAATCAGGTTTTGTGGTGGCGCATAGATGTCTGAAACCCCGATAGCATGGTGGTGAAGTTGATCATGTGCCGTGGTGGCTGCAATCGCTTCGTCCTTGTCCATAGGCAGCCTATCAAAACTCGCGTTCATGAAAGCTGCTGCCATGATCACCACAGGGCCAGAGGCCATAAGTGGGCCCGCAAGGGCACCACCCATAACTTGGCCCTGTGGGCCCACTAGATATATGGCTAAACCAGTGACACCTAGTGGAGCTGGTGGCGGCAAAACAGAACCAACCAATGATAAAATCTCAAACCGGCCGTGAAGTGTGACTACGGGCCCGGAGCCCGTACCTGTTGATGACAGGGAAGGTTGACGCAACATGACGTTGCTCACGAACCCGGTGGCACTTAACACCCATATCCCTTGTTGCTTCCTCCTAGCAAAGGTGGCTAAGCTCTCACCTATGTCGCAACCCGGGCTAACCTCCATGGCGTGAGCCCGCAATGTGTTGGGACTGTCTCGAGTGATGATGATGGGCGGTTTGGGCTTGTTTTTGGAACCCGCTGGTCTACCTCGCGGCTTTCGAACCGCGTGTTCGCCGGTTTTTGATGTTATAGCATCAAGATCTCCACTGCCAGCCATATTTTTACGTAGGATTAACCAAAATGATCATGTTTATGTAGGGAGATTCTTGAGGATATATTTATGATGAAAAATCAAAAGAATGACATATAATTAGGAGATTGTTAAGTAACACAACAACCATTGTAATTAAACTTTTTTTTTCTTTAGTTTATAATCTTAAATTCCTAACTTTCAGCTACCAATGGATCAAAATGACAAAAGATCCCACGAACTAGCCTGTCGGATTTAAACGAGTGTTTTTAGAACCAGACCGGACAGCCAGTCGGTCCGCGAACCACCTACACAATTGGTCCAGTGGAGTACATGACTATTGATATATTAACTGATATGAGATCGTTATAGCGACAAATAATTATTAAGGGATAATCGCAAGAAATGATATTGTTTTCATATGCTCATTTCATATGGGAAAATTATTATTGGTACTTAATTTGATGATAAGTACGAGCTTTTTACTTACGCGTTGTGGTGGGGTTGTACGATATCATTCACGTGGTTAAGGGTAAGTTTGTGAACTTTTTGACGAACGTTGTGGCGGTGCATTAACTTTAATTACATAAAATAAATGTATAAAGTTACTGTAAATTTGTTACGGAGATGAGAACATATATGCAAAACAGTAATGTATCTCTCCTGGTGTGACTTAATTCTTTAACATGTAATTTAAGCTAAAAAAATATAAGAAAAGAAAGGAAAAAAAACATTAAAAAAAAACCCACAAAAAATTATTGTCGAACCAGCTCTCCATAAGAGTGGTAACAGGCCGTTCCAGCTCTTGCTCTTCTAGACAATCACATCTGGGTTGATTTGATTGAAATAATTTTAATAATTGTAGTAATAATAACAACGAAAGTTTAATTCAATATATCTCTAAAACATTGGTTGATTTTAATTAAAAATTAAAATTTTAAAAAATCTAAGTAAAATATTTATACTGTATTATAATATATTAAAAAATATTTCCTTCTAGATTAACTTGTAAGAGGTTAAGAGTATAAACTTTTTTTAATTAATTTGACTATTTTAATTATCTTTTACAAACACAAACATGATTTGATGCATACTGAATAATATTAACAGTAAATAACATAATTTAGTTAAACTTCAACTTTAATTTTATAATGATTACAATTATTAATGAAATTTCTTTAAAAATCTACTTATGTAAATAATCAATTGTCTATGTGATCAAATTCTCAAAATCATTATATTTTTATATGATATTTTATTTACTTCAATTTATATATTTTTATTGATTTTTCAATCTATATGAAACTTCACCAACATAAAAAAAAATAAAAAAGCGAGTATATTTAATTATAGGTCGGAGATAGATAGGATCCTACCTATGATGCACTAACAAGAAGGAATATAAACGTTAGTCTACGGTTTGTAAATTATGCGGGGAATCGGATAAATCTATCGATACTATTATCCTAATCGTTTGTTGGTGCATATAAAAGGAAAGAAATATATATGTTATTAAAAGTAAAACTACTTCCCCTATGAAGATTATAGAAGATGTGAAGATTCTTAGATTTTTATGAGTGAAGATTAGAATAAGAAAGAAAAGTTAATTTCAATTTTACTTCCTAAGTTTGATAAAAATAATCATTTTCATTCAAAATATTAAAAACATTAATTTACCTTAAAAAGTTTATAAGTTGTTTTAGTTTTAATCCAAAAATTTATTATTTTGGATTCAAGTTGAAACAACTATAAAACGTTTGAAGTTAAATTGATGTTTTCAACCTTTTGTAGGAAAATGGTTATGTTTATCAAACCTTAGGGAATAAAATTAAACTTAACTTAAGAAAAAATGTTTGTGAATGGTTTATGTAATTTTGGGTTTGTCTCTTGTTAGCCTTTTTTATTAATATATTTTTTTTGTCCCTCTTCAAAAAATAAATTATCCAAGCACTTTACTAGTATACGTGTTTGTGTTGTGTTTCACATCGCATGGCGCGGGCACCCCTCACAAAGATGTAAAAAGAAGAACATGATAAAATACACAAGCATTAGTCTAGATAACAACCACTAGAAACATACATTTCATATTTTCTAGTACAAAATTTGAAACGAGAAATAGAGCTAATAAACAAACCCTAAACTAAAATGTAACATACTCTCTACATAAATTAGGGAGGAGACACCAAGATACCACCAAAAAAGAACACAAAACTCCATCTCTCATCACACCACATAAGCATCACAGCCGCCGCACCCACGACAGCCAAAAACCCGAAAATGTTGGTTCTTTGGTGTAGCCTCATGCCGCCATGGCTAACATCGTCAGAAGCCGACGGACCCAACCCTCCCATTCCACCACCTAACCCACCAGTATTTGTCGGGTTGTTGGCGAATGATGCACCCGGTGAACGTGTGTTGGTAGTCCCAGTCGTCCCGCTGCATATATTGAAGACAATCCCGTCAACACTGGTTATTGGATTGTTAAAACAATAAATACGCACTTATTAAGTTTTATTAAACTTGGATGAGATGGGTATGTATTCTTGTACTGAAAAATATCAATGCCGAAAATGAGTTAAAGTATTAACTGAATATTGTAACGATTTTGTTGGTTCTATAAAAAACCAATTAAAACCGAGGATTCAAAAACTGAAAAATAAAAAAATTTATCAATGCCTGCCAATGGTGTTTGGTAGGTATTGGTTTAATACGGTATCAACACCAAAAAAAATGTATTCATCCCGACTTTTAGTAGCAACAAAAATCTGGTATATATAGTAAAAGAAAGAGCAATTTTACATACACCCCTAAAGACTTTTAGTGGGTGTTTGGGATTTTTTATTTTGAATCAACTTTTGGCTTTTTAACTTTTGAAAAATAAGTCAAAAGAAATGTTTGACAAATCCAAAAGGATTTTTCAAACTAACTTTCATACAGAGTAAAAAGAAGGTTTTGAAAAATAAGTAAATTGTTACTTATTAACTTTTGAAAAATCATTTTAATCTAATATCCTATTATATCGCTCTACTATCTCCTATTAACTCCCCTCATTATAAAAGTATGTACCTTTTGATCATTTTACAACATTTTAGTTTATAAGATAATACAAACATTTTTTAAAAACTTCTTTTGAAAAGTTATAAGTTAATAAGTTTTTTTTGTTAAAATTTCTTTTCAACCAAAATAAGCAATCCCAAACAAGCCCTTGTAGTGTGATATTTACCTAAACAAAAAATTTAATATCAAACTTTTTTCAAACAGGTTTTACTGTTTTAATCTACTCTTAATCTGCCTGACCTGTATATTACAAGATTTAAATACTCAATCTAACGTATTTAATATCAAATACTTTGGTTAGAAATACTTCAAGAAAGAAAAATAAAACTTGATGGTTACATGTTTCGCTTAAAACGTTTTAAAATATAACCATTACACTCCAAACTTCCATCTTTATGTATGTTTCAAGGGATTATTATTGATGTCACAAATTTAAAAATAAGCATATACATTATATTTTAAAGCATTCACATTACACTAAAAATCATTATTTTTTCTTTCACCTCTTTAATTAAATAATACTTTTTATACATTATAATTATTTTTTCTCTCTACTCCACTCACGATCACTTTTAATACATTAAAAAGATTATAAAGGTTAAATAGTCTTTTCTTAAATTTACAAATTAAACAGTAGCATTTCTCTCTTATCACTCACAATCACTCAAAACTATTTCATATAATAAAAGGCTTCTACTCACATATTTTTAAAAACGAGTTATGAATGCTCTTAGATCTTTGAATATATTAAGTTTTGGGGAGATATCAAAAAAAAAAACTACATAACGGTAAATAAAAATAAAAATAAATGTGCAAAATTGAAAAAGATTAGCAGATCTCAAAATATGATTTGCCCTCGATCCAACGGTCATGATTATTGTGGGTTTAACATGTGGTGGTGGTAGCAACACACAAAGTCCTGTCGTTCGATATGGACAAATTTATTGGGCAGAGACACAGTTAACCTCACACACTCATCACTACTTGACCGTACAATATATACACTGTACAAATCACATGTGGGCCTTACTAGATCTTTTAACCTAAACGTTTTCTTAATTAACAAATAATAATTTATATCAATAACAAAACATTAATTTATGTGTGGTAAACTTGGTAACCAAAGATGTAATTTATATAAAAATGTTTGATCGGGTTTTTTATGTCATATAAAAGGGAAGTTAAATATAATCACTTGAGGTTTTACCTTTTAAAAAGAAAGTCTTGGTTTCGTATTCTAAAATGCTTTATATTTTACTAACTTTAGTAAACTCGTGTATTACACGGGTTGAAAAAATAAAATATTAAATAAAATAAAAATTTATTAATTATTAAACGATATTTTAAAATAAAATATGATTAAAATTATATATAAGTGAGAACTATAATAATAAAATAATATCAACTATTTAAATTTTTGTTTTTAAACTGTTTGTTTTAATATTTTGTTTCAAAAGAAACAGTTTTAAAAATATATTTTCTAAAATTTCCTTATATAGATCCAAATTTTAATTATTTTTTATTTTATAAGAATTTTTCTTTTTAAAAATATAAATTTTCATATTTTTCATTTTTAAAAAAGTTTAATGTTTTAAAAAAAGTTCTTATGTTATAAAAATTTATTTCTCTAAAAATAACATTAATAAAAAGATCTTTTTTTAAGTTATTAAAAAACTATTTATAATCTAAATAAAATAAAATAATATTATTAGTAATTAATGTAACAGAAGAGAGAAACGAAAAAAATTTAGCGAGAAAGAATATGAAAATAACATTAATAAAAAGGCATCTTTCCTAATTTATTAAAAAATATATGTAATCTAAAAAAAATCAAAATTATTTATTATTTCTTAATTTAAGTAATTATTTAAGAGAAGAGAGATGAGAAAAACAAAATTAGAGGACCTAAGAATGTGACAAGTATCACCCAAGTTACCATTTTAGTATTATATATAAATTTATTAAAGATTTTATATTCTTTTAAGTTTATGAATCCAGCATAATATAAATTAGTATCATTTATTTTAATTAGTCGTACATAGTATGTATCTTTCTCTATTATTTATGACGTCATTTGGTTTTTATGACCAATCCAACCCACTGGACTGATAAGATGGTCGATATGCAGACCGTTTATGAAAACATTGATTTTTCACGATTTGTGGCTCGGTTCAGTCTATAATACCATCATCTTTATTTTTGAACACATTTTAGTATTACATATAAATTTATTAAAGACTTTATATTCTTTTAAGTTTATGAATCCAGCATAATATAAATTAGTATCATTTATTTTAATTAGTCGTACATAGTATGTACCTTTCTCTATTATTTATGACGTCATTTGGTTTTTATGATCGATCCAACCCACTGGACTGATAAGATGGTCGATGTGCAGACCGTTTATGAAAACATTGATTTTTCACGATTTGTGGCTCGGTTCAGTCTATAATGCCCATCATCTTTATTTTTGAACATATTATTTTATTACATATATTAAAATAAAATTACCTTGCATTAAAAAAAAAGATTATAGAAGGTTAACGTACCTTGGAGATGTGGGATAAGTGCACCCATTTGAACCTACATAAAACCCCAAAAAAACAAGCAATTATAGTAAACAACTGATTTAATTAGCTTATATAACAAAAATAAAAATAATTTCGGTGGCGAGACTAACTGGGGTCTGTGGTTGTGACCATGGCTGCACCCGAGAAATCACACGAGCCAGGGGCCTGACCCTTATTCTGGAAATAGCTGTTAACAGCATAGTTACAATGGTCAAATACCGTGTCTGGGTTGAAACATTTGCCACCTTGGTGCGTCTGGGTGCAGTCGGCTCCATTCCCACAGGCGTAGTCGATCGCTTGCTGAAGCACTTTATCTTGTCCGCCTTTCTTACACACGCACCATGTCGCACCTTCACACGCACACAAATACACACGGTTAAGAACTTACTCTTTTGACCTAATATACGCGCGATTAGTACATATAGGCATGGTTTGATACACATTCATGTTTGTAACTATCTATATATGTATGAGAACCATCAAATCTCCAAAAAAATAACTTATTATCTTGACCTAAATACGCGCAATTTGTACATGTACACACGATTAGATACACATTCATGTATGTGTTAATGTATGAGAGCCATCAAATCTGCAGAAAAACCTACTATTTTGAACCAAAATACACGCAATTAGGTGTTAGTGGGTGTTTGGGATTGCTTATTTTGAAGCAACTTTTGACTTATTAACTTTTGAAAAATTAATAAATCAAAAAAAAAATATTTGACAAACCCAAAAAAAATTTTTCAAACTAACTTTTCATATAGGGTAAAAAGAAGATTTTAAAAAGTAAGAAGAAAGTTACTTATTAACTTTTGAAAACTACTTTTAATTTAATTTTTTATTATAGTCCTCTACTACTTTCTATTAACTCCACTCATTATAAAAATATGTCTCTTTTAGTCATTTTACGACATCTTAGTTTATAAATTAATCCAAATATTTTTTTAAAAACTACTTTTGAAAAGTCATAAGTTAATAAGTAATTTTTATCAAAAAAAAATTTTCAACCAAAATAAACAATCCCAAACAAGCAAGGACCAAAAAGGCGCTTAGTTACAAATTCATATGTGTAAATGTATGGGAACCATCAAAACTTCAAAACTATTTTGACCCAAATATATGCAATTTGTACATATACACATTGTTAATTAGATACATGATTATGTATGTATAAATGTATGAGACCCATCAAACTCCATGAATACTTGCTATTTTGACACAAAATACCCACAATTAGTACAGATGTATGAGAACCTTAATAAGTCCACCAAAACTTGCTATTTTGACGAAAAATACACAGTACACAACAATAAATATACATTCATGTATGTACAGATATACGAGAACCATCAACCTCCATAAATGCTTACTGTTTTTACACCCAAACTACACACAATTAGTACATATACAGTACACACAGTTAAACAAACATTCATGTATGAGATCAATCAAACTCCACCAAAACTTACTAATTTGACACAAAATACACACAATTAGTGCATCATATACACATTGTTTGATACACATTCAAGTATGCACAAACGTATGAGAACTATTAAACTCCATAAATACATGTACGTACGTATGTATATATGCTTTTGATTTGAGTTTAAACAGATCTAAGAAAAATGTGGGTAGATAAAGGGGTTGTTTTAGGGGAAATGAGGGAGAGAGTGAGTGAATGTTTACTTGAATGAGTAGCCATGGAGAAGATGAGTATGGAAACAAATA
The DNA here is from genome assembly GCA_025506415.1 of Flaveria robusta. Taxonomy (NCBI): domain Eukaryota; kingdom Viridiplantae; phylum Streptophyta; class Magnoliopsida; order Asterales; family Asteraceae; genus Flaveria; species Flaveria robusta. Next base: position 8,634,873 of record CM046474.1, read on the forward strand.
GGGTAGCCATGGATGAACAGAAGCTTAAGCTATTTGGGGAGATGAAGTTAGAGAGAGAGAGTGTGTGTGTGAGGGTAGATGTGATGAAATGGGTTTTATTCGAGTTACGGAGACCATAAAAGGTTTCAGGTGGATAGGTGAGCTCTTTTTTATTAAGGCAAATCTATCAAGTAATAAAGTACGTGTATAAATTAATTAATAAAAAATTATGAGATTAATTGTTCTTTTTTCTTATCTTAACCATCTGCAAAGTTAGGCTATCATACACGTTCTATTAGTATACAACTCACTGTATAATTTTTAAATATGAAATTTGTGAGTAAAAAAAAGAAATAAAAGGTTAAAACCAAGAAGGCCGCATTTGGCTATGTGCAAACCATCCAAAGTTGCGCCTCTCACGTGCGGGCGACATCCGGTTGCGTTGAAGGTGGTCTTAGTTTTTATAAATAACTAGTGTCTTGTGACGGGCCGTTAAACGAATAAAAAATATGTGTAAAAACGTTGAACTGTACGCGCACGTTGCGGTGTGTTAATTCGTAAAATTTAGAAATGTAAAACGAAAAATTTTAAAATATAAAATGTTTAGGGATCAAAGTTGAAAGTAATAAAATGTTGGAACTAAATTATAAAAAATGCAAATGTATTGAATTAAAATAAAAATGTTAAAGATAAAAAAAGATAGTTACAACCCCACTGCATACATGATACAACCAAGAATGCATAAGTAAGAATTTTTTTTAAAAAATGTACTTTTTTTTAAATCGAGTTGACAAGGGGGGCATTTCTTCTACGAAGTTGACATTAGGGGTACCAGCCCCTGGCAGGGGCGGGTTCTGCTGACTTGCACTGAGAACTCGCCCTTGGGAAGGGCGGGTTCTTTGTTGATGTGATCTGCATGTGTGTATGATGTGTGTGTATGATGTGTGTGATGTGATGCGACTGTGGAGAACTCGCTCTTGGCAAGGGCGGGTTCTTAAATACACACCGTCCACACATTTAACCTACTCGCTCAACAATCATATTTATAAATCACCCGGATTCCTTAACATCTTCATACTAAATTCACACCTAAAAAAAAACTTACTTATTATCATGTCTCGGCCTTATTTTCTACAAATATATTGGGGTGGTGATATTTCATTCGAAAATAGAAATATCATATGTGATGTTTCTACTAGAAGTTCAACTATTATTCTTCGTAATATAGTTTCATACGAAGAGTTTGTAGATTTGATTTATATTCATCTTCAGGTTCAAAAAGAGTATTATAATTTGAAATTAAAATTATATTACTCATATGATGGTTTCTCTCAAAGTTCTGAAATATTCAGTGATTCAAGTCTAGATGTCTTGTATTATTTGGGAGAAAATGTTGAAAATTTCGAGGAAATGTTTATGTTATCATTGAGCCGAAAATGTCTGTACAACAATCTAATTATATGGATCTCGTACGCGGTTTCTTTGTATCAGAATCACCCGATCCGTCAAGCAATTCTTATCATCAAGGCAATGTAAGATCACATGATTATCAAGCCGGTCCGTCAACCAATTCTCATCATCAAGTCGATGATGATAACGGAGGTTTTGATAAGTCGGATGATGGTACTTCAGACAGCAGTGAAGATACTGAACTCATTCCATCACAAGAAGAATCCAGTGATGATGACAACAACAGCTAGGGAGTTTCAAACAATTATAATTTGGTGTTAATCCAGGATCTTACGGGGAGGTGAACTATTCTGAAGATCCTCAGGAGTTAAGAGATTATGAAGCTGCTGATTTTGACGATGAAGACCATATGGATATATGGAATGAAGAGTCAAAAGAAATTCGTGTTGGAATGTATTTTAAATCGAAAGATGAAGTGATGCATGCAATGCGGTTATGGAATCTTGCACGTAACAGAAAGGCTGTAGTAGTTGAAAGTAAACGTACAAGATGGAGAGCAAAGTGCTACAGCACTAGCCCTAATTACAACTATAATCTTCAAAGTGGTCCTCCATGTTCATGGTATGTTTATGCTTCCAAGAACCATGATCATCACATGTGAAGAATTTCAAGATGGGTGAATGCCCACAACTGCTTTGGTACTGTTGTTGGTAACAACAATAGAAGTTTCAAATGCAGAGATATTGTTACCCGTATCATCCATTTTATTCGTCAAGATATTGCTTTTCCCATCAAGCAAATTTAAGCACATTTAAAAGACACGTTGAATGTTGATGTTTCATATAATAAAGCCTGGCGAGCTAGAAAGCTGCTATTGAGAATATTTATGGTAGCTGGGACAGTAACTTTGAGGAATTACCTACGTACATCAACGCATTACAAGAGAAGAACCATGTTATCGTGGAATGGTTACATCATCCGACCGGTACATCTGCTTATTACATATTTAAATATGTGTTTTGGGCTTTCGGTCCAATAATTAAAGCGTTCAGCTATTGTCAGCCGGTGATATCTGTTGACGGCACTTTCTTGAAAGGTTCTTACCGTGGTAAAATGTTAATTGCAGTTGCAAAAAATGCAAACAACTACGTAATGCCGATACCTTATGCAATTGTAGACAAAGAGACGGTAGAAAGTTGGAGTTGGTTTTTCCAACAATTCTGGTCACACATTGCAGTTCACCATAATTCTATTGGTTCGGAAAAAAAGTTATGTGTTATTTTCGATAGGCACAAAAGAATTATTCGTGCAATAAATACTCTTGAAGAGTGGAAAAATAATGCTATGCATCGATTTTGTCTCCGACGTGTTCGAAGTAACCTCATACAAAAGTTCAAGGTTTCTAGCTTAAAAAGGCTATGTTGGTCTATCGAAAGCACCACCCAACAAAGGAAGTATAACTATTGTGTAAGTCAAATGACAAGCGTCAATCCAGAAGCGTGAGAATATTTAAAAGCTATTAAAGAGAGTAAATGGACGCTTCTACAGGATAAAAATCATCGTCGGTGGGGTAACCTGAAGACGAACATTTCAGAAAGCTTCAACAATACGTTGCGAGGTGTCAGGCTTATGCCAATAAAAGCTATTATTAATTGTACGTTCGAGAAAACAGTAGAACAGTTTAGAAAGCACACTGACATCGCAGCCAACTGCAACACCGCGTTACCCCCTCGTAAGAGCATATCATAACAGAGTTTGATTACAGAGAGGCGAGGTATAGAGTTCTGTCAAAGATACAAACAAATGAAGCTGGTGGAAATGATTATACCGTGGAATACAAAAACAGAACTTGCACGTGTGGTAAATGACAGATGCAAAGATTTTCGTCCTCACATGCAATTGCAGTTTGCCGCCATAGAGGTGAATCACCTCATAACATTGTTCATTAGGTCTATAGTACTGTTGTTTATCAAGAACAGTATAACGGGCATTTTTACCCACTTCGTTACATTGATTATTGGACGAACCCGGGTTGGAGGATAAGAGGGGATCCATCAAAAATCACCACGTCACGGGGTAGGAGACGCACGAGAAGGATACACAACGAGATGGATGTTCATCATCCAGATGCACCTGTCATATGTAGATGTTCAATATGTAGACAAACAGGTCATAACATGAACACTTATCCAAACTCATATTCATGAGGAGATTGTTGTACATTAATTTTATTTGTTATGTTATAAAATATAAATATTATTTTTGTTTATATTATAAAATATAAATATTAATTTTATTCCAAAAAAACTCCTATAAATACCACCACCCTTATCATAAAAAATCACCATATTTCACAACTTTCCTTCTAAAAAAACACCACATAACCCATAAAAATGGCACGCCGACCCGGTAAAGAACCAGTTCATGAACTCCGATCGACGAGTTCAATTCTACAAAGGTTGAGGCGGCCTAAGAAGCAACATGAATCATCTTCGTCAGAAAACAAGCCGGTGCATACACCATTTTTAGTTGCAGATGAAAAAGAATCTAAGAACTGGTCAAAAGATGCTATTGACTTCTACAACAACGGGGATGCGCCATATTGTGTTTCAGTTCTATTTGGTGGTAACTGGCTTGGGAAGGATTTTTGGGGTGCTTTATTAGGGTACGAACGCGACGGTCGTCTTTCTCCATTGGTAAAAATCTTATATATTTTTCAGTTAAATAAATTAGTTTTATAGAATATTTATTAGATGATAATACTTTATATCATAGCATATAGAAGGTTGGGTAAAATGGATGATGCGGATGAGACGTGAAAAGCTTGCGAAATTCGGACCATTAGGGTTGAATTGGACAATTTTACTACCTCAGTTTCGTGATGAATTATGTGTGTGGGAAGATGTCAAGCCTGTCAAATATGCCAATGGAACTGATGAGTTGTACCCTCCATTTTGGGAGGTGCAATATGTTTATATTCCAATACTTATAAAAGCAGTAGAAGATTGGTTACTTATTCGAATCAACTTGCATACAATGGAGATCCTTCAGTATTGGTCAAATAACTTATATCGTGAACTATATCATGAGTTAGTTCTCTCTATTTTAGATTTTTTTCCATGTAATTTTTACTGTCTGATGGAATAGATTGGTTACTGGAAAAAAAATTATACTGGACCGTTTATTCATGTTGATAAAAGGGATCATATGTCTTTCACAACTACTGAGCAGTACTTGCCTAAGGGCGGGGGTGACCTTGGTGGTGATTCAGGGGTTTTTTTTGTATGTTAATGCAAAAGCTAGTTCAAGAAAAAACCTTAAGTATGGAGGGAGATTTTAGAGACAAGTGTCCAAGATATCGGCGCTATATGGCAAAAGAGTTTTATCAGTATCGTTATACATATAGTCACCCTGAATGGTTCATAGAAAACATAGTCAAACGCAAGACCCACAAGTGAACTTCTTTGTTGTATTACCGCTTTACTTTTTATTAAACTACTTGTTAGCTTTTGAATGCTTATTCTAATAATATTGTATTTTATGTTTGTAATTTATAATAAAATTGCATTATATAATTAATAGATAAAAGTATAAAAAATTACAAAATAAAAAAGGTAAAGTAATAACATCTAATGAGTGTCATCATTATCGTTTGTTGCTTCATCATTTAAGTCGAACGGGCAAGGAGATGCATTAAAAAACCGGTCAAATGATTGAGCCGTATCTTTAAATTGAGGGTAATTAGGTAGCGGGAAGAATGGTGAAATGATTGTTGATAACTAGTATTAGGGCTTTGATAAGCATTTGACGGGCCCCCTTCTTAGAAATTCTAGGTCCCCATTTAACTAAAATGTGGAAACTGAGTACTTGAGGTACCACCGTAAAAAAAATCTTGGTTGCCCATTTGGCTTAAAAAGGGGGAGTCGAACTGTTGTTCCGTGAAATCCCTTTGTTCTGTCATATTCTGTTGCTCAACATTATCATCAACAACCTGTCTACCAACTCGCCCTCGTCCTCTACCCCTTCTGGGTAAACGTTGTGTGACAGGAGGAAGTTGAGTATTATCAACATCCTGTGTCATATGCGTTGGTAGATAACTTATATGGTTTGCATGTGCAAATTCCATATAACGGCTCACCATATTCCTCCCCGTTTCATCCACTGGTCTTTGATAAAACTGACTCATCCCATTCATCTATAAATAACATTATGAAAGATTAATTTTAAAATAATAATAATAACAATATTAATAATAATAATAATAATTAAATAATCATTATAACAAATAATACCATTATTCTCAATCTTTGTCCATCATTTTGGAAGCCATGAGGGTTCGTGTCTTGATGAGCCGGGTTTGTTGTATACACAACAGTACGCTCTAAATACCACCTCATGTATGCTTCAGAAGCAATTGGCGAATCAGTGTATGCTTCATTAGCAACTGAATTAAGCCGAGACGCGCATGCTTGAACAAAGATATTATGATGTTGTAACCAGTTTTTATTTGTACCACCTTTACGAACAACCGAATGTAAATTTGTGTGTTGCTCCCGGGTTAGTAACACACTTGTAGGGATTGGTTGAAACATTCCAAACTGTCTTAAAACCCTACTTGGAATGTGAGGCTCAACAATTTCCCAACATATAAGGTATGTGTCACTTTTCCGGCTTTGATATTCACTTGTGCAGATATCAGGTAGAAGGTGGATAATATTATCATAAGGCCTCCAATTAAACTGATATAAAAAATATGTATTAATATGTTTTCACAATGTTAATATATACAAAATAATATTAGATTAATATTAATACCGTGGCATCGCTTAATGAATGCAACTGAGATCGATACGCACTCAAACAGTGTGGAGTGGTGTTTACATAACTAAGTTCACCATTCCATCTGTAATCAAATTTTCAAATATACCTGGTTAACTAGAAAAATATAAGATTACTGAAAAACAGTCAATACATAAGTATTTTTAACATACAGTGCACCATATGGTAATCTGAAATCAATAGATCTCGTATTCCAGGGACGCAATGAAGGTAATCTTTCCCATGCCCATAATTGCAACAAGAATAAAGGTCCACCAACCTCTCGATTTGTGACACTCGTTGTCTTACATAATTGTCTATACAAAAATGCTAAAACTGCACTTCCCCAACTAAGTCTACCACAATTATTTAAGTTTTCAATATGAGTCAAATAATTTATGTGCACCCAGTTACTAGAAGTATCAAGAAATAAAGTGGCACCAATCATAAAAAATATAATTAATCTAGTTCATTGGATGCATTGAAAATCTATGACATTATTAGGGAATGGTTTTATTATTTCATTTAAAATAAACCTTAGGTTTAACTTGTAACCACTTACAGCGCTTGTAGCGAGTGTACATCCGGTTAAATACTCAAACCTCATTATAATTTCAGATGCACTCATAGCATAATCAGTGCCAGAAACAACATCACCTTCAACCGACAAACCCCATAAAACTTGTACATCTTGAAGGGTTATTGTGGTTTCTCCAACCGGTAAATGAAATGTGTGTGTCTCCGGCCTCCATCTCTCCACCAAAGCTGAGATAAGAGCACGGTCAAGTTTGCGATAACCACACTCGATCACACCCGCAAAACCAGCCAACCTTATATATCTCATAATATTATCAGGGATAGGCACTTCATCAATGTAATCCCAAAAAGCTTTATCACATCGCCTAACACGCAAAATTCCTTTATCGCTTTCTGGATCTCGAAAATAATAATCAGCTCTATGTTGATCACTTAAAAATAACAAATCGTTATTTAGTGGACCTGGTGTAATTCTCCAGCTCTTTTTGATTTTCGAAATGAAGTATGAAATTATAGAAAAAATAAGTTCAAAAGTAGTGAGAAATTAGATTGAGAAGGATTTTAACGAATAGTGAGAAATTGTTCGGTGGTTTCACATATAAATGGTGAAAGGTTGTTAGAAATGAATAAATGGTGTTAGGTTAGTAGTAATGGCGGTCAAAAAATTCAGAATCCGACCCTGCCAATGGCGTGGTCTTCTCGGTTGTGTGGTTCAAATGATGTTGAGATGATGATGTTAGTTGGATCGGACGGTGTGGGTTAATGAAGAACCCGCCCTTGGTAGGGGCGTGGTCTTTCTTGTCACATCATCACACTTCACACACAATAAAGATGGTGGTTTTCGAGAATCAGAACCCGCCCCTCGCAGGGGCGGGTACCCCTAAAGTCAACATCGGGACAGAAAAGTACCACTTGTCAACATCTCACTTCTAAATACTCTATTTTTAAAAAAAATTCCATAAGTAAGTTAGTAATCTATAACATATAAAAAAAAAAATTGAGACACGTGTCATCGTTCTAAAATATCAAATGACATGTGTCATCGTTCTAACATATAAAAAAAATATTTCTTGACTCTTTCTCATAATAATTACGAAAATTATAATAACAATTAATTTGATTTTTCTTTTTTGCAAAAATATGTTAAAACAAACATATCTATATTTGTGTTTTTTATCTCTCTCATATTAAATGATAATTATTTTAAATAAGTAAATTAAACTATCAAACAAATAAAATATATATTTTTATTACAGTAACTTATTAATACATACTAAATTATATGATTTCAGACATATTTAATATTTAAATATAGCGTCATAATTTATAATTTATTATTTGTTATAATTTTTAGATATTTATTATTTTTTATTTTACCAATAGCTAATAACATCTGAAAAAATATCTATAAAACTAATGGTTTTGACATGTTTTAATTTTTTTACCCATGTAATTACATGGGTTCTAACCTAGTTAGTATATATATAATTACACACATAGTTGTTATGGTATGTTGTGTTGTAGTGTCTAAGTTTGAAACTTACACATGTGGCTAATTGTAACGTATATGGTCCTCGAAGCAAATGTCAATTAATTTTTAAAGTTTTTTTTAACAATCCACATGTCTGTGTATTAGAAAACATATAATTAAAATAATTTAAGTCTATAACCCTCTTATTCCCATCAACATACTCGCAACCCCACTCATTTAGCTATCAAGCATCGTCTCTCCAATTGTATCATGACAAATGTATTTTCTAGCATTTATAAATGTAACACGTCTGTAACCCTTAGAAAGAGGTGTTTTTATAATACAAACAATTAAAGCAATTGTTTTAAGTCCTCAAATATTTTAAGACTTAAAAAAATACTTTTATTTATATTATAAGCTAAAATATATGTGATAATCCAACCAGTACTTGTGTTTTTAAAAATAAATAAGAAGGATAACAAAATGATTGGAGGTTTATTATTGTAAACTTAAAAAACTTGGTTCATCGAGCTGGATTAATTAAACTTGGTTTATCAAAAGTTTATCGATTTTTTTTACTGTTGACGGTTATTTTAGGTTTATCAATTCTAAGTTCTATTTTGTAATTAATCATTTAATACACTAACTATTATTGTCTGATATTGATTTTTGCTCAATTGTCTTAATCTAGTATTGTTCTTTTGCCAATTTAATATATTGTTGTATGTTTGGATTTTAATTTGCATTTACAATTAAGTTTTCTGTTTACTTTAATCGATTGTTGTTTTTAATCTTTTATTTTGCAATTGATGTTGTTCTAGTTAATCTAGTTGTATTTTAAACTAAGTTGTTTTATGGCAAACTATAAGCGATTTTGTTTATGTCGTCAATTTAAGTAACATGTCTTTATAAACAATGTATAAAAGAGTGTCTTAAAATTTTGTTTCGTTGATTCCAAATATGTTGAGCCGGCCCCAAATATGAGTTGGGTGGGGACTCACACAAACGAAGTTAGGAGAGACGGGTGCGTACCATTGTTGGTCAAAGATACTATTTTTTTCTTCTAACGGCTACATTTAGATTTAAATTTATGTCATTCTTTTTATTATTTAGATTAGCACTTGATTTTTATATTGTTTTTTACAAACGACTAAATGTGTTTATTTCGGGAAAACAAAACCATGTAATTTTGAATTTGTTGAGATATCATAATCATATGACGATATAACCCTTTTTTTTATAAATGAGCTCACATGTGTTATATTTTATTTTTAATCAATAAATAAGTTAATTTAAAAATTATAGCAAATTACCTTTTTTTATTACAGTCTGGACATATTTGTCATTTTCATAAAAAAAAAAGATCTTATTTGCATCTAGCTTTCCTAAATTTTAAAATTATCATTTAAAATGTTAAATCATTTATCATAAAAAAGGTACTTATGTAATTTTGCTATAAAGACAAAATCTTAATTTATGTTAACATATTGTTATTAAAATTTCATAATCAGTGTTTCAAAACTCATATTCTTTTTGGATATTAGTAAATTAACAATTTATTATGTGTACATTAGATTGTGAACCAATCCAACTTTTGTGTAAAACGAGAATTAAATTAAACACCAGACAGTCAGATACTAACAAATAATAAAAGATAAAAACTAAGCGGGCACCGAATTTGTTAACGAATGAAAGCCATTGTATCAAAAATAGATGAACAAAACCCCTCTTTTCTAAAATTGGTTTAACCAATTTAAACCTAGTCCGAATTACATTTGATTAAGAGTTTGAATATGAATTTAATTTGGAGGCAAAAAAAAAATAATAATAAATAAAAAAATAAAACAGATCAAAAAGAAAACCTAATTTTAAACCTGCCCCTAGTTTGAACCCAAACCTAACCACAGGGTTAAAACAAATTTACAACCCTATACTTTAAAATCAGTCAAACTCAAACCGGACCGGTTATAACACAATTTCAACTTGAACATTGGTCCAGTTTCCAATTCTTTCACCTTTAGTTTAATATAGTTTTCAAACTAGCATGAAAACATCCATGCCCAATTCCAAAGAGAATTTAAACCCGACCCATGAGCACTCCACAATGGCCCCACAAACTTCCCAAAAGCCCAAGCCCACACCCCATTAACCCAAAATCCCATACACAAGATGCATGTATCATTACTCATTGTATCTAGCAAGCCCGAACCAAACATCCAACACTTACAACAATAAACCGACCGGTCCAGAGCTTGTACAACACTCCACCGTTGCTCCGCCACCGGACCGTCCTCCCGCCACCGCCGAACCCAAAAATGTTGCTCGAACTGCCTCGATTAACCAACTCTCTCCGGGAGCCGTTCGATGCCGATCAAGCCTACCTCAACCGCAAATCTATTCTTCAATCGATCAACAATCGTCGCGGGTAAGTTGATTGCAAAACCCTATCACATAATATACAACCGTTCTGTATCAAATTTCTTATGTCGGTGAACTGAAATTTGAATTCTGATTGTCTCTAACTAGCTCCGCCAAAGCAGTTGATGAATTTGAAGTTGCGAGAAAGATCGTTCATCGATGGGATGAAGGTACTTGTTAATTCACGAAGTTTTTGTGTTATAACGCTTATGTGTAGTAGCATGCGAAATATATGATTAGTCTGTTCTTCGTGTTGGAGGAAAATAGCGGTGTGAGTTGATTATGAGTTGAACGGGCGGTTTTTCGACTGTTAAACCGATTTTAATCTGAAAATTCGTTAGGGAAAGTTTTGGTTTATAGGTTAGAGCTTTATACAATACACCGATACTATGAATCCTGTAACAATGACTTTATATTTTAATGAAGTTTGCTATGTATGCGTATGAGATGTGATCACAAAACTAAGTTTGAAGTTTTTCTAGGTGGTGGAATCTGTTTTATTTATGTATATGCTTGACATTGATCGCAAAACTTCGTCTGTAAACAGGACATATTCTCACTTTATTTGGAGGCCAGCCATGCCCCTTCCTGAAATCTTGTATGAATTATTGATTATTTTAGACTAATACAATAATCACATTAAAATTTAGAGTAAGCACCATTATAGGAATAGTGAAGGTTTTTGATCACTTCACATTGATGAATGGTGCGAGTATTGCTATTAAACAATGTGTGTTTATTTTGGGAACTGGCTATGTGTTGTTACAATATGAATCTGCAGTTTCTATTGGCAAGTAGTACAACAGCTGTAGGGCCACCTGGAACCATAATAACTTTTACATGTGTGCTTATAATTGATGTAGCTTCCGTTGAAGTCCGCCAAGCATACAGACAGTTTGTTGGGGCGGTGGTTGATTTGATTGATGGGGTGGAGATTGATGAGGAGTTCAAAGAAGTGGCATTGGCATTATATAAGCTCTTTGGTGATCGTGAAGAGGAGGAAAAAGATAATTTATTGTCCATTGAGAAGAAGTAAATATTATGTCTTTACCCACTAATAATTACTATAGCATGGGGTAGTTTCTGATTATTTGATGCGAAGACAACATCTTAATTGTACAAACTGTGTGTTTATGCAGATCTGAACTGCAGAAACTACTTGGTCATGTTGTTTCAGATGCAAAACTACAAAAAGTTGTTAATGCTGTTCAAAGTCTTTCCAGTTTGCAGCCAGACAACCACGAGCCAATTACTTTACTTGAAAGGCAAGTAAATGGGAGTGATGATGGTCAAGAATTTGGTGCAGATTTGGTTTTTCACCACCCAACCCGGTTCTTGGTTGATGCTTCATTTGAGGCCGTAGAAATATGGGGGGAGGGTACAAATGTAACTTCTACCTCATTTCATGGGGGGTGGTATGACCACAATGAGAACACAAATAAAACATATGATTTAGAATGGTTAAGAGATGAAAGCAATAGAATAGTAAATGGTAGTATTTCTCAGCTCCCCCAAGATGAACTAGCAATGGCTATTTGTCGGGTACTTGAATCAGACAAAGCTGGTGATGAGGTAATGAAATATTTAATTTTACTTTTATCTTGTCAGTTCTGAAGTAGATTTTATTCATGGTTTCTTGTTTGAGTTTTGAGTTATTTAATTGCTGTTATTCTGTTTTGAAGATAGCTGGTGATTTATTGGATCTAGTTGGTGACAGTGCATTTCAAACTGTTCAAGATCTTATCACGGTGAGAGAACAGACAATCTTGTACTTTCTTTTGGTTTATAAGCCCTTTTCCTTTTTATTTTGTCATCTGTCATGTTGTCACCTGAAAGTGATGGGTTATAATATCTGATGGAATTGCAAGTGATGGATTGTAATATAACTGTAGATGCTTTGAAGTCTGTTACATTTTACTCATTATTATCAGTTATCATCAGTGTTTTTGTGATATTTTATCATATTCAGCATAGGAAGGAACTTGTTGATGCCATTCATCATGGGATGCTGAACTTAAAATCTGAAAAGTTAATTTCTAGCTCTCAACCACGCATGCCTAGTTATGGTACTCAGGTATGAAGTTGCTGGTTTTGTTGTTATCATTTGCTGAGTCATCATCACATGCCTAAATGTCAAATTCCGGTGTAAAAAATTTATGCAGGTTACTGTTCAAACAGAATCAGAAAAGCAATTTGATAAATTACGACGCAAAGAGGAGAAGAAAAATAAACGTGGAGCGGATCATGGGTTTGACAGTGACTTGTCTGTTATTAGTTTTAGTTCTCTACTTCATGCAAGTGCAAAGAAAAGCCCATTTGATGATCTGGTTGGGCTTGGTGATGGGCATAACACATTAGCAGCTACTGCTCTTCCTCAGGGAACTACTAGGAAGCATCATAAGGGATATGAAGAAGTTTCCATTCCACCCACACAGACTACACTAATGAAGCCTGGAGAGAAGCTGGTACTTTCAGTTTGTTCTTTATAAATAGTTTATGATCATATTTGTCAAAAGAGTATAATCACTTATGTTATCCTAATTGGTCATTGGTTTATTTTTAATGCGTAGTTTCATAGTTCTTGTATGAATTATTATATTTCTTTTTTGTACTGGACTTTTTACTGGTTTGCTAATGACATTAGGATAAAAAAATTTAAAATTATTATTTTGTTAGCCTTGATAAGATTTGACTTCATATTAGCATAAATTTCTCCAATCCAAATGCTCTGTATTCAAACTTTAGTTCCTACAAAGTATGAATATATTCACCAATTAGTACCAATTACCAACCCACTTTTTCCCAAAATAAAATAAGAACCACTCAAGTTCAAGCCCTTTTTTAGGAAAAATAAGTGAGAATAATTTTTAATAAATTAATTAAAGCGAAGCATGCTTAGCAAGTTGACGATAATGTGGAAATCAAAATATGATGCACGGAGTAGGTAAATGGTCAAAGTTTGATTGTGACTATTAGTATCCCATTTAGATTTGTTAATGATATTGTGGTTTTATCAGATTGAAATAAAGGAGTTGGATGAATTTGCACAAGCTGCTTTCCAAGGCTACAAAACACTCAACCGTATTCAGAGCAGAATATTCCAGACTACTTACCATACTAACGAAAATATTCTGGTCAGTTTGAAATGCGCTAAGTTTACTAATACAAATGATGCCAGTGTTAAGTTCCTCATTCCTTGAGCAATCATCATCTGTTTCAGGTTTGTGCTCCAACAGGAGCTGGCAAAACAAATATAGCTATGATTGCTATTCTGCACGAGGTGCAAACGATCTCAATCCTCAAATATTCATTTTTTTTTCTAACACTTAGTTTGACAATTTAATTATGAAACAGAGTCTACCTGTTGTTTTTTATTGAGGAATCTTATCTCCATTTTTTTGCGCTTTATATCTGAATCAAGTAATAATTTTTCAGATTAAACAGCACTTCAAAGACGGTTACTTGCATAAAGATGAGTTTAAGATAGTTTACGTTGCTCCAATGAAGGTAGAACTGACATTAACATTTGATCCCCGCCTTTTTGATGCTTACTATTTTTTCCTTGTTTTGTGACATACAATCTCTAGGCATTAGCTGCTGAAGTTACTAAGGCATTTAGCCATAGGTTAGCTCCATTGAATATGGTTGTGAGAGAACTTACTGGTGACATGCAGCTTTCTAAAACCGAACTTGAAGAAACTCAGGTTTTTCACAGTCCATATGATTTTTGGAAATAAAATCATAGATCTGCATTTATATTTAATTTTTAAAATTTGTGCTCACAGATGATTGTTACAACACCTGAGAAATGGGATGTAATCACCCGTAAAAGTAGTGACATGTCACTCTCGATGCTAGTAAAGCTCCTAATTATTGATGAAGTACATCTGTTGAATGATGACAGAGGACCTGTAATAGAAGCTTTAGTGGCTCGCACTCTTCGCCAGGTACGTTAATAATCTAGTTAACAATACAAGAATAGTTGTTGATGATTTGAAGTGAATATAAAGGTGGTTTTAATTTTCTTTGATGACCATTGTTAATGCTAAACTGAGATTAAATATGTTTCTTGATAACTTTTGATAGGTGGAATCCACACAGTCAATGATCCGTATTGTGGGGCTTTCAGCTACACTTCCCAATTATCTGGAGGTTGATCTGGCTATACCTTTGCTTAAGCTCTTATGATTTGTTGTCTGATTTATTTGTTCCTTTCCCAATTTTCAGGTTGCACAATTCTTGAGGGTTAGTCCAGATGCTGGTCTCTTTTTCTTTGATTCTAGCTACCGTCCTGTGCCTCTTGCGCAGCAATATATCGGAATTACAGAACCAAACTTTCAAGCACGGACTGAACTCTTGAATGAAGTTTGCTACAAAAAGGTCTTCTTTAATATTTGCTAATGACTTACTGTTTTGCTCTACATCTGGATTGGCTTTTGTGTACTCAGGGGAGCTTTGTATGAGCAGGTTGTTGAGTCACTGAAGCAAGGGCATCAGGCAATGGTGTTTGTTCATTCACGTAAAGACACTGGGAAAACAGCTGATAAGCTTGTAATATCTCATTTTTGCCCTTCCATATTTCAAGAACCTATATGGAATATCTGAGATCTGTACAAATGGTTTTTGTGTTTAATTCGTCCTTATGCTTTGATGCTAAGTTTTTGAGGAGTTGGTTAACTAAACTTTTTGTGATGGTATTCAAAGCGTACATTGTGTCAAACATTGTTATCTCCAGTTATTATTTATTGTGTGAAATGTCATACAGATAGAACTTGCCCGGAAATACAATGAACTAGATCTCTTTATGAATGAGGAACATCCTCAGTTTCATTTGGTCAAGGTAAATTGTCAAAGTCAAAACTCTCTCTCTTTACATTTCATCATGATTAAACTGGAGTTGTCACCATCACTTGCTTTTTTCACTTATAGATGGAGGTTTCAAAGTCCAGAAACAAACAGCTTGTTCAGCTATTTGGATCAGGAGTTGGCATACATCATGCAGGGATGTTGCGTGCTGACAGAGGTTTGACCGAACGTCTTTTTTCTGATGGATTGTTGAAGGCATGCCACTCTTTGTCCGACTTGCTTCTGTATCTTTTTTGGTATTTGGTATTCCACTTATTGTGCCACCATTTTTATTTTCAGGTCCTTGTTTGTACAGCAACTTTGGCATGGGGAGTAAATCTACCAGCACACACTGTTGTGATTAAGGTTGTTAAAATACGAAATGCCTATTTGTGTGTTTCAAACCATTTTTTCGTTATAATATTTAGTAGATAACTTGTTGATTTTAAATGTGAGGCATTCATTGCTTGTAGAGCTATAATTGTGGAAGAAATCAACTGGTTAAACAAAAATTAATCATTTAGTGTTAATATTTGGGTGTTCTACATTTCGAAGCCACAACTAACCTTGTTAGGCCTTCGTTTAAAAATACACGCCTCAGGCGCTTGGTAATTTGAAAGCTTGGAGTGGAAGCTTGCACACGTGTAACAAGATCCTCTACTTCTTAAGAAGGCTACTATTTATCGTGATATAATTAGCGACATTCAAATCTGAATTTTAGTCCGTTCCTTTAATGAATCCTTTGATCTGTTCATTAACCATCATAAATGTTTTGTCTCAGGGGACCCAATTGTACGATCCAAAGGCTGGTGGATGGCGAGATTTGGGTATGCTGGATGTCATGCAGGTGCCATTGATGTTCTTTCTGTTTTATTTTCAGCCTTTATTGTTGTTAATGTTGTTTTATCCCGTCTATTTTGGTGTGCTATAGATTTTTGGGCGTGCTGGAAGACCTCAGTTTGATAAAAGTGGTGAAGGAATTATAATTACATCTCATGATAAGTTAGCTTACTATCTGCGACTTTTGACAAGTCAACTTCCAATAGAAAGTCAGGTAACTACTATTTCAATCGAACTTGTGAAGCTGGATTATAGTTATTGTATTATCAAGATTCCTCTGATCTTCAAGAAGATAATCTATTTCTCGTTGGATGATCTGTTGTATATAGATACTGAGTTGAGTTTCACATGAACGTAAAACGTTGCTGTTTGATCAAATCTTTTTTGCCTTAAATTAGGAGTATGATGCCTCGATACCAACCTTTGATGCTTAAGCTGGGTTTCTGATACGACTATGATTTATGGATAAAATACAGTGCCTAAAATAGAATAGGATTTGATAAACCGGAAATTAATTCTAATAACCTTGGGGAACAAGTTATATAAAACTTTCTCTCCATTGATGAATGAGGTCCCCGTATAGTTTTAAACTGAAGGGATGGAAGAAAGGCTATGCTGCATCACAAAGTAAAAACGTTAACACCATATAGACGTAGTTTGATGTATACCATTAATTTATGGAAGGGTAATAGGTCGAGACTTGAAATATGATCAGGAAGAGAGGCTTTCATCACTGATAATAAGCGTATTCATTGCAATATTCTAGGATAAGAGTTGCATAATATGTTGAAAGTCACTGATGTATTGAAAATGAAACCACATGTTACAGTATCAATTTCAAAAGGAGTAAAAAGACAGTATGATGTTATAAAATTAGAGTTTTATCATTTCCAGCTAAATCTTTCGTTTGTGGACATTAAATAGACATTTACAATAGTACCTTGTGTTACCTTTAGGTAGATTTAGTTGCAAAAGGTTGCCAGCTTTAGGGTATGTAACCCCTCAGGCCCACATAGGCCTTTTTTGCTTGACAACTATCCACGTTGAATGCTCATAATTTAACCTATCATTCAAGTACTGAACAAGTTCACGCCTATTTGTCTCCAGTGTGTGCCTAATGATTAGGTTAAATCCTTAAAATGTGAAGGTGTTTCCACGAATATAACCTATCCACTTAAGGCGCATAGGCCTTGCTCGGGGCCTAGGCGCAGAAAAACGCTCGCCTGAGATAAAAAAAGCGCTTAGAGAAAAAAACTGAAAAAATACGTTATGCATTGAAAATTAGTACTATTCCACGAATATGATAAAGAAGCTATTATAAGTAGCATTTTTTACCCAGTTGGAAGGGGCTTCACATCTAAGCATGGTGTAAATTAGTTTGGACTTTGGAGTAATTTAAGAGTAAGATAAATTTGTCGTTACAAAAAAGTAACATTTAAGATCATCTAGTTAGTACCAAAAGTTTAAAGTTTTACCAAAATTTTAGAAGCAATACCAAAAGGCCGAAAGCTACCAGAATACCCAAATTTCAAGAGTACTAAAGAGCAAAGACATAAATAAAAAAACCAACTTGATTCTTAAGCCCTCAGTCTCGTAATATGAAAAAGGGTAAATCACCAGTAATTTTGAATGTTCTTGTTGTGTTTTGGATTATTATATATGGTGATATTGCGGTAAATAAGTATTCTGACTTTTTTTAGGGGGCCCATTACACAACAGTAAAAAGAAAAATAAAATAAAGAAAGAAGTCAAAAGAAATCATAACAAGTCAAAAGAAATAAAATAATAAAATAATATAAGTAACCGCCTCATCTGGATAAAGCCACCAACTTGTCTCTTAGGCTCTCAGCACCTTAAAGAACTGCCGCAACTGATCATTTTTGACAAAAAAGTCACAGGTGTCGCCTTGACCATCAAGAGGCGGTTTATGCTCGCTGCGCCTTGAATTGGCGCCTAGGCGAGCGCTTCAAGCGCTTTTGACAACACATGTTTCACAATGCAATATGATGACAAACACATATTGTCTCATCTCACATACACAGGACAAGGAGAAGTATGAAGCGAGAAGCTAGAATTCCAGTATGGGAAACATGTATTGTCGTCTATTATTCAAGATAGACACTTGGCTGTGGCTTTAGATTTTTTTCACTTTTATGTTGTGTTAGTGTTCCTAGTATAAGAGAGATGCTTTTTTTTTTTGGGATTAAAAATGAATAACTCACAGCTCAAGTTTTTTTTGCAACTAGACTTCCCACCGGAGCATTAAAATAGTTTGGCATGTAACTTATTTTGCTTTTTTGGCAGTTCATTAGCTCCTTGAAAGATAACCTAAATGCAGAGGTAACACTGGGAACTGTGACGAATGTGAAAGAAGCTTGTGCATGGCTCGGATATACATACCTTTTCATAAGGATGAAAATGAATCCTTTGGCTTATGGTATTGGATGGGATGAGGTATAGTCATCTTGATGGAACCCATATATTGTTGTTTGATGTGACATTATTATATTGATTACCAATCATTATCCTTTTGACTTATATTTCACCATATGCTGATATCTTCAATAATCATTTAACGTCTATTTCTATTATAAGGCATACATGATAATTGTTTTTGATCTGTTAGGTTATTGCAGATCCTTCATTGGGTTTGAAGCAAAGATCTCTTGTTACAGATGCTGCACGTGCTCTTGACAAAGCTAAAATGATGCGGTTTGATGAAAAAAGCGGCAACTTTTATTGCACCGAACTTGGTCGTATTGCTAGTCACTTCTATATTCATTATTCTAGCGTTGAGACATACAATGAGATGCTGAGGCGCCATATGAGCGATAGTGAGGTATATTTTCTTGTTAATTTATTTGCATAACGAGACTGTTTGCATCGCTGTAACATCCCAGTGCTAACTTCATATATGCTCATCAAAGCTAGTCACTTCTATATTCAGTATTTCCAAGAAAATATTCTTTACACGTAGCAGGAGTTACAAAAAACTTAGCAAAGCACAATCACATTTTTTTTATAAAATTGGTTAGAGAATGATCACTCCAGTGCTTGTTAGTATAGAAAGTTAAATGCCATCTAAATGATTCGGAATACAAGCACACTTAAATTGAAAAGGTGAAGATGATACTGCAAATCCAAGATTAGTGAGTATGTATTGCAAGCTAAAAATAATTGGAAATATATTTCATCTGTGCATCTATTTTGCAGATGTGGATGTTTCTATTTTGGGTATAACGTCCTTGAAACGTAGCTGAATATAGACCTTTTGTTAAAACAGCTTATTAATAATTACTTTGGTATTGTGACTGGTGGTGTTATTGACCAGTTGACCCATAGTTGTTTTTGTTTTCAGATAATTGACATGGTTGCTCATTCTTCGGAATTTGATTAATAAGTTACGTTGGTATTGTGACTGGTGGTGTTATTGACCAGTTGACCCATAGTTGTATTTGTTTTCAGATAATTGAAATGGTTGCTCATTCTTCGGAATTTGAAAATATTGTTGTTAGAGAGGAGGAGCAAAACGAATTAGAAACATTGTTACGCACGGCATGTCCGTTAGAAGTAAAAGGTGGTCCCACAAATAAGCATGGGAAAGTATCTATTCTAATTCAGGTACAGGATTTTAAATATCAAGAGTATCATGATCAATTGAACCTATGGGATTTGTCTTTATCTAATAATAAATTGGTAATCACTTGCTTTGCAGCTATACATATCTCGAGGGTCTATTGATGCATTTTCCTTAGTTTCTGATGCAGCATACATTAGTGCCAGCTTGGCTCGTATAATGCGGGCCCTTTTTGAAATTTGTTTGCGTAGAGGATGGTGTGAGATGACATCTTTCATGTTGGAGTATTGCAAGGCTGTCGATCGTCAAATATGGCCCCACCAGCATCCCCTAAGACAGTTTGACAGAGATATATCACCAGAAGTTTGTCTAGCCATCTCTGTGTGCTATTAGAAGTGGCAAAATGGGAGGATCGGGCAAGGTGGTTGCGGATTGGTACAGTTGGGTTGGGTTGCCCTATTAGTGTGTCGGATAGGATTACCAAAATTATATTATTTCAATAATTAATTATCATCTAATTTCTTTAATAATATGATTTATGTGGTTTTATGTATTACAAATACACATAAGTTGACCTTTCACCCATTAAACTTGTTTCCTCTTCAGGTAAGTATTTTTATCATTCCTGTTTGACCTGTTGATAAAAAAAAGTAAATGGGTTGAAATTGCCACCTCTAATCACTATAATGCATATGCTCATGCTGCACCTCTGTTACTCATTTCCTTTTTTTTAGATACTTCGGAAACTAGAAGAACAAGAGATTGACTTGGATCATCTTCAAGAGATGAAGGAGAAGGAAATTGGTGCTATGATTCGTTATGCACCTGCAGGAAGGGTATTTCTATTTAATAATTATTTGTTGCAATCTATTTTGAGATTTGCATTTCACGTCTGTAAATTTATTTGGTTGCTTTTCAAAATTTGAAGGTAGTGAAGCAATATTTAGGGTTTTTCCCATCAATCATATTGTCTGCTACGATAAGTCCGATCACCAGAACTGTTTTAAAGGTAAATTTTTTGTTACTAATCCAAGTCTCTTAAATGCAGCGAACTGATATTCAGTTCCATCTTTCAGGTAGATCTGGTCATAACTCCCGATTTTGTGTGGAAAGATCGTTGGCATGGTGCTGCTCAACGCTGGTGGATTCTTGTTGAGGTTCTGTTTTGCGTTTACTTTTGTTTGTATAAAATGGCCTATTGATGTTGCATCTGACTATTTTTCTTCTAATCTGAAAAATGAGAGAATAGTAAATAAAAGGATATGGACAAAGTAGATTGGAAATCTTGAATTCTGTAGAGATGTTTTAGATCACTAACCACTAACTATTCATTTGTCTCCAGAACACATTTAGACATCATTATCAAACTAAAGAATACACTATTTAAACCATTGATATCTAAAAACTCTTGCAAATTGAAAGAGGGTCCATAACTCAATCAAGTTTAGGTGTATAAGATAAGCATCCTTTAATCCAACCCAAAACAGTAGTTATTACTGTGGGCTTCCATAGCATTCGGGATTCAAAGACGTATGTTGCAAGGTCCAAAGTTGAAATAATTTTCTTAGGTTATCTATTTTCCATATGTTGCATAATTTCAAGTTTTTTGATTGCTATTGATTTGTTGTATGATACAAAGAGATAATTGAATGTTTTAGATATGTTTGTTTTTTTGTAGCAAAGGACAATTTTTTTAGTCCTTTATTAATGCCAATCTCCCATCTAGACAATTTTCAAGCTGGGTGATTGCTAATCGTGTCACAAAAGGAGTGCTGTTATTTATTTATGGGTTGTGCTTTTACTATGCAAGCTTGTTTGGTACATTGAGTGCACTTGTTGCATATAACATCTCATTTTGTCTGCATAATGACAGTCAAGTAGCCAACTTCTCATGAAGTAATTCATGCAGGATTCAGATAATGATCATATTTATCATTCGGAGCTTTTTACATTGACTAAACGAGCAGCTAAAGGGGACCCACAAAAGCTTTCTTTTACCGTGCCAATATTTGAACCACATCCTCCTCAATACTACATTCGTGCTGTTTCCGATTCTTGGTTGCAGGCTGAGGCTTTCTATACAATATCTTTTAAGAACCTTGCTCTACCAGAGGTAATTTTAGTAACTTGACAATCAGAATCTTTGTGATTGCCTATTCTCGTTTTGAAGGTTAAATTTGGTATTTCTTTTTTTTATTTTTTATTTTTTTTTATGCAGAGCCATACCACACACACTGAACTTCTGGATCTGAAGCCACTTCCTGTGACTGCACTTGGCAACAAGGCTTATGAAGAATTGTACAGATTTTCACACTTCAATCCTATTCAAACGCAGGTATGGCATCCTAAATTGTAGATTTTAGCCATGTTATCAGTTATCACAAGTTATGTTGTATGCAACTGATGCTGTATTTGGCAGGCCTTTCATGTTTTATATCACACACAAAATAACATCCTCTTAGGAGCTCCTACTGGAAGTGGGAAAACTATATCTGCTGAGTTAGCTATGCTTCATTTATTCAATTCAGCCCCTGATATGAAGGTATGGGTTTCATTTTTGTGCTCAAGGAGATCACTTGTCATGGGCGCTAAAACCTAAACGTATCATATCCTCAAGAATATCTTTCTAAAGAGATTCAGTTTGGAATTATTGTATATCCCATAATGTTGAAAAGGTTTCGCAGGCCACCTATTTACCCATTATCATCATGACATCCTATATTAATGCTTTATGTTTGGGTCCACACAATTCCTGTGTTTATATTTAAAGGTGGCGATTTTGGCTCTTTTACTTATGAATGAGTTAATTTGGGTTATGTATTTCTCTGTCAAACATGTAAAGTAAAAAGTAGCAAAAAAAGGGTAAAATGAGTTAACAGTTAGGCATAGTGTATTTTTATTGCATCAGACCTCTGAAATCAGTTAATTCAATAAGATAGGTTATTATTGAAATATATTTTTGCTATCAAATTCGACTATCTATAAACATTGTGCAATAATTATTTTGGATAAACTCAACCCATTCTGAGTTCTGAACCATTATCCAACTTGCCTGACCCACGCATGGCTCTATTTTTTTCATTATGGAAAGGTAAGCATGTTACTCTTAACCATGTGGCAAGTCAAAAGCTTCCAATTTTATGCAGTGGAATGAGTAAATTTTAGGAATTATTAGGCGTAGATGTAAATGTATCACTTAAAAGTTTGATTTATATGTGAAACTGGATTTCTATTTTTTATCTTTCGATCGGTATGTCCAGCGTCCTTCATATAGTGAAAGGCCAAAGTTCTCATTCTGGTGAAATCAACTCTGCAGGTCATCTACATAGCACCATTAAAGGCCATTGTTCGAGAAAGGATGAATGATTGGAAGAACGGCCTTGTTACTAAACTTGGAAAGAAGATGGTAAGTATTCTTTTTTAATTTCATACGAATGAATCAAGCCTTATGTGCTTGTTCTGTTAAGCAAATATTAGTTTGGTGCTGACTTCACTGGATAACAATATGAGTTTTTTATTGCTTTCATTTATTATGTCCGGATGTTTATCAAGCATAAGATTACATTTATCATCTGTCAATTGTCAAGCATGAATTGATATTCTCGCATGCTGCTTTATCAGGTTGAAATGACTGGTGATTATACACCTGATATGATGGCTCTTATGTCAGCAGATATCATAATATCAACTCCTGAAAAGTGGGATGGTATTAGTCGTAATTGGCACAGTCGAAGCTACGTCACAAAGGTTCTTTTCGTACTTTATGTTCAAGAGTTACATTCATAGACTTGTAACAACATATTCTTATTGTTATTATCCAAAGTATCACGTAGTATATAGTTATTTGACTTTGTATAGAGTGTTACAAAAGTTTTCTTGTATTGTGGCGGCAGGTTGGTCTTATGATCTTGGATGAGATTCACCTACTTGGAGCTGATCGTGGACCTATACTTGAGGTACAATGCAATTTGCTTTGGACATGTTTGTGTATTATAAATTAGGGCTCAATGACATGTTTTATTCTCGTATATTTTTGTTTACTTGACACACCACTGAAGTGTCAAAAACACAATGGTCTTTGGATATATATATATCAACTTTAACATGATCGCTTGTAAAAACTGGTAATGGTGAATCATTTTGGCAGATGACCATGCACCATATATTGTCGGTTGTGAGCATTTATTTCATGGAAGAGAGATGATAAGAATAGTGGTCTTTTTGCATAAGAATAATTTTTGTGCCTATGTTTAACTTCCATATTAATGTTTCAAGAGGAATCTCCTCAAGGAGTATTGTAGCAGTTCATAGTGTTTTGTCTTATCACTTGTTCTTAATAAGTGTGTGTGTGTGTATTCATGTACATTGTATATATGCTCTATGGTATTAATGCTTTAGTCTTCTTGATTTAATTGCCAGGTTATCGTCTCAAGGATGAGATACATATCATCACAAACGGAGCGGCCCGTTCGGTTTGTTGGCTTGTCAACAGCACTAGCAAATGCTCAGTGAGTTATTTGTTCATGAACCTTTAAAGGATTTTTTAGATT
Source organism: Flaveria robusta (assembly GCA_025506415.1). Lineage (NCBI taxonomy): Eukaryota > Viridiplantae > Streptophyta > Magnoliopsida > Asterales > Asteraceae > Flaveria > Flaveria robusta. Next base: position 8,659,318 of record CM046474.1, read on the forward strand.
TTTTTGTCCTGTTTTACTAGAATTATCCATCACAGTTCTTTACATCGGCAATATCATATTGTCTAAAAAATCATTTACTAACAATAAACATATCCTAATTAAGCATGCATTACGTTAGGCGGTATCAAAACTTAACAGAATGATTTAGAAACCTTATTGTTCACGTGTCTATATATAGTACTTTATTTTTATTCAGTGGTACTATCATTAGTTTTAACAATAATATGTGTTACATAACATCTTTATCCTGAACTGTTGTATATTGTTTCAATGTCGTGATGTCTGCTAGGAATCTGGCTGACTGGTTGGGAGTTGAGGAGATTGGTTTGTTCAATTTCAAGCCAAGTGTAAGGCCTGTGCCTCTGGAAGTTCATATACAGGCAAGTGAAGCTTTTGTTCGAGCTATAACTTTGTTTCACCTATTTCTTATAAATATACATATACAAAAGTCTCAAATATACATTTTTCTATAATATGTTGCCAAGTGGTTTGTCACAGTAACTACTTCTTTGAAGAAATATGCAATGAAGTTTTGAATACTTTATGAGGTTGCAGTTGGTAGGTTACAACTTTCTAGAGGAAATGGATGTCAATGATATTGTGTTTGGCTTTAAGTAGCCTGTATCAGTCATAGTTATTTTCATGGTTTAGATTTTTTGTACCTTCTATGTCATATCTAGCTCTGAAAATTGAGAATAATTTTTAGAACCATATACCAAGTTGAAGCTCGAAGAGTCCCCTACGTTAGGAAAAGATTTTTCTTGAATGCTTCTTTTCCTGCTCTCATGCTTGTGCATATGCCACGTGTTTATACAGATCAAGTATTTCTATGCTTCATTAATTTGTACACCTTGTTTAAGAACTTAACCAACCTTTTTCTTTCTAGTAATGTATTGTATATTACAAATGCAAGATCTGAGTACCCAGAGAGAGAATGCTCTGTAGCAATTCATATTATATAATGTTTAGTCAAGCATTCGACTAAGTGCATTTCTTAGATCAACCATTTATGGTATCTACCCTATCTTCCTTTTATACATGTGACTTGAATCCAAAAGTAGAAGGCTGGAAATGCATTGACTTTTGTAGTTAGCATTCTATTTTTAGTTGGAAGTAACAAGCTTTTAATTTAGTATAAAATACCACACTTTTAATTGGTAGTAGAAAATATTTTATGTTTTGTCCCGCTAATTTACAGGGGTATCCTGGGAAGTTCTACTGTCCAAGAATGAATAGCATGAATAAGCCTACCTATGCTGCAATATGTACACATTCACCTACAAAACCAGTTCTAATTTTTGTTTCATCTAGGCGGCAAACTCGGCTTACTGCATTAGACCTCATACAGGTAAGTCAAATGGTTTTCATGATATGCGGCTCATTTATATTAACTATTTAATTCATTATTTTACAATATTTTTGCTCTTTTGCAACATAAAGTTTGCAGCTGCAGATGAACATCCAGTACAGTTTCTTGCTATGCCAGAGGACTCTTTACAGATGATTCTTTCTCAGGTCACTGATCAGAATCTGAGACACACTTTACAGTTTGGTATTGGTTTACATCATGCAGGATTGAATGACAAAGATAGATCTTTAGTTGAGGAACTGTTTGCAAATAACAAGATTCAGGCAAATACCATTTCCTTTCATCATTAATATTTTTTAAAAAATCATCTTGATTCAGTGGCGAAGCATAGTTGGGACCGGGGGGGAGCCCCCCCCCCCCCCCCCTTTTTTTCGTCGGTAGTGTTAAACTTTAGTCCGGTATGTTGGAAGAAACAATTGTATCCAGAGATTACTCAATCAAAATAGTAAGAAATAAACAGAAAATAGGAAGAAGAAGCACACGATTTTTCTCTTTTTTTGGGGGGACAACCCAGACTCTTTTTATTATATTAAAAACTCAATACCAAAAATTACAATAAATCAATAACCAATAACCCTTATTTATAATAAGACTAAACTTAATCCCCAAGACTCTCTAAACCTATCTATGATAACTTTCTCCTAAAATAAAAAAAACACTTTATTCCATATATAAACTTCCTACCATAATACCAATTAAAAACAATTAATAAAACTAAAATAATTGACCCAAAATAGACTGGACAGATCCAGATCAGACCCGTGACCCATTTGACCCATAACCCACTTCTCTTAATGACCCACAATTAGGATATCCTAATGTGGTCATCCTTCTTCTCTAAAGTAGGGCAGGCTCGTCTTCCTTGGCCAAATTTGCTTCTTGAAACTTAGGCTTTGACTTAGAACATTCCCGAGCATAATGGCCAAACCCTTCACATCGACAGCACTTGATCCTCGATTTATCACGTGCCCCATTTGGTTCCTGCCAACTGTTTCTAGCCTGGTCTTCATGACCTTTCTCCCGGTTCTGGTCTCTCCCACGGCTTTGTTTGCAACAATCACACTTGCCACATCTACCCTTAGCATGTTCATCATTGTGAGTAAACAATAGTTTGCCTTGTGTGTCCTGAGTCGGGTCTTCTTGTGTCTTCACTCTCTCCTCATATGCCTTTAACCGGCCAACCACCTCTTCAAAAGACATAGATTCAATATCTGAATATTGCTCTATTGAAGCAACAATAGGTAGGTACACTCTAGGCATTGAGTTCAGAAATTTCCTCACTAGTACTTCATCTTCAAGTGACGACCCAAGGCTTTTATACCTTGATTGCACTCCACTTAGTTTCCCTGCAAAAGTATTAATAGTTTCAGTCTCTTTCATCTTCAAAGATCCCAACTCGCTCCTTAATGTTTGCAACCTAGCCTTTTGAACCCTCTCGGCTCCCAAGAATCGCACCCGGAGTGCTTCCCACACGTCCTTTGGCTCTTTGTGCTTGGCAACTTGAAGCAAAACATCTTCAGAAAGTGTCTGAAATATCAAACTTTTTGCCATGGATTTTTCTCTATCATCTACTCCTCCCTTCTTAGGATCTATGGTCTCTCGCAGACCTTGTGCAAATAGGATAGTTTCCATCATAATGGACCAAACTGCATAGTTGGTTGAAGTCAGTTTCGGGCATTGTAAACTCACATTACTACGCTCTCGAACCTGCACGATTGCACCTTGACCTTCTGCCATCTTCTTTCACGTAATTAGTAAATATAACTCTTGCTTTTCTAGTTGTCTTGCCGCCTCACACAGCTTTTATTCCGCCTCACGCAGAATCCACACAACTTACTCTTCTGCCTCACACAGAACCAATCTTTTTCTTTTCAGTCGTCCTCTTTGTATGCCGTCTCCCACGGTTACACCTTGAATCACACAGCTTGTACTCCTTCAGGGGTTGTATCGCACAACACCTCTTTGGTCTTGATTGAATCACATAATCAATTCTACTCCAACCGCCTCTCGCGACCCAGATCTGTCTCACACAGACCTGCTGGAGCGATCTCTCTCAGATCAAAAATTGGAATTGCCTTCAATCTTCACTTCAGGCCCTTGATTAGTTCAGCTCTGATACCAATTGTTGGAAGAAACAATTGTATCCAGAGATTACTCAATCAAAACAGTAAGAAATAAACAGAAAATAAGAAGAAGAAGCACACGATTTTTCCCTTTTTTTGGGGGGACAACCCAGACTCTTTTTATTATATTAAAAACTCAATACCAAAAATTACAATAAATCAATAACCAATAACCCTTATTTATAATAAGACTAAACTTAATCCCCAAGACTCTCTAAACCTATCTATGGTAACTTTCTCCTAAAATAAAAAAACACTTTATTCCATATATAAACTTCCTACCATAATACCAATTAAAAACAATTAATAAAACTAAAATAATTGACCCAAAATAGACTGGACAGATCCAGATCAGACCCGTGACCCATTTGACCCATAACCCACTTCTCTTAATGACCCACAATTAGGATTAAAGCCAACACGGTATTGTAAAATTTTGGCCCTGTAGTGTAAATTTTTATATAAAACTCGAGTTCGCCCCCCCTAAAAGAAACAATTTCGCCCCCGCCCCCCCTACGGGAGTGTTCAAGCTCCGCCACTGTCTTGATTATTTATTTGACAATCTACCTTGGTAAAGAACTTAATATCATATCGTGTGGACAATTACTGTTTTTTCAGGTATTGGTTTGCACTAGTACTTTAGCTTGGGGGGTTAACCTTCCAGCCCATCTGGTTATAATAAAGGTTAGTAAATTATGTCAATCTCATACAAACATACATAATTATTTATTTTAACTTTGTCGCATTGATTTTTTAAATCGTTTGTAAAGTTGGTCATGTCATTTACATTTAGTATCATTCCTTCAATATTAGCTTCCTTAGAAGTTGCTCGTACTACTTGCCCTGACCCTAAAATAATTGTGTTACAACTGTTCAAACTTATTCAATCTAGCATGTAGTATCATTTACCAATAGTTCTAGTACATTTCCTTGTCACACACGTTTATTAAGAGCACCATAAACAAATTATCAACACTAGTTTGTTGATTTAGTTGGTTATTGATATTGGGCTTTCAACGCATGCTTGCAGGGAACAGAGTATTATGATGGAAAAGCGAAGCGTTATGTTGATTTTCCAATCACGGACATCTTGCAAATGATGGGTCGTGCAGGTCGTCCTCAGTATGATCAGCATGGGAAAGCTGTCATTCTTGTGCATGAACCTAAAAAAAGCTTCTATAAGAAGGTGAAATAAGCGGAACACTAATAATGTAAATTATTTCAAATACTGATTTACTTGTTTTTCTTGCAGTTCCTTTATGAACCATTTCCGGTTGAAAGCAGTCTTAGGGACCAACTCCATGATCACATCAATGCTGAGATAGTTTCTGGGACAATTTCTCATAAGCAGGATGCAGTACATTATTTGACGTGGACATATCTGTTCCGCAGGCTGGTAAGATTATTTAATGGTAATCACTAGAAAAATGAAATTACAAGCGCTCAAGCACAATAAAAATTGGTCTGCTATAAAATACTAAACATTTTGTATGATTTGAATGAATATTCTGAATTCAGACACCCTACTCTGGTATAATCATTGGCATTAATATTAGCCAATAGAATTTTCTCTCTGACATTATTAAGCATGTGGCAGATGGTTAATCCTGCTTATTATGGATTGGAAGATTGTGATCCGGAGAGTCTAAGTTCTTACTTATCCAGGTTATAGCAATGCTTCACAAAATTGATTTAACATCCCTGTTTGATTCAGTTGTGCTAAATGTGCAATTTTCATTGCAGCCTTGTGCAAAACACATTTGAAGATTTGGAAGATGCTGGATGCATTAATATGAATGAAGAAAATGTGGAGCCTTTAATGTTGGGCACAATAGCATCTCAATATTATCTGAAATACATGACAATTTCCATGTTTGCTTCAAATATTGGGTCAGATATATCTCTTGAAGTAAGTAAAAGTTATTCTACCAGGAATTTGCCATTTGTTTGCTTTGTCCAACTTCTTAACAACATGGTAACATAACCAAAAGTTTTTGATTTCATCTAGAGGATGCAATTTCGACACATACTTTATAAATTGATCAGTTTTGGGCATGTTTTATCTTTTAGAGGTCAAGTTGGTAAAACATAAAAAATGTTTGCTAAAAAGCAAACAAATCCACAAAAACTTCTAAATCACTGAAATAATATTATAAAGATTTTGGATGAGAAGTCTGATCCACTACTGTATCTGCCCTACCCTCCATTTTGCCACCTTGAATTTTAGCTGTAACTTGTAACCATTCTTATTCTTGATAGTCATTTAGCAAATGTTATTGGCTAGTGGTAATTCTTACATAATATTATCCTTCTTCAGGTTTTTCTTAATGTACTGTCTGCTGCTTCTGAATATGATGAACTGCCTGTCCGTCATAATGAGGTAATTCCAAGTTGTTTATGTATCATACTTTATAATCTTATTCCATACCTTTTCAGTTTAATCGTACCTGTTTGTTTCTGTTGTAGGAAAATTACAATGAAGCATTGTCTGCTAAAGTTCCATTAGCAGTGGACAAGAATCGCCTTGATGATCCGCATGTTAAAACAAATTTGCTTTTTCAGGTCAGCATAATCTTGGAAACTTTTTAAAATTACAGAGTGGAATTTTGTACTTCTTTTGGTTATTTTTTTCCTTCTAAAGCATAACCTACCAAACTATTAAAATTTTGTAAAGGCACATTTCTCTCAAGTAGAACTGCCAATCAGCGACTATTATACAGACTTAAAGTCAGTGTTGGATCAGAGTATACGTATCATTCAAGCAATGATAGACGTTTGTGCAAATAGTGGATGGCTCTCGAGTTCCATTACTTGTATGCATCTTCTTCAGATGGTCATGCAGGTATGCTTTCATATTTTCGCAAAAGAGACAACATATGAACATAAATACTATCTATTTTTAAGTAGAGATGGCAAGTTGGCTCATTTGCTTATGTATGGATCCATTAGGAATATTTGACTTATTTCTTAATTCAGTTGGGTCAGAGGGGTTATACCAGCTGGATATCCACAAACTTTATTTTTAATTCACACAACCGCCTAATCACTTTATTATTATTGTGAAAGACTGACAGTACGATTTTTATACTGATATTTAATGGTTGATCATTTATAGAAGTACTAAACAGACAAAATGGTTGCGGCTCATATACAACCTGATCCAGTTCAATCTGTACTAAAAGTTCCCTGTTCTGATCTGTAACCCAACCACCCAACCTTGCCACCTCTATGTTGATGTTATGAAGGGCATTGGGAAAGTTCTATTACGGGACCCTTCACTAACAGTATCCGTTGGGATACTCATTAAACTTCTTGAATTAAAATGGCGCTCTTCAAGTAAATCAACTTTCGTAACTGTTTTTTACTGTTTTGTATTGGTATCAGGGTATGTGGTTTGAGAAAGATTCTCCCCTATGGATGCTGCCATGCATGACTGAAGACCTTTTCACATCATTGCAAAAAGGAGGAATCTCTAATATACAACAACTACTAAATCTCCCAAACACGAATATGCAATCTAGATTTGGAAATATTGCTTCAAGACTACAGCAGGTAAGTTGAACATATGAAATTTTGTCATCTGATTTAATGCATATCATACATTTACTAGGTTCAAAATGGGTTTGGGTCAAAATAGTAATATCCAATCCAGCTCTACACAGAAGTTGTGTTGATTTGGCATGCTGGCGTTATTTCCTTTTAAATTTAGTGTTTTGAGATAAAATATAACACAAATCGTCCCATTTATAAATAAATAAATAAATAAATGTATCAAAAGATTATGTGCTCTTGTTTCTCTCACTTCAGGATCTACAAAATTTCCCCCGCATTCAAGTCAAACTCAAGATACAAGGAAGGGATGTTGACGGTGACAATGTTCCGAGTCTCAGCATTCGGTTGGAGAAACTCAACCGCAGAAAAACTGCCAGAGCTTTCACCCCTCGTTTTCCAAAGGTATAACATTTATTGTATGATTCTTTTGATCACAGAGTCTGAAATTCACTCATACTTGATCTTGTACTTTTCCAGTTAAAAGATGAAGCATGGTGGTTGGTTCTTGGCAACACTTCCACCTCTGAATTACATGCTCTTAAAAGAATTTCCTTCACGGATCGTGTGGTCACTCGCATGAAGTTACCGTCAACCACAACTAGTTTTCAGGTAATTTAGTTTTCTTTTTTATTCTCCGCATTTTCTTAAACACATCATATTCCTGACTATTCGCCTTACTGTGCACTAGATCTTTTTGGTAGCTCTTCTGATAGTTTAGCTTTTTGATTATTTTTTTGGTAAACGTGTCAAATTGCCTCCTTAATGCTTGTATTAAGCAGAGTTCACACGTATAACATCTATTTGCTTGTATCTCCAGTAGTTGATCGTTTTTTAATTTTTCTCTCTTTTTTATCTAGGGAATGAAGCTGCTGCTGGTTTCAGATTGTTATCTTGGTTTTGATCAAGAATACTCGATTGAAGAACTGATGGAGTCTTAGCCACAGACTATGTATATATGTTGCCTTTCCGTAACAATGTTAATCAGAAATGCCAATATCTTTACTTGGGCCAAAACAGTTTTTTTTTTTTTTTTTTTTTTTGTTGTAATCTAGATCGAAACATCATATACCATTTTTGAATTGTTTCAAACATATTATAAGTTAATTTGTACAAGTTTTTATGCAAGTGATTTGTAATTGCTGCATGATTTATGTGATGCAGTTTATTGTTGAAAAACGAGATTTAGTGGTTTGCTGCGCGATTTAAAACTTGAAACCCGCACTGAAACCCGAACAAACCAGCTGATACGAACGTAGACCCACCCAACTTTGACCCATTACCGAGTCAAACCAGTCCCAACAGTTCCCGATTAGTGAGGGGAGTGGGGAAAACTGCCGGATAGGTTTTAGCCTTTATAATACTAACAATTTTGATTTTTACAAATAAAAATCCAGTTCATAGCATGATACATACCAGTGGGTCAACCCAGCTGTTGTGGCCGACTCCAGCAGGGTTTTCAGGTCTAGTTTGACTCAGTCAAGCCACTTTACTCAAATTATTTAGCAAGAGAGTAAGGAGGGAAGTTACAATCAGTTTTGTTGTAACCTCCTGCACCTGTAATAGTATAAATAGGACCATTTCTCTTATGTTTTGAGTTTTGTTTTTAGATTATTTGGTTATTGAATTCTGTGTTTTGTTTAGCACTTCGGAGACCATCCCATCTCGAATTGGGAATTATTTTCACTGTTTTATTTGAGGTAAACAAGCCTACTCAAGTTTTATCAATAGGTTTCGTTGCCGGGAAATTAAAAAATGGTACAAACCCGGAACAACTTGTAACACTTCGAAATTTTTCGTATATTATGTTTGTCAATAAAATTATTATGGTTATGTTTCAAGCGTGACTTCATGACTAAATTTTAGATAAAACTTAGTGGTTAAGCTTTAAGACAACTTAATAGTTAAGCTACGGATAAAACTTACTAAGTTTTGGATAAAGCTTAATAGCTAAGTCTTTAAGCTACGGATAAAACTTACTGACTAAGTTTTGGATAAAGCTTAATAGCTAAGTCTTGAATAAAGTATAAAACTTAATAGTTAAGTTTTGAATAAAATATAAAACTTAATAGTTAAGTATTGGATAAAAAATTAAGCTTAATGACTAAGTATGAATAAAATATAAAATTTAATAGTTAAGTTTTGGATATAACTTAATAAATAAGAAATACTTAATGAGTAAGAAATACTTAATAAGTACGAAATGTCCCTATATAAATAGATGTTTTTAGGTTCATTTCAAATCACAATTTCTAATCATCTCCCTACTTTCATATGAAACTCTCTCCTACCCTCATGTAAACTATAAACACCCAAAAGATTAGGTGCGTAGCCCCTACTCATAATCACTTGAAGTTAGAAACCAGTATAGAGGCTCTAGATATCAAGTATAAAAGTTCTGATTTATAAGCTCGTAACTTAATCATTAAGTTACTTCAAACACAAAAGCTTACCAAGTTTAGAGGCTCTGTTCAACTTATCAGGTGAACACGTTTAATACTTTCAAAATGATCAAATGATTTTATTTTGCGAAAATGACATTAGTACGTTAATCATGTTAATGCATAGAGGTATTCTGCTAAAACATTTAGACCAGAAGTATATGTATGTTTGATCAAATTATATCCTGGGGATGGGTGAAAATCCCATACTAGGGCTGGTTCAGACTCACTGCAGATCCGAAGAGTCCCGTATTAAGACTGCCTGAGCACCAAAACCAGTATATATGGAGGGGGACTTCCAGTTGAAATAGACTGCTAAATGTGTGGTTTACCATTAATTTATGATTAACTGTTTATCGTTATTCATGCTGAAATATTTTTGTGTCAAGTTAAATGTATTCACCAGCTTTTCGCTGATGTATTATTTTTCAAACGTTTTCAGGTAAACATGATTAAATATGTTTAGTCAGGTGTTAGTGCTGGATGGACTGTGAATCCTAGGCGTGGAAACCCTGTGATAAACATATTATCAAGAATAGTGCTGGAAGGACTAAGTTTCCTAGGCATAGACTTTATGGCAAGTTTTGAAAATCTGTCAGTCGACAGAAAGTTTTGTAAACATTGCTTTAAACAAGGTTATGTAAAATAATAGGTATTAATTCCCAATAATATATGAAAGCTTGCTTTTATAAATTATCAGAGTTATTTTTACATTATGAATTGAATTGTGAAACGTTTTTCCGTTGCGTAAGTCTTCCAAGTCTCAAAAAAAAATGAATAATATAGTGTAACAATCGGTCGCACTCCCTGGGTGTCCTGAAACCGAGGTGTGACACAACCAGTCTGAACAGTGGTGTTCAATCCGACCCAATCGTTGCCCAGTTAGCAGCCATTGTCACTAAGCTAGACCAGTAGACTACTAGACTCTCTGCTAGCCGTAAAGGAGGATATTGCGGTGATCAAGGAAGCGTGGCTAGAAAAGCGAACACATGTAATCAAGGAGCCCAAGTTTCAAAATCCAGATGTGTATTTGTGCAACACCAAGACACCTTGTGTTAATTTCCAACCGTTACCATGCAGAAGCTTCCCGAGTTGGTTGATGAAGTTGGAGAACCAGGCCCCGTTTTGGGCGATGGAACCGTTAGTTTCTGATGGATCAGATCCAAATTCATTGTTATGCTACATATGAATCTATTGAAGAAGCTATAAAGACAACAAATGTTGTATGCAACTTAAAATGACTAGTGAACGGTGGACACCTTGTAATGGTCGATTTTGGGGACCCACAAAAAACCAGTGACGAATCACAACAATTGACGTCCAAATGACAATGATTAAAAGCTACAACAACCATATGTTTAAATGCAAAAAAGAGAGTTCAAATCAAACTTTTTAGGTGTTAAAATCTATCCACATTTACTTGGCACAAATAGTAAAATGAAATCTAGGAAACAAGTTACATATCCATCATATTTACAGAATTTCTTATTCCCAGTCTGAGTCAAAAAACCCAGCATCTCTCATCTCAGAGTAGTAAGCATTATCTAAAAGCAAGTCTTCCTCCTGGGAAAAAAAAAGGAAGAAAAATGAAGACAGGCACGTTAATAAGGATCAAATTTTAAAAAGGTGACTTTAATTATAAAATAAACACGAAAACAATCAATCACCTGGAAAAAATCAGCCAGAAAAGTGATGTACAGAAAAGGAAGGTAGAGAGTGTGGTAGCAGATGCCTATGAAACTATACAACCTGTAAATACAAATTGGAAATTAATAACCAGATGAGAATTATTTGTAAAATTGAAGATAAAACTCTAAAGCATTCCTCTAGGGATGAATGGGCTGATTCGGGTCATTTTAATCTGTAATGAGCCAAACAGGCAAAGATTATTTTTTGTAAATAAGAAGAGATCATAGCCCAAAAGGTTCTCCTAAATTATTCTGTTAAAAGTTAGACTATTCTTGTTAAATATTAAATATGTTATCAGTGTGTTTTGACAAACTAAATGTGAAGAAAATTTAGAAAAAGAAAGTGTTACAGCTTTCTAGGTCAACTGACCTGTACTAAAAATTACTATTATGACCTGCCTAGCCCCCAATTCCCCCCCCCTACTATAAAGTAATGTTGTTTTGGTACCATAGTCCAAAGCCAATGCCACCAGAACCTAATGCACAAGCGAACAATCCCGTTCCATGAACCATAAACATGATGACAGCATAGTTATAAAATGTCGGTCTCGCTGCATAAGCAAAAGAAGGTGGTAGGTTAGACAATTAAAGGTCGGTTATCATTAAATATAAGAAATTGGAACTTAGAACTTGGTTGATATTTGAGTGAGTTGACTCACGAGGCAACTTATCTCTCCACTTTGAGTAATGCACAAACAAAATATAGCCATAAGTACATGTCAGCAATAGTTCATCAAAAGTCCACATGCCCCATTTTCCACGATGAGTAGTTTCACCATCCATGAAAAGTGGCACCCCAAACCCGAACACAAATATTGCCTGGTAAAAAAATGTAAATACAAGGGAAGCATCAACAACTATATCATTTTTATTTACAATGGGATAGTCTACAAAGTCAACAAATTTCGATGAACAAGATTTTATGGCTTTAAGAACAATCCCAGGCTGAAAAGGCTAATTCAACTTAAATGGATTGTTGAAATTAAATAAGCAAATAAATAAACTGGATTCCATCAGATGATCAAAACAAACCCACATGCTAACTCCAATTTCTCATTAGGTACACCAACGGACTTCTAAGAAAAACAATAATCAGTAACCGCTTACAGGTGGTGCAAAAGTTTACAGTATCAGAAAAAATAAGGTTATCCTACCTAGCATCAGGTGTGTGAGACAAGAGTTTTTTTTAACATTATGCACGATTTACAGAACACGAAGTAACAGAAGAAAAGAAAGCACTACAAATGGCAAAAATAACTTAATATTTTATGTTTTCACAGTGATTCAAAAATTAGAATTGAAAAAGAAAACAATGCAGTATAATGACTAAAACAGGGAACACGAGCACCTTAAGAAGTATATCTGCTCCAACAATCAGCCCTGAAATCATAAAAGTATGAGCTAAAGTTTCCAACCCAGTTGCATAGTTTTCCTGAAGTAAGAAGGCGATCAAACTGATTTCTAGACATAATGATCCAGATTCTGTCAGCAATGACAACAGATTCCAAGAAACCTCTTTCCCAGAAGTGCATTGCCATGCCTGAATAAACACAAATTCAGAAATCAATACTCTTGAAGATCAGAAATAGACAGGAAGAACTCAAAAACTAGGTGTTCTTTTCTTATATAAAAATAATATCATGAAACGAGCGACTAAATGCTGGGATTAGATGGACACCAAAGCTGAAGCACAAATGATTCATTGGAGTATATGAACAATGAATATCTTAAGATTACACCAACATCTGAGAGCTAAACCTTTCGCACTCTACTGCACTTAGGTAATACAACTACTTTTATAAATGATTAGCTTTTTTAGCCTCATTACAATTACTAGAAAATATTAATTAAACACTTAGATTGTTACAGAAGAGGTAGTGAAAACTTAACTCTCATAAAAGGTCAGCTAAAAGGCACTCACTAAGTCAATCATTACAAGTCTACAACTCACTAACTATTCTATATAAACTAGGGACTTTATAAGTAATATTTTCAAATGCAATTTGATCAAAATAACAAAAGAGAACCATACAACTCACAAATTCAATAGGTAGCTTGCAATCAAACTAGTACTCTGTTAGATAAACCAGGTTGTTTCTCTTTAGTCTTTAATACTAAATATAACACCCATATTAAAAAAAATCCATAACAGAAAGATACTAATTTAGTCAACTATCAATATGATTCAGATCCAAAACTTACCTGAAGCGAGCACCAAGCAAGATTAAGAACAGCAGAGAACCAAAGAAGAACATAATAAGCAATCATGACATGCGAACGACGATGACTAAGCTTCTTAATATTCTTCTTGAGATAAAACCCTAAGTACACTATAAACATAGCAGCCGGAATCGAGAGAGCGGCGGTGTACAATACTCCATGGCAGTTGCTCTGATCAGAATCCGAATACGACGGGGGTGACGATGATTCATGAAGAGAGTGGACGTCGGTTATCGCCGGAAGAACAACGCTTGCGATCGGAGCGAGGGTGTGATCTTGATGGTTCACCATAGTTTTTTTGTTAGAAAAAGGGAAATATTATGGTGATTGGAGGCATGAATGAAATTGAAACCCTAAGGGTGTGCGAATTGATCGGAGAAATTGAAGATATGAGAAACCCTAGGTGGTGGTGGTGGTGGTGGTTTTGGGGACGGAGGTGCTTCGGTATCGTATAACGAGAAATGATGTACAAGCTGATACGGACCCTACGCCCTACGGTGTCGTTTTCTTGATTATTAAATAATATCAACTGTAATAATTAACTAGTTTATTACCCGTCGCCGACTTACGACGACATAATACGCGTCGTGATAATATATGGATTACAACTGATCAGACTTGTCTTCAATTTACGTCTAAACATAGAGTAACTAGAATCTATACCGTTGAATATAAACGTATTATATTTGACTCGACTATTTTCTAAACAAATTTATGTCGAAACGTAAACCGACTCAAAACGTACATATAAAAACACGTGTGGTGGGGTCGTATCCGGCATGATAAAATATAGATTATAATCTTTCAGGCCCGTTTTTAAACTAAAGTTATACCGAAACATAAAAATAACTCAGATTTATACCAATAAAAATAAAAGTTTCAAAGTCAAGAGATGAAAGTTGACACAAAGACCACAAACCTTCCTTTCTAAGATAATAAACAAAGCCAAAAAATTTGAAAATAAGTATTTAAAAAAATTAGGCAACTCAATAGAGAAATGAAAGAAAAAGATTTGACTTAGTGGGATTTGAACTTAAAGTAAACAATTTAACAACTACACCAACTATCCACTCTTGTCTCAAAATTCAACCAGATAGTATATAGCAAAACTTGTGGGATGATTGGTGCCAACACCCAATTTAGGTTATAGATGTGATAATAATAGGAAATTCTGGTTTATACACTATATATACATACCGAGAATTCACAGAGTAAACGGTAGTTTTTAAGGAGTGGTGTATATAATATAGAACCCTAATATTAATAAATTTGAATATTTGTTCGTGTTTATTCGTTTAGTTTTAACCAGATGATAAATGAATGTGAATGTTTAAATAAATCTAAAAAAAGATTTTAAGATGACACTTGACACAATTCTAAACCATCTAATTTTAATTTTCCCGCTTCTCTTTCCTATTAAATAATTACATTAAATACTAATTATGTTAGTTAATTTTTTTAAATTAAAAATGGCTTTTTAATAAATCAAAAGAGAGATGTTTTTATAAATGTAACTTCTAAAGAAATAAAAATTTTAAAAATAAGAAAATTTTCTAAAACATCAAACATTTTATAATTACGAAATAATTTAAAATCGACTTTTTCAAAAATATTTTTTATAAAACAAAATAATTAAATTTAGAGTTAAAATAAAAAAAATTAAAATTGAAATCTTTTAAAATGGTTTGTTTTAGAACAAATTATTTAATTTTTTCTGAAAAGAAAAATAAAAAAGGTTTAAAAATAAAAGTTTAAAAAAATAATATTATTGTTTTATTAATTATATCATTACTCATATGTAATTTCAATCATTATCTTATTTTAAAATATCTTTTATAATTAATAAATATTCATAACTAATTATTTAATATTTTATTTATTTAACTCGTGTAATACACGGGATACTAAACTAGTAAATAAATATTTGGGTATTTAATGAAATGAGTGTGTTTATGTTTATTTATGTTATTTTGTTAATATATTAAATAGACACTGAAGGAAAACAATTTAAAAAACTAGTATTTTGAATTGACGTGTAAATACCATTATCGGATTGTAATATTTATTAACATATATACACACACATACGATTTGAGAAATGTGAGCGGTAGTTCATTGTCGCTCGTTACATTATATTTATAACCTATAATAAAATATTAAGGGTTAATACCCCTCTTTATTACTTGTCATACTCCCCCTTTAAAAGCGAATTTCAAAATTTGTCATATTTTACCCTGAAATTTTTTTTTTAATTTAGAAATAAGTTTTTTTCTCTTAAAAAGAGTTCCAAAAACACTTTTTATATAATGATATAAAAACATATTTAAAAAAATAAGATGTAATTATAAAAATAAATATAAACATTTCTGAAGTTAAAAAAAAAAGCTTTCAAGAAAAAAGTTAAAAATATATTTTAGAATTAGAAATAGTCATAAATGAACCGAATTCAACCGACTAAACCGTTTAAACCTATTTATTTGGTTTGGTTATCCAATTTAACCTATTAAACCCGTTTATTATTTGATACGGATAACTGAACCGAATAAGAAAAATTTTGTGTAATCGTTAACCGAAACAAAAACCGACTTCACTATTTTATTTGATTCTTTCAGTTACACATACGGTTTAGTTTTCAGCTATTATCAATGTTTGGCTTTTTTGAACATTCATAATTACTACAATTAAAAATAATAAAAAAACAAAAATAATAAAGACTAAAAGAAATAATAAACAAATAAATAAAACTTAAAATTTTTTAGTTTAACATGTTTAAGAGGTGATATCGTAAATAAGAAAACCTATAATTATAAATTAACTATTTTAAAAAGTTAAAGGGAGGGGTATAACAAGTAAAAATAGTTTAAAGATGGTATGTATAGCACCACCCACAATATTAACTATAGGTACACATGGTTTTTTTCTAAACTCGTTCACCTAAACGTCATGTCTGTATTGTCACATGTTACTACACCTTTCAATCTTGAGTTACTATGAATTTAAAAATTATTAACTCATATCAATTATAATGAATATATATTTATTATCACTTATTCTTTTTAATTATTCGACATCTTTCCAAAAGTATAAGAGAATACTATTTTTGTCAACAAATAATGATTAAGTTATTAAATTTAATATTATCGTTAACATCTTTTTGTTTTATTAAAATAAAAGTTTATGTTATTTTTTTTTCAAAATAACATTTTCCTTTTATTAATTTTAAAATTCATGATATTGTTCATATTTTTAGTAATGTTTATTTTTTAACAATCTTACATTGATATGATTTTTACCCATCTTTTATAACCTTCAATACCATTACACATAAACATATTTACATCTTTATGAACAATTAGTTTTTAATTTTAATTGTTCATTGTCTTATTTACATATCATTGTTATATATTTTTGTAAATTATATCAAATTATTTCATTATTTGATATTATATATATTTTTCTGTTCAACCATTCTAACTTCATTTGTTTCTGATGTAGAATGGTATAATTTTTTGCTATTATTATATTATGATAATGTTTCTATGAATTTATATAGATTTATTTACCCACGTGTAATTTTAAATATTTTTCAAACCGTGTAATACACGGATCACTAACCTAGTTATACTAATATAAACATAGTAACCTACTATACATGTACAATAAATTTACAAATTAAAATGATTATTAGTGAGGTCTTTTTTTTTCCTAATCGATCAGGTTTGGGGGCTAGTTGTATGTCCACTCAAAAAGTATTACTAAGTTCTCATGTTACATTTAATTTTCGAAAGTGGGGTCGGGTTCACGCACATTGAATACTATTCGTGTTTTGCTCGCTTTAGATACAATAGTGTTATTTTGGTTTTTTTTTATACGAAGTTACGTATGTTATCAACCTTCCTTTCAACTTGCAACGACGTTTAAGTTTTCTTTATCGGTTTCACGTCTTGTATGAAATTTTGAATGTTATCAGTGACATCCAAGCTTCGTTTTTTCTTAAAGTTTCGTATGTTATTAACATCTCTTTCAATTCGTGTGTTCATTGCAACGTTTCAACATTATATTTTTCAAAGTGTTTTCCCATGTCACAATGTGGGACGGTAATACTAGTATCTTTTAGCATATTAAAGCAGACAAGGTCACAAGAATATGGGTTGTACTGGGCTCATGATCATAAAAAGGGGTTGGACTCAAGTTATTTGGATGGTTATGTTAACAAATACAAAAGAAAATTAACGAATTGACATAAACAATCCTTAACAAACGGACATAAACATGTGTTTACGGATATCAATAAACAAAGAAGACATGTTTTCATTTCAAATAATTTTTTTCATATATTCATTTATTAAATAAGCAAACATAAAAGATTTTTTTATATAAAAAGTTGAACATAAAAGAATCATAGTTGTTTTAGAGGAAAATATATAAGTAATAAACTTTTTAGGTGTGTTACAAGACCATGTTAGGATTAACTTTATAAATATAAATGTAAAATGTTGGTCAGGAGTAATTTATTTTACTCATGTATCATCCTTTACATATCATAGTACTACAGAAACAATCCATGCGAGTATAATGTAGTTTAACATTTTAGCATTTGTAGTTTATTTTCATAATATTATGTTTAGCTTTAGTGAATAATTGAATGCACAAATTTGTAAGGTACATGAAATAAACACAACACAATTTCAATACAGGTGTCAGCTTCATGACTTGTGTATCCTCAAGAAACGTCTATCAACCCGCGTATCATATTAACACGACTTAGGTTGTATATCTATATCATTCAAAAGCATTAATGCATATTGATAATTTTGGGCGGTGGGTGGTGTGGGGGAGAGGGGATAGTTTCAATAGACCGCTACAACTGACTCCAGAGCAACCTACTCAACCTAGTTGGTTCAGTTTATCGTTTCCCAAAACCTTATTTAGCAGCTTGGGTCGTGAACACCACAAACCCTTTCTTACAAGTGTATTTACTAATTCTTTTCAACAGGAAAAAGATCAAGTTATGTAAGGCAAGAGTTGAGAACAAAATATTCAAACAATCGAACATGCCTAGCAAAATCTAACTCATACCAAAAAAAATGCAATAATGGCCAAAAAGAAAGGAATTCTTGAAAGATTATATAAAAACCGGAAAGCGCATAACTTATCCTTGTGACGCTACAGAGAAACTTCAGAAAACAGCTATGTAACTTGTGTTTTAAAACATGTTTATGTCCAGTAAAATACGACGAGAGAAGCAGAAACAGAAGAAGATGTGTTGTTGGTTGCATCGTTGATCATTGACCGTTGTGGCCTTCAGTTCTATGAAGAATCCACATCTGCATGTTCAAGATGTTTGTAAAAAACAGAAATATGTTAATAAAATAAGGATAATTTCAGACACACCTATTTCAACTTTTGACATTTATATCCTTTCCTTAAAACTAACATTAGGATATGAGTTTGGAGTGTAATGTCATTAGAAATTGTACTTAATAAGTGGGTAGTATGAAATTTCAAGTTGTTAGAATAGGTATATTTGATGTGATGTTTTTTTGGGTAAATATGATATTATGAATGGTTTTTAGGGATATATGAAATTGCCCCTAAAAAGCCAGCTATAGCGATCCAAATACATCATCCCAAAGCAAGAAGGTTTGTTTTTCATGTTCTATAGACTTTATATCTGATATGTCCATGGTTATCTGGACTAACCACAGGATAACTGTTTGTGATTTTGAAGATCAAAAGTATCTAATTAAGAACTCAAATGATCAAACGAATACTGCTTTCGGGGATATATTTTATTTGTTGAATAGATGATGTTTACTTACCGGCTAGCATATATTTTATTCTTCATCACTATCATAGACAAGCGCCTTTCGACGATGAGATGTAGCTGCCTTTCTTGGGGGAGACTCCTCTTCTGATTCTATCTCATGGCGCTTGAGACTGCCTCCTGAAGCCTTATGCTTCAACTCCTAAAAATATTTTGTTACAAAATGAAGAATTTGGTGAAAATAAAAATCCAGGTTTCTAAGTAGGCAAGATGTGAGAAGGGTAAGAAAGTGCATACTGTTTCTTCTTCTGATGCTTCATCAGCCAAAGCCTCCTCATACTGATCTTCCTCCTCGTCATCATCATAGCGGTCTGCCACATCTGCCCGTCTACGTGGAGGAGACCGCTCATCTTCATCACCCTCGGTTTCATACTCAGATTCTTCTCTTTCACTTTCATAATGATCAACTGGACGTCTAGATGATTTCATGGAATGCAAGGATGATTTGCCTCGAAGAGTATCTTTGTGTCCTTGAGACTATTTACAGAAGACGTATTTTTCATACAAGTTAGTAAAGAATTACGAAAGGAAATTGTTTTTTAATTTTTCTATTTGTAAACTTACATACCTTCTTTGCATTAATAATCCGCTTTTCAGCTCGAGCTTCCATTTCCAGGTCTTCTTCAAAGCGTCGTCGAGCTGCAGAGCGCCGATTATCATAATAATCTTGTTCATCATCCTGATAATCATTAAGTATGAGTTTAGTACTACAAAATAAGATGTGGCAATTTTGATTCATCTATGGGTAAATGTGTTCATTTTGGTTGTACTTTTTGCGTTACAGGTGAAAGACAACGACAAGAAAGTGATTGCAGGTCAGGCCAACCCAGCCCAGCCCAGCCCACACTAAAGAATCCACATTATGGCATGAAACCTGTTTTGACATGTTGCCCAACCCACCTGACCCTCCTGTTTTCACTTGCCTGATTCACGAACTATTACAATTGCTTTATAATAACAAACTGTTGCGTATAACCAGTTGTGAGAAAACTGTTGCCGTCAACTCCGGCTATCAACTTACAAAAATATATATAGACATATCTATAGGCTTAAAGGAAGTCAAATAATTAGAGAATTATACCTCATCAAGTGCATCCTCTAAGAAACCAGGTGAAAGTTGGCGCTCCCTACGCACTGTTTGTGTATACTTTCGGTTCACCTTCTCCTTTTTCTTACTAAGAAGTTCATTGGCCCTAATTGTTTGACTTTCAGCCTGAAAACCCATAACTTGAGTTAGCACTTGGCAGAAATTCTTAACCATAGATTTCATGAGAATTATATATTTTTCATAATCTAACCTTCTCCTTCTGCTCCTTCTCCCTCTCAGGATCAATGTCAGTGACTGTTTTTTTGACTCTGAATACCTTTTTATGCCTTGAATCAACTAGAGCAGTCAACAATCTATGAGAATTAGAAGTTAAAGATGAAGGCATGAATCTCATCTTCTTCAAGACCCTTCCCTGTGACTGAAGTATACCCTGCAAATTTTTCATCATATTCATGCAACATATTAGCAAACGTATCAAATAGAGCACACATACGTAGAAGTGTCTTTAACCAAATCAACATTGTCAAATTGATATGCATGTGGCTTGCCTAATGTTAGCCAACTTGTTTATGGTTTGCCTTGTCTTGTTTTATGTTGTTTCTTTAAAATGGAAACTTCATGCTTAACATACCTAGCACGTAAATAGGGCTACCATGTAGAAAGAGCATGTTTACAAACCTTTTCATGTCTAAGGAAGAGATGGGCTTGATCATGTTGTGCATCCTGTACTGAAATATCAAGAACTTCATTTCCAATTTGTAACTGTAAGCTGCCATCCGACCATCTCACAAAACGTGCATTGCTTTCATACTACATAAAGATTATGCAAAACAAAGAAACAAAATTATGAAGCAACATATAAACTTAAGCTTAGACAGATTGAAACAAGACATTTTAAAACTCCATGACTAATATTAAAGATAATATATAACAGTTTCTAGCTTCCCACAACCTATGTGCAAAGAATTTAAAGCCAACACTTGATAGAGTGGAGTAATAAGAAGCAAGACGGATAATGTATCATGTAAAGTTGTTATGTTTATCTGAAATCAACTTACAGATGTGGTTCCATCAGGATTTCTAACAGCCCTGTGACGAACAATATTATTTTCCAAGCGGATGCGTTTGCTGTGTCCAGATTCGTCAGCAACAAATGCATCTTCTTCAACATACGTCTTTGGATCAAATGGTTTAGGATCTATTCCCATAATATTAGAAACTTTGATCATGTTCATCTGCAAGCAAAGGGAAGAGAAGCAGATTTTACCATTTACACTATGTTTTATGATTAAACCCCCCTTTCACCTATTTGTGATACATAACTTAAATCAACCCAATACCCATTCATAAGAAAAAGGGTAGAAACCGTCGCCTCTACATTGGACATCACAAATTATGCGCTTATTGTCTCCTAGAATTTAACTAGTACCATTGTGCCTAGAAAACACCACCAAAATTAAATTTGAGAATAAACCTTTTCAGGATGTGAGGGAGGGGGTCGCAACGGTATTCCTAGCTCCAGAGGAGGTCCCACCGGTTTCTCCTTAGCTTTAATAACATTATCCTCTTCAGAGTCATACCGACCCTCTTCGTCAGCTAACATATCTTCTGGTCTAAGATCCTTCTCATAAACTTCATCCTCCATAGGAGATCTCTGTTAAGAAGAACAGTTAAAAAGTAAGAATATAGCAGTAACAATTTTTAATAATAAATACAAACATTTGCATCTTCTTCCGGAATATTCTGTACTGCTTCATATTCTGCAGGTTCTTCATCATCTGATTCCCCAAATACATCACGGAGCTCAGGAGCTGTCTCTGATATGTGAGCTTCATCTTTCTCTTCATCAGGTGACCTACTTCCAAACAAGAAGCAAACAAACTGAATGCATTAAATGATTGTGTCAGTAAAAAAAACAAAGCTAAAATTTGAAATATTTAAAGGATGAATTTACTTTATAGGACTCATATTTAAAGATGAATTTACCTAATCTGCCACACAAGATGCCTTTAATCACAAATTTAAAATCTAAAGAATGTAATCAGATAAGAATGATACCTGGGACTTCTAGGCTGATCAATTTCTTCATCTGCATTATCCATATAATGATTTTCCTCTGATCTTTCAGATTCACTCTCCACAACTTCTCGCCGCCTACTTGTCACCCCTCTTTGATCAATATGGTCACTTGCTGAATCTTTTCCTTCACTTTCATCTCGTTGATTTTCAATATCTACTTCTTGAGAGCTTTGATCTCTTTCACCTTCACTCTCCATGTGTTCTTGATCCATTTCATGCAAATCACCATCAGTTTCGCTACCAACCTCTGCTTCACCTTGACCTTCAACCACTTCTTCACCTTCAGGCCTCAACCCAATATCCCCTTCATCCTGTAGAAGTTTTAATTTAATAAAATTAACAAAAGCGATTCGAATAACGTCAAGAATAACATATATAAAATTTGTTAAATAATAAACTAGATTACTATCTATATAAAGCCTTGTGAGGATCTGCAAAGACTCGCTTTCATTTACAATTTGTATTTCCGAAATTCACGATATCTGTCTTTTAAATACTCTGCAATATATATTATGAAGGTTGTGACCTTTAAAACATAAAATCTCTACAAGAACATGTGAAGAGGGGAGGTCGATAATAACATAAGCGGCACAGCTATGATACATTTGGCACCCACCCTTTCACATGTAACCATAAACATGATACGCATGATAAAACCGACAAGAACTCCTTAAAAGAAAAAGGAAGAAACAGCAGTCCCCCACCCCAAATCTCAACGGAAGAATGATTATTGACAATGAGATTTATGTGCCTGCCTCTTATATAAAATTGCTAGACATCTTATGAGGATACAAAAGAAAACGCTCAATATTAAACACCATGTATAGTTCTATTCTAATTCCGTATCAAATACGATCATGTATAGGCAACACCGCAACAGATTGCCAAGTTTACTTGGTGAAAGTTAATTCTCACCTGCTGTCATATGCCAACTACTACCACATGTACGTGAAGCTGACACGTGTAATTATGAGTCCCATTCATTAATGATAAGAACTAGGGATGATATATACATAGGCCATCCAAATCATAAAAAGTTTTCACTAAGGCCACACAAATATTAAACTTTAAGGGCCACATGAGAATCAGCTTAGTTTAGTCTAGTATAAGCCGCTTCCAATAAAAAAACTTGCCTGAAACTTATAAAATAACCAAATCCCCTATGTTAAGCTTTTATCACATCTTAAGTTGTAAAGTACAGAAATGTCCATGAATATACTCAAAGTAACTAACTACAGACTGACTGTTTAAACATGTCTGAGAACATCTGATTTTTTTTGTCATTTAAAACACTAGGTGCGCAAAAAAAAATTTTAATGGAATCTTGTAATTTTATAATTTCGGAGTCAGATAAATGAAGCGAATCTGATACTTGGGTGGCCCCTAAGGTTATTTTAATATTTGTGTGGCCTTAGTGAAAACTTGTAATTGCTTGTGTAGCCTATTCATTTGGTATCTCTAAAAACTTGGAAACATATATGTCAGTATTTAACAGCAGCACTCATTCACATTGTATTGCAGCATACAATAAAACATTTAACATTGCTTCCATTCTTTTGAGCATTAATTGACCTGCTATATCCATTAAGAAAATCGCCATTTGTAACTGGCTTCCAAGCTTTTCAGGATTCTTTTTAATTATTAAGTATTTCATAGTCCAAACAAATTTTCCGTATCTGAGCGACATAGCCATCTAAAAAGGAACAATATAATCTGAATACATGAACTTAAAGAACTGGCTATATCCAAACAGGATACACACACACACACACACATATATATATTAATAAAACGTATGTGCAACGAATATTTTTATTACAAAAGTATACAATATATAAAAATAGTTGTTCCATATTCAATATATACCCGAATCCCCAATTTAGATTTCAACACAAAAGGCATATGTGCATCCACTTAGCAAATGAGTTCACTGTACTCATAAATATAAATAGATAGCCATAAAGATCTTAGAATATCACATATGGAAGAAACCTTGCTATTAGTTAATTATAAATCTGGTATATAAAGAAAATAGAACTTTAACATAATAAACAAATAGCAATAGAGAATGTACCTACTTACTCTGTGTGTGGTGTTTTTTTTTTTTTTTTTTTGGGGGGGGGGGGGGGGGGGGGTACATGGAACATTGAAGGTTATTGTATATGTCAAACCTTGTAATTGTAATTGTATTAAGTAATTGTGTGTTTAGGGTTACAATAGAGGGTCCTTTATATAGAGGATAATATTACATGATTAACCCTAAACTATTCACTAATAATAACCTAGTCTAATACGTGTATACCCATTTTAAATGTATATATATGATCTGACTGAGTTCGGAAAAAAACAATTTACGCACTATATAACAATTTGATTGATTACATGTTTTATCTTACCAAGTTCTGTAATAATTTTTGAATTTATACATAATAAAGCACCATTTACCAACAAAGTTTGGCGCTATAAACTATGTTTGTGAATCAGATTGTCTTTCCACGCTATGATAGCAAGCAATAGTCATTTTCATATTTAAGTGAGTAGAAAGTTTTTCTTTTTGTTATTTATAAATGAGTGATTGCACAAAATAATGTCATGTAATATTAAACAGCTGGGCAAGTGTGTGATTTTCTTTATAATGTTCAAAGCCCCGTGTAAACACTAGTGTACAACCACAACTTATATGTTCACTCAAGTAAAGGCCTCAAGAATGCGATGATAAACTTAAGAAGTATTAACTCTTGTAATAACGATTAGCTTATGAGATTATTCATTATACAATCTACCAAAATCAAAGTGAACAGAAGGCAAAATCAAGTCAAAATGTCTTGTCCTCGTTCCTTTGAGAAAAGGTCAGAATCAGATTTCAAATGTCATTCCAAGTTCTTCACTTGTAAATTTATGAAGTAAGATGTCATATCAAGAAGTAAAGATGTAAAACCTTCTCCTCTAACAGGTCAATTTACATCCTTTTTTAGAAATTCATAACAGCATAACTAATAACACTGCATAGAAACATATGCCAATGAAATCTCAAAGGCTCAATTCTTAGCATTCCAAATCAAAGTTAATTATAAACGTATAATACTTTCAGTCTTATAACAAGTTCTTGTATTACTTCAAGAATCAAACCCCCAATTCAAACTTTCCCAACAGACATGAAATCTATAAACAACCACATCAATTGGTTAGCGAGTTCTAACCCTAAAACTCCTAATTCAAACAACCAGCAACTCAATTC
This sequence comes from Flaveria robusta, assembly GCA_025506415.1. NCBI lineage: Eukaryota > Viridiplantae > Streptophyta > Magnoliopsida > Asterales > Asteraceae > Flaveria > Flaveria robusta. The sequence goes on from CM046474.1 coordinate 8,684,900, forward strand.
GCCTCAATCCCCCAACAGAGACCTTCTCCCATCAGCCACACACAAATTTTATCAATCAAAACCTAATTACCAAATCCACAAACCAACATAAATTACGACACGAGGCTACGATAATCTGAACTTTTCTTTATACTTCAAAGTTGAATCGATTAAACAACAGAAAAACAACTAGCGTGAGTGCGAGTAGATTAAGAAGAATCATACGGATGCATAATCAGGTTGTCGGTTTGATTCGTGCTCCGATTCAACCTCTTCTTCCTCTTCTTCTTCCGATTGATCACCGAAGAGATTTTGCATCATCTGATGCCTCTTCTCTTCTCCCACCATTGTTCTTTCTTTGTGAATCACCGATCGATGTGACGAAAGAAGAAGAAGAATAATAATAATAAGAAGCTCGACTGACCTCCGGCCGATGAAGAACCCGAGCAAGCTTATATATACCGTAGAGTCGAGAACGTTACGGCTGTCACGTGATACAGGACTAGGGGATATTATTTAATAACTTTATTTTGAGATAATTTCCTAAAAAATAGTGTTACCTGACTTGTAAATTAATCTCTAACGCCCTCGTCATAAAATGTCGCGTGGGGCAACCGATTCACGGCCTTGAACTAAAGTAATTATGTAGTTCGAACTACTATCTCGGACACACAATCGCATTGTGTTCAAACCTTAACTGCAGTTATCGTTGTGAATCGACTACTGTTGAACAAATTTTTGTTACAATGGTGGTTTTGGGTAGATGCTTCACGAGTATGGGTGAAACTCGTTCGGTTTGGGTCCATCTTGTTATGTTGTAGGCTCGTTCTTCATCTCTAAAATCATAGAAAATATGTTAGAAGGTCGTTAACCCTCGTGGACGCTCGATGCTTAATTCAAGTCGGGGCTTCATAAAGAGTATAATATGTATGTATATGTAAATGTGTAGTAATCTAGCCATTTTATTGTTACCTCTTGTATATAAGTTTTCATAGAGGTTAGAAGCATGTAGGTGTAAGTTGTAATATCTCACATCGGTTGGGAAGAAGAATTAAAGTCTCTTTGTAAGGGGCTGGATAGCTTCCCTATCGGACGAGTTTTAAACCCGTGATTAGGGTATTCTTCCCAAGTAGCAGATAATATCTGGTGCGATTTCCTGCTTGTTACAGTAGTGAAGTAAGCTCCTACTAACGTAGTTATATCCTCTTTATGAGTAGTTAGTTGAGCAGTGGGTACTTAACTATCCCATAATGAGTTTGACCGTTCGAGTTTGATCCATCCGGTCGGGTCTAGAAGCAATGTCGAAGTCGGGTCCCACTAGACATCCTAAATGTTCTACTACTATTTTCACCATTTCGATGATTAGCTAATTTTGTGTATACTTCTCAAAATGTATCTAATGAATTAATTATGTAAAACTTCAAATGTTTTGATTGACTGAAATAAATTTTTATTTATTTGAATAAATATGATATTTTAACTGATATTTTAAGAGTTCAAGGTTAATGCACGTAACAATCGGTGCCTAGACGCCAGCAAAATTCAATTTTTATATAATACTCGTGGTGCAAGGTACAACCATAAATTCACTCCACCAGATGCAGTTCCAAAGTAATTAAAAAACTATGGTCGACCAATGACTCGATTCTATGTTAACCATGCTAGAGAAAAAAATCATAGTGTTTGAAAATATGGTGTGAATTTATGTCCAACCTTTAAGGTGTGGACACGTTTCTCATTTGATAATTTCATGGGACGAACTTCAATTAAACTTGTCCGCTTAGTTATCTTATCGAATATGCAAGGTGAATAACATCTAAAAATGTGTATATAAACAATAATCATTTTGAAATCGTTTCACAAAAACATTGTGTTTTTATTAAAAATCACTTAAATATGTATAATCTTGTATTATAAAATTAAACTAGTGTTATTACCCAGACGCGCGTTGCGTCTTGGAAACATCGTAAATCGATACTCTCAGCGTGCGGCTTAGAACTGATGTCAACCAGTACCAGTTTTCATGTGTCATCACAGCCGCACAACTACTAAAAACAAAAGCCTCAAATCAACACGTGTCCACCATCATCGACATCAACAACCAACATCGCCATCGAACAAGATTTGATGACCAACAGAAAATGCATTAAAAAACATGCATAACAACATCTTAATCGTCCACGGGTAACAAAGCCTCAACCCTAGCATCATCGACATTTGTTAAATAGAAAAAATGATCTAGCATCATCGTCATGAACAGAAAACCAAAAAAGATTGAAATCAACTATCTAAGACAGCAAGATCACACTGTAGGGACAAAAACAGCCGAGTGGACCACGTCGACCACAAAATGTCGATGATACCACAGCTTGAGACTATTAAAATCAACAACTTTCCATTTTAATGTCGAGCTCAGAATGTGCAAAGTAATGACTCCATCACGGCTGGAGGGCGGGTTGCAGGCAATAACCTGCCATCCTACACCCCTTCCACGGCTAGGCAATGTTCTCAATCAATTTTTACTCAAACCCATCAACTCATCATAGCCCATTAGAAACATCAATTTAAGATTAACAAACTAACGTCTAGCACAAGAAGGCATCCAAGGCAACATGAAACCAAGAGCAATTGTATTGAAAAAACAACTAAAGCAACTGATAATCACCACCCTTTGTTCATATTATCCTGTATATGAAAAAAGAAAGCCCATCTGTAGTTGTTTTGTATAGTATGATAACCCAAAACTGAGAAAGAGCAACATAGGTGGTCGGACCACCACCATCAGAAGCACCACCATCGAAACCACCACCACCAAAACCACCAATATTAAGACCCACTCTATCAAGACCACCACCATATTCGTTAGAAATGATCGGACAACCACCGTCAAGACCACCACCATCAACACCACCACCATCAAAACCCCCATCATCAAAACCCACACCATGAAGACCATCACCATCAACACCAACAAAGACTAAGAAACGGTTGTGCATGTTGTAGATCGGAAAAAAATAGGTCACGGCAGTGCAAAACCACCGCTGCCATGGCTAACCTTTTAGGGTTTCGCCGGTAGCGATGGTAGGCACCGATGGCGGGTTGCAGCAACGTTGATGGTTGACGGCGGCAGTGCGACGGTCGCGATGTAAAGATCGTCGTGCAATGGCCGCGCGATGGTCATGCGATGTCAGCGTGATGGCTACGGTGCATCAACGACGGAGTTACAGTGGCAGGGCCGTTGTAGCCGATGGCTGCGCTGCGACGGAACAATAATCGCGAGATCGCGGTGCGATGGTGGTGCCGGTGACAGTCACAGGGCCGCAGCAAGACAGTGATGGCGGGGTAACGGTGACTGTTCCGATTAGAGCAAACCCTTACTTTTCCCCTTTAAACTCAGATGGCGAATGGGGGAGGGGGCAAAATGCAAACTTAATAAACCTGTGTGGTCAAACCACAAACACAACCAAAAAAACTGTAGATGGACTTGCTTTTTTCATATATAGGATAATTTATAAACAAATGATGAATGGTTTTTTTTTCTATTATAAGTTATTAAACTTTTGAAAACAATGCATCTTTTATATCTTGAATAAATATACAATTATATTTTGAGTTATACAAATACTCTTTTCAAATTATCTATACTATATAAAAAGCATCTCTTTTTAGACAAAATAGTCATTTTACATCATTTCTGAGACACCGACATAACTTATAAAGCATGAGGTACAAGTGTTCTATGTAATAATTAATATTTTACCCATATTTAATAAATTTATTCTAATTAATACATTATTTAATTCACATTATTAACATTATTTAATAATATAAGATTATTTAATTTTAATACATAAAATATTATCTTATTTATAATATTTTAAAATAACTTTTTAATATTTAGTATTTAAATCTCATAACTAGATGTTATTTAAAATTAAATATTATCTTAATTGTGTCCACATTATTCGATGACTCTTTCTTTTTCATCAATGCAACAAGCTTAAACCTGCCAAAATTAAAACTAGTCTCGAAAGTGGTGTCCTCACTTACATTTGGAATATACGGAGAAACACGCTTGTTAGTAATACTTGTCTCACCAGGTTCATCATTAACAAAATATTTAATAGACTTGGAAAATACATCGAAATGTAACTTACGAGTTTTCAAAGTCATGTCAATTGTTCCGTCTCGGCACTTAAATTGAGCATTTGCAGTTGCCAAAAACGATGTACCTAATATGACTTGAGGTTGCTCCAGAGTCCTATTGCATGTATAATCAAGTACCATGAAGTCCATAATATAGTAAAATTCTCCCACTTTAATTACTACATCCTTCACTATCCCCTGAGGACGTTTATGACTTAAGTCGGCTAACACCACAGTTGTGTCAACTTCCTAGAGATGGTCAAACTCATACTGATCATACACATACCTGGCAAGATGCGAACACTAGCTCCATATTCCAAGAGAGCCATGCTGACTTTGAATTTTCCAACTTTGATTACAATGAGAGGTGATCCTGGGTCACTTTCTTCGACTTCCTCAACTTATTCCATTTTATTAGAATTGTTTTTTTTTTGCCTTCAACAACTTGCAAATGTGAAGGGACTTCACAATCATAATCATTACAACTTGTGATAGTAGTAACCGTGTTGATACGCACACTCCTTGTGTTTTTATGCTTGAGCTTTGATTCTTGGGATTTACGGTGGTGTCACTTGTAGCTTTTCGAGAGCTTTCCGTTGATAGGTCGTGGGTTTTGTAACACCTTTTCAAGCTTAAGTTATGCTTTTTTTAAGTTACCATGGTCTTGCAACTTCTCTTATGTATTTCTTCACCTTTCAAGTTCTGATTTCCAACCCGTTTCTTCCATATTATTTATATTCTTTATGTTTAACATGTAAACACAAAATATCCAAAAAGTAACTATATTTCTCATAATTTAATAATTAAAACTCGGAAATAAAACATTTAAACATTGAACTTTAACTATCCGATCAAAAATCCACTAGAACACATACGTGTTCTTTATATAGTGTGTGTTTTGCATGTGGGAGTGAAAAGGATAGGATGAATATGTAAATTGAAAATGAAGCTAAAATCGTTATCTTGTATAGGTTATAGACAATAATTCAACATAAAGATCATTTTCAAAGCATAAAAAATGTTGGTTGGGTAAATGTTTCTCTGCCCTACACCTAAAGTGTTGAAAATTCGGATACTCACGTGAGACTAAACAACTCAACCACTAAACTTAATGTTCTTGACAACAATTTAACATGTCGTGAAATTATTCACTTATCACAACCCAATGCTCACTTGCTTGGCAAGCATTAAAATTGCCTAAACCTTCATTGTTAAATTTAAACTTCAAATTCAACATGTGGTGTACATCATTGTTACTAGGCTATATTGGATGCTAATCACTATCTAAACTTGCTCACAAAAATGTATTATTTAAAACTTAAAGATGCATGTTAGACTAAAATGTCCTTATGTGGAACACACATAGTTAGATTTAACAGAAAAATATAATAATAGTTTATGAAAAGTGTATAGCGAGTTACAAACCCCTCACGTAAAAGGGGTAAAATGCAGCCTTCAAAGAAAAGCGACGAAACCTGTATAATATATGTTACGAATAGTGTATAAAAAGGAAAAACGGGTGTTTAAACAAAAAAAAAAAAAAAGAAGCAAGTGTTTGTACAACAATTGTAAAAAATGAATAGAAGATTGAGTTTACAACCGACTTTGCCAATAAAGTAAAAACAACTATAAATGTAATTTTAAAAAGTTAAACAACAAATTAACGAATAAAATTCAAGCGGTGCTCGTGACACAACATTACTCATAAGTTAACTGAGCTCTAGAGTCAAAGAGTGAAAAAAAATTTTTAGTTCTTGTAAATTAAGTGAATCGGATTCTAATTTCATCGGGTTTAACTTATTTACACCTCTATTTGCCATACTTATTCGAAGAGGTTTGGTGCATGTGGCGACCAAATGATTATATGCAGCTATGGTAACGACACCAATGCCTAAACTATTGATGCATAAAAAAATATCGAGACTCTGATAACATCAAGGAGTAGGAGGCTGCAAAATACAACAACAACGACATGTATAAAAAATTGAGGCGAGAGAAACCTTTAACCATGATACACAAAAAAATAAAAATAAAAACCAAGGTATAAGCAGAAATATATCTATACTTATTAAAAGAAGTTTTTAATAGACATGTATCACATTTCGGTGAAGCCTAGACTTTTGGTTCCTATATTTCTTTCCTATTAAATAAAAATAATCTAAAATAAGTAAACTAAATAATTAAACATCCAAAATATAAATCTTTTTATTCTAATAAATTTTATATTTATAATAAATTATAAAACATCAATACTATCTTATCTTTAATATAAATTTATAATTTATAATTATAGATTTATTTATTTATCATTCATAATTTCTTAAAATTTCATTATTTATTGTTTTATTAATAACCAATAACATATAACATACAAAATATTATAAAATCTAATGATTTTAACATTTTGATTTTTCAACCCAACCCATGTAATACATAAGTTTCTAACCTAGTTAAATAATTAATCATAATAAAATATAAAAAGCACCAAAGCATGCCAGATCTTAATAAGTCTCTCTGTCTAATCAGGTTTAGATAAATCCAATTGTGGTTTAGTTTTCTTTAATTTCGGGTTAGGTCACATATCGGAAAACTATGATTGCTCAGCCTCGACCCGAACCACGCGGTTCGTACAAACCCGAACCTCAGCTTCGGATCCGAACCTAGGTTCATTCTACAGTTCGTTGAAAATTTCGCACGATCACTTTATCTCTCTCTGAATCCCTCATCTCCTCCACCTCCCCCGTTTTTCTCACCGATTCAAACCCTAACTCCGGAACTAAACCTCACCGAAGCTCCGATTTCAAGCTCCAACTCCATCTGTGGTTCAATGTTCACGAGTAAGTTCGTAAGCACCCTTTCACACACCTCAAAACCCTAATTTCTTGTCATCCGAAAAGCAAAAGCCTTTAATTTCGCGTTTTGAAGGAATCGGACTGGTTTTTGTGTTTGATTTCTGTATTTTGGTTGAGTGGATTGGTGATTTGTGGGGAATTTAGGTGTGGAAGTGTTTTGGAGATTTGATCTTGTTGATGTTTTGTGCAGGGTTTGCGTTTTGGTGAGAATTTTGGGGGTTGAAGGTTGGGGTTTCTTGTCTGTTGATGCAATGTGTGTGTGTTTGTGTGGTGATGGTGGTTTTTGAGTGGCTAGTTGTTTTATATTCAGTTTGTTCTATATGTGGAGTGCATCAAACTTTGTGTGGTTGTGCCCTTTTGGTAGTTACTGTAGCCTTGTGGTTTTGAATTAGGAGCTACACTTTTCATTTCTGGTTAAATGTGTTGAAGTGTTGTTTTTGAAGGTTTTAAGGTTTCTGTTAACGTTTAGTGATGCTTAATTAGCTTCTGCTCTATTAGTGAATCTTTATGGAAAGATTAGGGGTTGTAACTTTGGTGACAAGGCATGTGAGAGTGTGTTTTATTCGGGTGAAACATCATGAACCTCTATAGTGTTGATAGGATTGCACTAGAGCCTATAAAAATGACCCCTAACTGTAGGTTGTAATGTTAGCAAATAATCAGCCGTATTCTTGCGCCTGTATCCATGGTAACTGGATGTTGCCGACCCTTGGAGTATCTTATTTAGTAATATTTCTAATCAAGAAATGGATGTGCATGCTGTACAAATGCAATTTATCTCTCTTGAAACGTTTGGTCAACATTAAGTAAAGCTGGCTGCATAAATGATAATTTAGTTTGATATGTTCTAGAGAAGACTGTCTTTCTATCTGTAATTAGGAATTTGAAAGCTTTTGACCCACAGAATTCTTATACTTAACTTAACTCCATTCTAGCAATTCGGTATTTATTGGAGATGACAAATGAATGATTGTTGATAACTGGTTTTTTATTTTCATCCCCAAGCAAACCCTTTCCTTTCTTTTTTTATGTGGTCTGTACTGAATTATCCAGTAAGAAAAATAACCAAACAGTAATAATAAGTTAACCTCAAGATTACTTGATTAATTTTCTGTTCATTTTTCTTATAGCATCGTCAATAAAGAAGTGGCAAGTTTGTTACATTAGAATATATGAAATAAATAATACTCAAATTAGTAAAGAAAGGACTAAAAAGAATGAGAAGTTAAAAAGTTGCATTTATTACAACTTACAATACAAGCAAATTGATAGCATATGGGGAAAAAAACTAGATTTGTTAGTTTCTTTCTTATGGGGACACCATATTTCATGCCAAGAATAACTATTTTAGGATGCTGTATCTTTATTACCTCTCATATCATAGACTCATACATGTTCAATCATGGGTACCATTTGTTCCATAATTGTTAAAGTTCATCCATATAGCTTTTATAATAGTTTTGATATTTAAAATGTTTTTCCAATTAACATTTATTTTTTTACAGGGTATATTACATAGGACTGATGAATTAAAAGAAGTTTTATTTTTTATATGGTAGATGCAATTATATGTTTGCATGTTTTTAACTCATTTTAAGATATTCATAAAGTTGATGGCTTCTAATCAGAAATTACTTCATATCTGTGATTATTTTTTATATTCAGGATCATTACAAGGTGGTAGCAAAAGAAGAGTGTGATAGCAAATTACTGTATATATACTGAAGCTACATAGCAATTTGAGACCTTTAGTAACTGGATTTAGAACTGGAGGTGGCTGGGTTTATATTTTGCCTACTTTTTGAAGGTAAATCTATAAGAATACTTTAAGTTTAGCCTCAAATTGTGGGGCCTACATCATTAATGCCTGGCAACGGAGTTGGGGATAAGGTTCACAATTTTTTTGCACAAGAAAACTTGCCTCAGGGTTTGCGATCACATGATGGGAATTGGCCTATAAATGACAATTTGTGGGTTGGTAATCAGAAACAGTTTGGTGTGTCGGATTCCAGTCCAAGAAACTACAATTCAGAACAATCAGGTAACACAATCGGCTTTTAGTTGCATGGTATTGATGAATAATATTGGAATTTAGATAGTTTTAATGTTACTATAGAGGTGGCAAGTTCAGTTCATTTACCTATAAATGGTGCTTCTGGGTTATGTTTTATCCCTAACAGATCAAACTCTCTTAACTAGAATATTTAAATAGAAAGCATACATGTCAATTGGGCCGGACATGTCAAATGGGTTGAAAAGTCGCCAAACGTGTGATTTTAATGCACAAACCTCATAAATCGTGATTTTAGACATTAAGCTGTTATCGTAATAATATATTTTCTTTAATAATACTTAACACGTGTGTTATTCATAATTTATAATAAAAGCGGCCAAAATAGTGTTTTGGGTTCAACCCAACCTGTTTCGACCTACAATATGAGTCACTCGTTTCAACTTTCAACCCAAACATGTTTTTACTGGTCACTCTGTATTATGATTTTGTGTATTTGTAATAACCAGCTTTGACACAATATCTTCACTTTTTGTGCATAAGCAGAAACTGAGAGAGGACACAGTGCTCAACGTGTTCCGGACCCACATATTTTCAACACTACACAAACAAGTGCAAGGCCCGAGTTTGCTAGAAATCTGTCTGAGTCTCATCATGAACAACCAAGCTCAAATGGGCACATGTATGGACGCCAAAATTATCAAACAAGGCCAGGGGAAGCAAATTTTTTGGGAGTAAATACTGAATACAGTCAAAATAATATGAACCAAAGGGGTTTTCCATTCCAACAAGAACCTGTTCTAGAACAACCTCCAAAGAATCTGTTTAGGCCAGAGAGTTCTGAAGCTCATGGTGGTTTTGATCTTTTTGGCAGTCAACGTCAGACTAATAATCAGTATCCGGGTTTACTACAACAACCATTGCAACAACAGTCAGGATTTGGCGACATACAGCAACTTCAACAGCAACTTATGCTCAGAAAAATGCAAGAACTTCAAAGGCAACAAAACTCAATAAATCAAGCTTCTCAATTTGCTAGACCACAGACATCTGGAAGCCTTTCACATGGGCTTGTTAATGGCACCCCAGCTCCTGATTCATCTAGTTATGGTTGGACTGAGCCTGCAGCAGTTAACCCAAACTGGTTGCACCGTGCTTCACCATCAATGCATGAGCAGGGCCAGCCACAGCGGTCTATGGGGTTTGTTCAGCAGCAGGTTGAACCTTCATTATATGGGGTTCCTGTTTCTAGCTCAAGAGGGTCTATAAATCAGTTTCCTCATAACAATTCATTTCCTGGTAACAATTATGCTATAATTCCAGAACAGAATATGGTCGCGGGTAAAGGTTTGTTTGGGAACACATTTGGTCAAGGATCAAACAGTGGGATGAAGATGGAACACATACAGCAACAAACTGGCCTACAAAATCCATCGGTGCAAGAATCCCATGTAGAGATGATGCATGATAAATCAGCAGCGGATGCCGCTCCTTTAGATCCTGAGGAGGAGAAAATCTTGTTTGGTTCAGATGATAACATATGGAAAGCGTTTGGAAGTAGCAAAAATGTGACTGGAGGAATGTCTAGTCTGTTGGATGATAATGAATTTTCAAGTGGTTTGCCATCTATGCAGAGTGGTAGCTGGAGTGCTCTTATGCAATCTGCAGTGGCAGAAACTACTAGTGGTGACGATGGTGGTGGTGTAGGCGAACGAGAAGAATGGCCCGATCTCAATTTTCAGAACCCTGTATTGGCACCTGGCAAACACCCTTATGAAGATACCGGCAAACATCAGACACAAACAGGTTTAAGTGATATTAGCTTGCCTAATATAAATGATAAGCATCATAGCAAAATGGGGTCCCAACATTCTTTAGGAGGAGACAATTGGTTACACCGTGGAGGTCTACAGAAGACAGATGTTGAAGAAAGCAGACCCCATGAAAGTTCTGTGCCAGGTCAGCTGACACCTCTGCAGCAAGGAACAAGCCAATTAAATAATAAAATAAATCAATTCAATGCTGAGCCTGTTCCAACGTCTGTGAACACTGGATTCAACATGAATGATAATGATAATTCGCTACAGCAATCTCAGAATAATGATTGGAAGAGAGTAAACACTGCTGCTACACCAAATTTAAGCAACTTGCCGCAGGGTGGTAATCATTCTAACCAATTCTCTCCAAACAACCATCATCCTAATTACTGGAATCGTGTTGATTCCTCTGTGAAATCTAAAGGGAGTGAGAATTCAGAGATTTCACAACATCGCCTAAATAACAAGGGCCCACAGATGTCTGAATCATCATTTAATAGCTCAGATAAAGAGGATTTAAATAGCAGTAGAAAAGAGAACTCTAATGACAGCTACAGGTCCAGTTCAGCTCACCATCCAAATACAGTTGGTCAACGGGAACAATTTTCATCAGATGCTGGTGACTCCAGATCATTGGCTGGAACAAAACAAAGTTTATCTAATCAGGCGGGTCGAAAGATTTCAGGTCCAGGCCCACGTAAGTTTCAGTACCATCCAATGGGAAACCTGGATGAAGATGTTGGAGTACCTTATGGAACAAGACAAGGTACCAATACACAGGCTGCGCCCCTGCAGCATTCTCGAGGGATAGGAGGCCAAGATCACGGGAGTTTTGGACCTACCAAAACTAGTGGCCAGGTTTGTAAAATTTCTTCTGAACTGGGTAGATAGGCTGGTTGGGCGGGTTGAGACACGGGTAAAAACAGGTTCGTCTTGAAACCAGCTTTTTTTTCAGTACAGGTCGAAGATAGGTTTGGTTGAGCCACATACACTTTACTGTCCTGTTTGTTACACTTACTAATTAGTTAACATGTCCAATATGACTTTCAATCTGTTTGACCTGGTCCCTTATATGAATATTCTAAAACTAGGACTGGACCGGCCGGTCAAATTGGTCCAAGTGGGAATCGGATACCAAGGCGGTCTGGTTATGCATACTTCCTGTTTTACAACAAACTGCCCTGTTAAGCTCCAAACTGAGTTGAACTGAAAACTGGGTTGGGCTGTTATGGGCTACTCTGGCCGGTTTGAAAATGTAGATGGATGGCTTATTTTATAGAGTGGGAAAGGCTTCAAAATTTCATGTGGGGACGATGTGGGACAAGTTGGAGTTGGGAAATGAATATTTAGACAGTTCTGGAAATAGAAATGATTAAAATCACTTTCAATGCTATGGAGAGTCGAACACGAGACCCGTTAAATGGGAACTTTTAGCAAATACCACTAGGTTACCAACCAACATGTTAATAATGTTAACTATAATTAATATATAAAATAGATACTCTTTTTCACATGAAATTTAGGCCTAAATAAGCATACATATATGTTATTACTAAGCGTATACTTGGTTTGTGCTTGATTTTTGATGAATAGGATTATTTTTCTTTACTTGTTTATTAGTAAATTTTTTAATATGTTATTAGATTATTTATGATGTAATCCGGTCGGAGCGGTTTGACCAGTGTACCATTAACGAGACCGGTTTGATATTTGCTCTAGTTCTGAAAATATTGCTTTTTAAAACACAATATAAAACGCAACCTTTAATGAATATTCATAATATTTGTTTCATAGAGTAGGGTGGTTACAAGTGAGCACTGTTCTTTTTTCAGGGATATGTGCCTGAGGTTGAAGGTGCCGTGAAAGGATCTGATGATATGCGTTTCAAGGGCATGATTCCTGGTCACGTGCCTAATATATTTGCTCCCCGTGACAGATCTGTAGGTTTATCTACATCAGATAAAGGATCTCAACCTAGGTATTATTTGAGTTTGATCTTTACTTCCCTCAAGTAAAAGAAAGTACGAAAGCTTATTTTGCATTTTGTTGACTTTCGTTGTTGATTTGAGCAGTCAAAGTCAAAATATGCTGGAACTTCTTCACAAGGTGGACCAATCAAAGGGTGGCGGAAGCACAAGGCATTTGAACTCGTTGGAACGTAATCTGTCATCTGAGATCCCTGAACCAGAAAATTCTGATGGATCTTTTGGTGGTCATCAAAGAAGTCAGTCATCCAACTCTCAGGGTATTGGTCTACAGCTTGGCCCACCTTCACAGCGGTTACCTATGTCTATGCAGGCAGTCAAACATAATTCTGTGGGTCAATCTCAGCCGTATGCTAATTCAAGGGGCAAGGGTCACACTGAGTTGTCTTCTTTTCCTCCTTTCCAGGAAGCCTCACATGGAGAATTTAAGAATGATAGAATGAGTATATCAGGTCAAAGTGAAATTCAAACCGCAGAACAGAAGATGACGACAAACTTATCTGCTGCTTTAGGTGGTTCTGGTTTTCCTAATGTGAGAAATCAGTTTCAAAACCATCCAATGGCTGGTAATGAATCTTTCAATGGACATGCTCCACAAATCAGGCAAGCAGGTGATAGAATGCAAGTAGGAGAGAAGTTACCTTTCTCTCATCCTCGTGCTAATTCTGGTATCTCTCAACAAGGTGCATTTCCAAAAATGTTGCCTAATGCATGGTCAAATCTTCAAAGTCAACAACTTTTTTCAGCAACTCAAGCTCACAAAAGTCAGTTAAATATTTTGGAGTCAACTTCTTTAGGTAAGCAGAATCTAGAGGAACAAGAAGCAGAAAAGAAGGGGAGTAAAAGTTCTTTGAGTGTACAGGGGATAATTTCTTCTGTGGGAGAGCAGTCAACTGAAAAGGTTGACCAAGGTCAAATGATGAATGGACCAACAGCAGACAATGATTCCATTAACACTGCATCTCAGAAAGATCTTGAAGCGTTTGGTCGTTCTCTTAAACCAAATAATTTCCATCAACAAATTTCGTTACTGAATCAAATGAAGGCTTATAAACATACAGATAATGACCCAAATAACAGGGTGATGAGGAAATTGAATGATTCAAATAGCTTATTGCCTGGCCAGCAAGTAACCGGCCCACTTGGCAATTCTGAAATTCCAAGACCTACAGTGGCAATAGATAATGTTGACCGCAGTTTATCTTCTCTACATGCTAACCCACCTTCAAAAGATGCACTAGCATCTGATCAGAAACAGATTGGGCCTACTTCTGTTAATATTGAGAATGCTCACATAAGTCCTCAAATGGCTCCATCATGGTTTGATCAATACGGAACATTTAAAGGTGGTCAAATGTTATCACATAGAGCTGATGCTGTAAGGATTTTGGGACAGCCAGCAAGTGGTGCAGCCGATAACAATCAGGGGGGTGTTATCTGGAAAACCCCCTCGGTTCCATCACCTGTGGTGGTTGACCACCAGTTGACCTCTCTGCCACTGAAAACAGACCCCACTATTCAAAATTTGGTTACTGTGAGACCAAAGAAACGCAAGTGGTCTAGAGATGTTCATTCTTGGCTTAAGGAAGTATCTGGGAGTTCTAAAAATGTGCAAGACATCTGGTGCGTGTTGAAAGCAATAAACACTTTAAATTTATTGCTAGTAGAGGTGACAAAATAGGGAAGTTGGATAACAATTCAAAACGGGTTAGGTTTACATGAAACACTTTTTGTCTTAAGTTTTGCGAACTTTGAATAAATTTCCAATAAGATTAAAGAACTTATTTTTTCCAATAGTAAATAAATATTAAATAAATTAAGTTGGGAGGTTTTATGCATTATAAATACACATTGAAGAACTTTTTAAATTTCTCTCTTCAAGCTAATATATTCTTTACCCGTTTGACTTGAAAACTTCATGCCTAAAAGCTTTGTATTTTTTTAATAATCAGCGTGTTAAAGATGACAAAAAAACTAATATGATTTTAGTACCAATGTAATATATAGTTTAAATTAGTTTAGATGGTTTTATTGTGGGTGACTTTCTGAGTTTGACCCGTTTAACCTGTTTCTTGTTAAGCTATGTTTTTACATGTTTGTCATTTTAGAGATAAAACATAACTTGAAATGATCCTTTCATGAGTAAATATGTCTATGTTGCCACCTCTAGTAGCTATAGGGATACAAACACTGAAAAACATATATATGACCAATACTTTTTCTTTACCAGATTTTTACCTTATCTTTCATTAAGATTGTTTTGTTAACCTGGTGTTTAATTTTTTTAACCTGCAGCACTGCTTCGATGGAGTGGTGTGAAGCAACCAGACGATTAATGGAAAAGGTGGGATTTCTTATGTTTTCATTTATTTTTCTATTGCTTTTAATGTTGTTTTCTGTAAATTCTAATAAGAATATGGTGGTGACAGGTGGAAGATGATGGGGAATTAATTGAAGATGTACCAAGACCAAAGAGACGTATTATCTTGTCAACACAGCTAATGCAGCAATTGTTTCCCCCTCCCCCATCCACTCTTCTTTCAACAGATGCTACTTCAAACTATGAAAGTGTGTCTTTTTATGCTGCTCGGTTGGCCCTGGGAGATGCATGCAATCTAGTATCTTGTGTTTCTCATAGTGAAGCAAATTTGTAAGATTGACTCTACAAGTTTGTATTTGATCAACTGTTACGTCCTATTTCTAAAATCTTTTTTGTTTTCTTTTTTAAAATGCAGACTCTCTGATAAAAGTAATGAAACTGAAGAAACTGATAAAAAACGTCTTTCAGAAGCTGTGGAAGACTGCCTGAGTAAAGCAAAAAGGGTGGAAAATGATTTTTCAAGGTAACTTTTCTAGGCCACTGATATAAATGACCTTCCACAAGTTTTAAGTTTTTAACCATTTGTTATTTAGACTCTTTGCTAGAGTTGGGTTTAAACAGAAGTATTCTTTTGGTTAGAAGCCAATTATTCAGAAAATACATGTTCATACATGCAGCTAATATAGAGATTATAAAATACTGTAGAGGTGGCTGTTTCAATCTGTTTACTTATGAATGGGTTGAGTTGGGTTATGTTTTATCCCCTAACAAGTAAGTTTAAAAAGAATGAGCTAAAAAGGGAGGTCAAATATGTAACAGTTCAAAAGTTGTCTGAAGTGCTTTTATTATGTTTAAACCTGGCTGATTGTTTCCACCAATGGCAAAGGTTACCCTCTTTAGTCTGCCTAACCCACCCATTTTGTGACCTGTTGGGCGTGGGTGCTTCATGACCAAATGATTAAGTGCACTAGATGCAATTCCACTAGTTTTCTAATCATTTGTTCATGTTATCAATATAACTATACTTTAATCAAAATGTGTATTTTATTCGTTTCGCCTTCTATGCTAATATGGCAGGCTGGATAACAGAGCATCTATCTTAGATTTGAGAGTGGAATGCCAAGAATTAGAGAAATTTTCAATCATCAACCGTTTTGCTAAATTCCATGGACGAGGGCAAGCAGACAGCGAAGCTTCATCATCTGATACAGTTGCGAATGCGCCAAAACCTTTTCCCCAAAGATATGTTATTGCAGTCCAGTTGCCCAAGAATCTTCCTGAGAAAGTACAATGCCTATCATTATAATCTAATTATTCGTGTCCCGCATTGATTTTGGGCGCTACTTACGTGCATGACGGGACCCACCATTTATGGAAAAGGCAGGAGGAGAAAGCGGTTATAATATAAGTTGGAAATTGCCATGCTTTTAAAAATTGAATGAAAGCTTGATGATGATGATCTTTTGGATTTAGGTTGCATATTCTTGAGAAATAGGCCAAGTTCATATGGGAATTTTGTTTTGGGGGTAAATGTGGTATTGAAAAGTGTAGCCAGTTAGTTAGCAAGATTCCTTTAATTAGTAAGTAGATAAAAATGTTGTCTAAATTATCTCTATGGGTTCTAATGGCTCACGTATGTATTTTGATGGGTTATTCATTGTTATCTGGCTGCTGCAATATATCATAGTTTCTCTAAATATTTGTATTTTAGATAAAAACATGTATTTGTGGAGAATTCTAAAACTGAAAACTGTAGAAACATGGTTTTATCTTAGTTCAAATTTGGTTTATTGGTTTTTGTATGTTGACACCCAAATTCAGATTTTATGTTTCTATTGAAGACTGTAGAAACTAGTTTCTTTATGTTGCAATTGAAGATTTGAAGCCTTGATAATTTTTATATGCGGGAAATTCAAAAGAAAAAAAATCCTACGTGAACTGTGTAAGGTTTTGGATGTAGTGTTGCTCTTATGAATATAACTAATTATTTTACCTGTTGCGGCATCATATGCGACATGATAAGGTATAGGCTACAATTGACCCAACTTGTTTCTGAATTAAATTTACGTCAATACGTAGAGTTACTTGAATTTATACCGGTGAATAAAAACGTATTATATTTGATCCAATTTTTTTTCTGAACAAAACTTATGTCAAAACATAGACGTACAATTGCTCTGGCTTGTGTCCGAATTAAATTTACATCGAAACGCAGAGTATATGA
Source organism: Flaveria robusta (assembly GCA_025506415.1). NCBI lineage: Eukaryota > Viridiplantae > Streptophyta > Magnoliopsida > Asterales > Asteraceae > Flaveria > Flaveria robusta. Next base: position 8,702,234 of record CM046474.1, read on the forward strand.
AAATGTATTATATTTTACCCGACACGTTTCCAAACAAAACTTACGTCGAAATGTAGAATAACTCAAAACGTACATAAAAATAAACATGAAAATGTTTTATATTTCACTAATCTTTGAACAAAATTTACATGAAAATATAGATGTATGTCGAAATGTAGACAGTCCTAAACATATATAAAGTTAAGCACGCAAACATTTTATATTTGACCCGAGTCATTTTTTATTATGTTTAAATGTATGCGGACTCGAATTTATATTATACAGGGGTAAATTTGAAACTTTAGAAAATTAAAAGGAGTTAAAGTGATATTTTCTAAAGTTTTAAAAAAAGTTTAGGAGTAAAAAGTGTCAATAAAGAAACTTAAGGTGGGTTTCTGGCCGGTGACAAATGTCATCGACCTTTGTAAACGGGTATAAATAAAATGAAGCACAATAGGGAAGGGTAACCACTATCACATTAGGGAACTCACCATGATGGCCTCACGTGCACAATCTATTAAATTTTACCATTAATAGTCATTGTAAAATTTAAACCCTTGACATTTACAAGACAAGACAACCACTTCAATTGTCTTTGGATAGCAACCACGAACCCTTAATCTTTACGAGACAATACAATCATTATAACCTTTTCATATACTTGGTTTTACTAACAAATAGTTTTTTGCTTTAAAATTTTCTTGAAACTTAACATGAGACATACATAAAATGCTTAATGCCACTTGAAGAAAAGCCTAGATACTAAACAAGAAAAGGAGATATCGCTACAAACATATTAGGTGTGTGTTCCCGAGACATGCAATTTATCTTTGTCTTACCAGGTTGGGAGGGGTGTGTAGCCCATGGTAGGGTTCTCCAAATGCTCTTGATAGGCCTTATGGATTGAAAGTTTCAAGACCAGGTATGTTAGTACATATTAAAATAATCATTTAGACGTGTAAAATAAACAAAACTTAATAATTCTTTTATATATTGTAGGTTATTATTTGGTAGACGCGGGATACACAAATAGAGAAGGTTTTCTCGCTTCTTATAGAGGTCAAAGATATCATTTAAATGATTGATGTGACGGGCATCAACCCACTACACCAAAATAATTATATTATATGAGACATTCATCTACAAGAAATGTTATAGAATGATGTTTTGGTATTTTGAAGACAAGGTGGGAAACTTTAAGAGATAACTCATATCATCCAATTTTGAAAAATAAGATCATCATGACATGTTGTCTTCTTCATAACTTTATAAAACAAGAAATGCCAATTGATCCATTTGAGATAGAAGATGTAGCTGATGAGGAAACAAGCAACATTGAAGATATCAACTTGCATAATATAACTTCTACTGGGACTTCAAATGAGCTGACTACATTTAGAAGATAAAATAGCTATCTTTGATAGATTCCAATTCCATAAAAAACCATCTGTAAACCAAACTACCCCTTAAATGTTGGAAAATTATGGAGTTAATCAAAACTTTATAACTCGTGTAACTTTTTAAATAGTTTGATCCCTTTAAAAATAGCTATTAAATGATTTTAAAACAAAAATATTACAATTTTTGTTAAAGAAACTAAAATAAGAAAAGCCTCTGATAGAGCTCGTAAAATATTTCACCATTAGTGTACTAAGAAAGCTCCTCACTCCAAACACACTTGTATACAGCAATACGCCCATCTTCATACCCTTCGACAATCGACACCGCACTGTAAAAGAAAGCCGTACATTCCGACCACCTGAAACCACCCGAAATACCCTCGACTGCAGCAACAACAATGTAGCATTTGGACCAAAGAGTATATGAAAACCAATTTGAGGAATCCTTGTTTGGATGTCTCTTCAGCATTATATATTGACTGATCCACCTTTTGCACTTTAGGAAACAAAGTTAACATGCATTTCTTCTCCCACTTCAGAAAAAATATCTTCCACCCTGGGTAGTAATAACATGTTGATCATCAAAACAAGAGTAGTATTTCTAGTGTCTTGACTGTTTTTTGACCATCTGTCTGACTATTGGGCCAAAATGATCTAATCTGTTAAAATTTAATAAAATGACGTTTCATTTAAGGTTCCTTGACTATTGGGCCAAAATGATCTAATCTGTTAAAATTTAATAAAATGACGTTTCATTTAAGGTTCCTTAAGGGCATACATGATGAAAATGTATTTTTAGTCCAGATAGGGGGAGAAGTAGACGATAAAACATAGTTGTTAAAAGTCGTTGCCTACTGGGAGTAGGCCACAAAATAAGGCTAGTCCCAAATACAACGTTTCATTTAAAAGGCAAGAAATCCCTATTCAAATCGTTCAAGTACTGTAAATAGTAATAAATAATTTATTTAACGCTTTCTACTTCAAGAAATTTGATTGACGAAGTTTATAAGGAAGTGGAGGAAGATGAAGATTTTAAATAATGATGAACTTTTGGTTATTCTAATTTTAGTATTTTACTATTTATTACTTTACAAACTATTTGTTTCAAGTACGAACATTTTGTTTTTGGAGTTTTTTGGTATTTGAGATGATTTTATATGTTGAAGATTATGGTCTTGAAAAATTTTTGTATTTGAAAGAAGTGTTAATTTTCATTACATAATAAATTTTAAATAGTTTTAATTTTATTGACCTTTTTTTTCTTAGTCTCACGTTTTTTTTGCGCTTCTCGCCTATAGTCCCAACAAATCGCCTAGAGTGCGCATTGCGCCTTTAACAACTATGCAAAAAAGCAATTGGAATATAATGTTTGGTGGTGAAATAGAATCTAATTTCCAAACATGTACTACTAGACCTGTATGGTAGTCAAACAGATGTTTTCTATACCTTAACTAATCGAAAATAGTTTCAAGATTCATATTGATATATGATGATTAGCATACCTCTGCTTGTCTATGTTAACATCTGTCAGCCAGGCTGTTAAATAGACCTGCAAAATAATAGTGAAGTTCATATGATCAAATGATCCTAATGTATTTCAGCTCGAAAGAGATAACATCATAACAATCATGTAATTTCCCTACAGAGTGCATCCGATTTTGTATCGAATTAGTAAGGTGTTACACATTAGGAGAGCGGTAGGTAATCATTGACATCCAATTCAGTTCAATAAAACAGAATTTATTAATCACTATAATAAGAAACAACCAGCCATATATATTGTAACTGAATAAGCAAAAGAATGTTAACCATTGAATCCACTTTTCATCTTTCTAATTTTAATTGGGATCTATAATACAATAATAATGAAAATACTACAACATGACTAAATGCAAAAGTACTGATCTTCGAACCTTTTCTTACAGAAACTCTGTTAATATCTAAAAGTATAGTTTTGTAGTCACCTGTTATACTTAAAGAAAAGCATAGTGGCTATATGCTAAATATTTAGAGCCTTAGAGGTATTCTTTGTAGGTTCTGCTTAGAGGTGATAATTTTGACCCATTTACTTATAATGGTCAATGGCTGATTTGGTTTGTGGTTTATCTCAAACATGTCAAAAAATTTAGCTAAATTATTTAAAGCTTCCATGAGTCTATTTTAATGAATACAATCACTCGTACTATTTTATTCAAAGATTTAGATTAGTAATATAACCATTGTTTTCATATAATAACTAGCACACTAATCGTTCATAAAATATATATATGTCAGACAATAGATCATTTGCATGACAATTTAGCCCGTCACATTTTGACCTGTCACCTGACATGCCCACCCTACCCATCTTGCCACTTCTACTTATATAACAATGTATAGTAACTTGAGCTTTTGAGTCATGTACCTGTAAGACATCAGGGTCCAGTTGGCAATTGGATTGCTTAATATTTTCAGATATGCAATCATCCAACTTTGTAGGGATTGATTCGGAATCTTCTCTACAATCCAAATTGCATCTACTTAAATCATCAAACTCACCTTGGTAAATTTCATCCGACCAACACAATCTTTTAATGATTGAATCTTCTTTACTTCTAAGTGAGAGAAATTCTATCACAAGTAAGCGCTGCACTTTCATACACAAAGCATTGTATAAATCATATAAGCTATATTGTAATGAACTATAGATTTTACATATCTTGTTGTGGTTCAAAGCTATTTAAGATTTACCTTTAACTTTAGTTCCAATTTGAACATCTGAACCAGTTCCCAAGCTAATTTCTCTAGCATCATTAAAAATGACAAATCACGGTCAGATAATACAGAAGTTCTCTGAGAATAAGAATATAAGTAGAGTGTTAACTATAATAGAGCTTAAATTACCAAAAGAAGATATAGACCAAAATATAAAGACTGGCATCCCTCCACCATCACCATTGTCATTTGTGTCATTGGAGCTGTTAGAGAATTGTATAAGTGGGCTATTAGTTTCCCCCTTAAGAAAACATCTTAGGGACGTACTCACATTTACCATGTTCGCTACTGTACCCACCTGTAAATCATAATAGCATAAGACTCTTTCAATCATCCCTATTGAAGACCTATGTGAAGCTGATAAAAACCAAATGGGGAGATAAACCATTGGAGACTTATGTGTATGTATCATGTATGTATGCATACTTGATGCATTATTATCCAGTGTTGTTGGTTTTTGGTTTTTTGGTGCTTTATTTTTGTGATTAACTTTTACCATGTATCCTAGCTAAACTGTACTCTAAAATAACCACTATTTAGGAAAAGGGCGTACCATTTCCTTGTACGAAGACAAAAGATTATCACGATGAACAACCTACAAGGAACAAGCAAACATCAGGTAGGATTCAAATTATCAAACACAAACCATGTATTACTAATACTCATAGATGGTATTTGACATCATGAAACTTCAAAATTTTCAAATCAAAATTGAAGCAGCATTCTTGAAACCCATTATTATCACGCTTAACTCTCTAATTCAGTCCCAAAAGACCAAGAAAAACAAGTGCTACATGGAATCATTCCCGAGGTGCTATAATTGGCCTATGATTACAAGCTCAAATGCTACACACATAATAAAGAACACAACTGGAATCAATATTCAATCACCTGTTGCTTTAGTAACTTAAAGCAAGCTTTCTTCTGAATGTCAGGCATATCACTCAAAACACCCAATTCCATATCTTTCATGAACCTGAAGCAGAACCCACCAAAAACTGACACACATAAACAGCATATCAAACAAGAAAAAGAAAAAGGAAAAGGAAAATAAAAAGAAAAAGAAAAGCCCAATTAGAATTATCCAACATCATAAACAGTTGTACGTTTTATAATTATGACATAAAGATATAAAAGAACTGATTTTGGACATAATCTTGTGCTAATCAAAGATGCAGACAAGGTGTTTGAGAAAATGCCTCTGAGAAAGATAAGCGTTAACGAGCGAAGTGGCATGAGATCTTGCAGATGAAGATGAAGACACCCAATCTTGTCTGAGGGAATTCAGTTTGGACCATTGGTTCTTCAAGTTTCTTTGTGCTGCGGGTCTCCATAGGCGGTTTACAGAAGATGGTGAAGATTTAGCCCCTGAATTGTTAAGGGTTTGTTGGGTTGTTTCAGATAATGAAAGCAAAGAAACTCTCGACTCCATTTGACGATTTCGTATAAAAGATTTATGCTTGAATTGCAGTGGCAGTAAGCTGATGATGATGGTATGTGTAGGTCGTAAAAATGGTGGATGTGAATTGTGCTTTTAAATTTTTGGGTACATAGTCGGATTATCATCTTTTATTTAACAATATTTTTAATAAACCCGTGTATTACACGGTACATAGCCGGATTATCATCTTTTATTTAACTTATATCTTTAAATAAATAAAATATTAAAAAAAATAAAATTTGTTAATAATAAAATAATATTTTAATATAAGATATTATTGAAATCTTTCTTATTATAAATAGAATAAAATATTTTATAATAGAGCTTAAATTACCAAAAAGAAAAGTTTAAAGGTAAAGTAAAAACATTTTTTTATCGTATATTTATTTTAATAAAAGAAAAAAATATAATAATAAAGGGATTTGAATGAAGATCATTCAAATTAAATTTATTTGGGATTAAAGGAATCGATCCCAAAGAAATTAAAACCGAATGAGCAGTTGACCCAATATCATCAATAATTCGTTGTATATCATAGTGTAATAGAGTAAAAAAATCTAGAAATTGTTACCTTGAAGTGGGCGGTGAAAGATCATAGGTGGGCGGTGGCAAGGGCCGCCGCAGCAAGCGACAGGTCGGCGGTGGTCGGCCGGTGTGCCGGACGATTGGCGCTTCAAGGCTTTCGTTGCAGAGGGTGGTCGGCCAGTGTGGGTGAAGGGTGGCTATGGGAAGTGTCGTTGGCCGATGGGTGTTTATTTTTCTCTTTTAAGTTTTATATTTGATTGTTTTATTTGGACTAATTAGTTATAAGTTTTGGGTTTTTTAAGTTGTTTGATTTTTTGGACTTAATTGTTATTTTGGGCTTGTTGATTATTATTGTATTGAACTATTAGATATTTTGGGCTTATTAGTTATTTATGTTTTTATAAAATGTAATGTTTTTTTATATAAAATATTAGACTAACTTTTATAAAAAAATTAAAACTTTTTATGAAGTGTTGAGTTTAAATTTTTTTTAAGGGTAACGTAATATTTTCACGTTTAATCATGTGACTAATACAATTCACTACATCATAAATGAAGTATGTGTATGAGTGAATCAGGTCTCAGCATAAGTTTTATGTCGAACCTCACATTCCACGTTTAATCATCTTTAATAACCTGCGAGTACACAATGATAATTTTGCAAAGTGTTGGTGACAAAGCTGAGTAAGATAACTTGTTAAAATCATAAAGCAAGTAAAATATATCAAATCGAGTGATTCCAGTATTATTTGAATGATTTTCCATGAATATATCATGTGATTCGAGTAAGATAACTTGTTAAAAATAATACAGTACAATATCATTTTCAACCGTCACAACGTTGACATTGGTTGAGCGATCACTTCATACATGTGTCTTATTTTCATAGTTTTTTCTCTTTTAGAACTTAATCATTCATTTTGAAATTTACTAAAGGGTGTTCATGGTTTGGTTTTGACGGTGTTCAGATCAAACTGTAAGTCAAACAATTAGCAACAACTTTTTATTATTGAAAAGTAAAATTGAACCGTTAAAATCAAAACCGAGTCAAACCAAACCAAATCGTTATTAACGGTTTGTTTCCGGTTTGGGAGTCAATAAGATTGCAAACATTTAATCTATGAACTCAATTAATAATAAAAACTATAACAACTCAAATTATATACTTTAAAAAAATAAATATAACATGTAATTAATGATGATATTTCACCAAGTTTTTTTAAGTGAAATATCATCACAATATACACACAAAGTGAACATGAGTTAAGTGTGATATGCATCACAATCTCTGCCAAAAGAACTACTGAAACAACAAATCATGATGCTAACATTCCATATATGGATTATGAATATGACACGCCTTAAAAATTCTACTTGATTAGTAAGCATGTTCCTAAATCATCTCTGGATGGCTTAGTCTTTATTTTAATTAAGGTTTTATTATCGGTAAGTAACACAACTATAATTTCTTAAATGCTTAGTAAAATATTGATGGTTACTTTTGAAAAGGTAGAGCTAATACACAACTTGTGGCTCTCTCTAGTCTTAAGTTGGCTAAATAAAGTTTTCTTTTATTATAAAAATTAATCGTTACTTTAAGAATTAAGACTATGATTAGCATTACTAATTTCTAATTATAATAAACTAATTTATTTAGTAATAATAATCTAAATATATCAACAACAACAATGATAAAAAAAATCGAATGTAATTAAAAATTGTACCACGATAAAGAAAGTTACATATTTTTAATTCTAAGAATAAAAATTTAAAAAGATAGAATACTAGTTTATTTAAATTGAAGAGTAAATCATATATGAGGTTCTTATATTATTTTAAACTTTCACCATTTGTACCTATGCTTTTAAAGGTGATGGATTTGATCAAAACTGTTTGAAAAAAATCATTGTTGGCTACTCTTCGTTGCCCCCGCTTTCTTCACTCCCCAAACCGTAATTAGACCACCATCGACTGCCCTTCGTCACTAGCAACGTTTCACTGCGATCAAACTCCAAACAGATCCCACCATTGTTGCGACCACCACAAACTCTCTACGTGTTTCATAGTAACTTGTCGTCCGGATCATGTTTGTGAACCTCCGTTTTTCCTAACGACCCTAGCCAATATTCTTGCAACTTTAAATCCACCTACAACAGTCCTTAATCCTAATTTTAAACCAGTATCATCTTTTTCCACTTCTAGCCCACAAATTACAGTTATAACTTTTCATTTTCTTGTTTTATAAGTTCATATGTTAGACTTTGTTGTTTTTTATTCGACGAACAAATGACTAATTTCAAACCCACTTAAAGGACTTCATTAACGACCATCCAAGTTAGAGACAAAAAAAATACAATATTTCTTCAAAAAGTTGTGATTAAATTTGTACTTTTTCAAAACCAGACATGAAATATGAAATTTTGACATATCTCAAAGGACCAATATTGTAATATACTCTAACTTTAATTTAGCACGTGCTATGAGTCTACGACAAACGCTGACTGCCGCTTTACCCATTTTCTCGCCCAATTCGTGTTCTTTTTTTCGTCAATTTCTCTCTTTCACAACCCTAATCCCTAAATTCAATATCGTCTTACACGGATCTTATCGTATATTATTCACCGATTCTTTCGATTACCATCTTTCCTGATCAATTGACTCCTTTTTCAACGCCTGCTGTTCTGGGAATCTGTTTCTAGGTTAGGGTTTCAATTTATCTTTGATTCATCTTCAGATTTATCATCTTTTTAGGTAAATTAGTCGTTTTGCTTTTGCGAGTATTCTTTATGGTCTGTAATTTGGGCGATTTGTATCGATAACTAGGGTGAATTCTTGAAAATTCTCAATTTGGGGATCTAGGGTTAGGGTTTCGTCGTAAAATAAGGGATGTTGATAACAACATTTATTTTTCGTTTTTCTTTTCTTGTTCATGTGGCAATTGTTCTGGGCTTTCTTTGGTGTTGACTTGCGCATGCCCGTTATTAATTACTATTATTATTTATTATTACTCACATGCTCTGATGCTCACAGTTATGCCTGTAAAACTCTTAATACACTTGTGGGAATCTTGTACTTTCTTAATAATTTGTCAAAAGAATCTTGCTTTCATAGGTATCTTTTTAAATTTTGAAGATTTCTTGTTTCTTGCTAAGTCACTTATCTTTAATGTTTTTACGGCCATAATGACATGTGACTTCATATGGGTTTATAAACTAGTGTTATTGGTGATTGCCGTCACAATAGTGATGTGACTTTAAATCCTTACAAGTACAACTGCTAAAAAATAACGACATGTGACCGAAATTTCAAAATGAGAATTCCACTTTCACTTTGATGTCAAAGCGAATTGCTTTTTATAAATATATTGGTGAAAGTATATGCAATATCTAGATCATGAACATGGTTTTCATTGTGCAGTTAAGCATGGTACAGAAACGTCAATTGGCTGAAGAAGAGTATGATGTTGCATCCAAACACTTGAAAATCGAAGATAGTTACCAGTTTGTTTCATGTTTGGAATTTCCTTTAAAAGATGTCCCTCTAAAACCTTGCAATTCAGGTGGGAGCTTGAAAATATTACTCATTTAATATTTTGTGTGGTTACTACTACGCAAATCGTGTATTTGGGGGTGTTTGGATGTGTGTTTAAACTAATAGTCTTGTTCTGATGTCACAATAGGCAATTTTGAATCTTTCTTTTAGGTAACTGGTTATGATTACAATTTCCTTGACTATGTTAATATATAGGGTCAAACTTTATAACAGGTTTGGGTCAACATGGGTTCGGGCTTCAATGGGTAACTCTATATAACTTATCAAGACTGGCATCCACAAACACTTTTCTATTCATATTTATGTTATTTTATAAACATATAGTGTGTAACTTTAATCACACAAACAATGTTAATACAATAGTTGTCTAGTTCTGTTTCTGCTGAAGCTTTTCAAACACATTTTCTGTTAAATCTTTTAGCATAACTCATTTTTCACTTCTGTTGCTTCTATCTTTTTTAATTAACTCATCCTATGATATATGATTCTTTTTAGCCAAGGACAATATCCCTATAGAAATTCTTGAAAACGAATGCCAGTTTGAAAGTGGCAAGATCACAGACAAACCAGCAACATTAGTTGAGAAAGATGATAGATATTCTTGTCTCTTAAGATTTCCTCCTGTAAAAGAAGTCCCTGTGGGACCTGAATACCAAGCCAACATTCCAGAATGTTGCGGATATAACATGAATAACGATGAAAATAAGTTTTTGGGGTCTTGTATCATCTCCATGCCCGAATCAATTTCAACTATAAGCACTGATCTTGCAGTTGGAGAAGGAAAAAAGGAATGTTTTTGTGAAGATATGGGTTCTCTTAGATGTGTCAGACAACATATAACTGAAGCAAGAGAGAATCTAAAAGCAAACATCGGGTATGAACGATTCGCAGCCCTTGGATTTGATTCCATGGGAGATGTGGTTGCCTGCAAATGGACAGAAGAAGAGGAACAGTTATTTCATGAGGTTGTTTACTCGAATCCCATGTCTTCAGGGAAAAACTTCTGGAACAAACTTGCAGAAACATTCCCTTCACGAACTAATCATGAAATCGTTGGTTACTTCTTCAATGTATTCATGCTGCAAAGAAGGGCTGAACAGAACAGATTTGATCCAATGAATGCTGACAGTGATGATGATGAGTTGCAGGTAAATGACCCGTCTAAAGAAGATGATGATCTGTGTCAGGATGCGATTCAAGAATACGGTTTTGGTATCAAAAATTCGGTTTTTGATCACATCAATGATACGGGGTTTATCTTTGAGGATTCGAGAGTTTGGGGTGTTGGGTATTTTTCATACCCAAGAAATAAAGCTGATTTCTTGCCCACTGGTAGTATGATTGAACAAGTATTTGGAGATGAATCTTGGAACATTAATGTTACAGATGATGATAATGATGAAGGGTTTATGAATTGATCCTTGTATTTATCATCTGGTTAGGATTAGTTGGTTTTTTCATTCAAGTTTGGCTGTCCCCCTGTAAATATTCAAAGGTTATTTAAATATTATTTTTTGAAAAAGGAATTAAAGGTTATTAAAATAGAATATACATTAAAGATTACAGTATAACATAACTGAAGCTTTAAACTTAATTAATATGAAACAAATAAAACATACTTCAATTTGAACATCATTTGCAAGATTTGTTAACTTTCTTTGCATGTAGGAATTTGAGTGAATTAATACTAGTTTAAATTCTAATTCATTTCTAAATCAAACATATATAGAATGGAATTCAAATATTAATTCCATTGAATATAGTAAATCAAATTAGTCCTAAAAAATCATAACGTTTTTAACAATAAAAGCTATTAGTATGGTTTAAGTATTATGTTAAAATTTAAAAAAATCTGAAAAAAATATTTCTGTATGAGAAAATGGTCGAGCTAATGCATGCAAGTATGCAACATAAGTAGAGAAATAGAGAACATAAGCTAGCTGCAGATTGGTTAGCATATCCAAGATTGATAGCTGCAGTCTGCACTCTTCAGATAGTTTTGGCCCAACTGGAGTGGGCTACTTTGTGTTTTCAATTTCTTCAGTCTAGAGATGCACGTCTCAGGTTCTCGGCCCAAACCAGTTCGGTTGACGTCGGTTTTGGTTTTAGTCAGTTTTCATCAAAACTGATTTTCATTGGAAGGCGTTTGGGTTGGCGCCCGATCTAGAAAGGAAAATGCTCGGTATAGTTTGGAAGCGGTTCTAGTTTGAAACTGTTTTTATTCAATTGGGTTCAAGTTAGACGGGTTTTAGTATGGCATTTCGTTTCGGGTTACAAATCGGTTCTAGTTCCCAAACCAAAGAATCTTTGGGTGATGCAACCCTTGCACAAGGTCAAGTTCAAACATGATAAATAAAATAAAATAAAAAGGATGAATATTATTAACTGTATTATTTGTATACATTATTATGTATTTTATTTAGTCAATATTCTATTAAGTAAAGAATATTTCTAGTCAATATAGATAGCTTAGATGAAGGCTAGGTTAGTGGAACTGTTTCCTATAATCTCTCTAAAATTTATGTATATATACCATATTTGAGTAAATGGAAAATCACGTTTGAATTCAATTGTTTACATGTTTATCAGAGCTTGATTTGCTTTTGCCATCATCGGAAAACTAAGCCACGGCTTAGTATTTTTTTTTTCTTACCTTTGCATCTTCTTTAATTTCCATCCTCCACTCATCTCTCCCATGGCCAATAACGAACAGAACCCAAACCCCAAAACTCTCCATCCTGCCTACACCGTAACCAACATCCAAAATAAGGTTCGGGTGCTAGACGGAGTGAAAGTTTCATACGCTTCCTGGGTAAAACTGTTTCGTTTACACGCAAAAGGTTATAAGGTTTCGGCTCACATCGACGGTACGCCGTCACCAGCCAAAACCGACCCTTTGTATGCTGAGTGGTCCGAAATTGATGCAATAGTCCTCCAATGGATTTATGGGACGCTATCCGACGATCTTCTAGTCCGTGTTCTTGAAGCCGAATCCACGGCACATGAAGCTTGGTCTCGTATTGAACGAATCTTCCTCAACAACAAAGCATCTCGAGCAGCAGCATTGGAGCATGAGTTTCATAATCTTACACTTAAATCCATGCCGTCACTCGAGGCGTACTGTCAAAAACTCAAGGAATTAGGTGATCAACTTAAAGCCGTTGACAGCCCGATGAATGATCAGAGACTTGTCTTGCAACTTGTCCGAAGTTTTCCTGCCGAGTACGACACCACAGCCGCCCTGATAAACCAAACTGTTCCAAACTGGGAGGTGGCCGTCGGTATGCTTCACTTAGATCAACAACGCCAAACCGCTCGCGAACAGTTGTCTTCCTCATCAGTCTTAACAGCTATCTCCTCGGAAGGGTCCCGGGGACCACCTAATTCCGTCAATCGGCGCCGCAATGGGGTACGTCCCAACACCAGGAGCTCAAATCAGCAACCCAAAAACTCAAGCCCATCGTGAAACCAACATGCCCAGTTCAACCGGCAGCCGGCATGGTCTCCATGGCCTACCCCATACCCATGGATGCCTCCCCCTTGTCCTTACCCGACACAACCAGGATGGGGTGCAACATGGTCTGCACCAGGTCAGTGGCCCACAACCACCCCTCGGCCCTCTCCTTCAACAGGCGCCAACCGTAGATCTGCTTCAACCCAATCCGGTCCATCTGCAAACCTTACTACTTATGATCCATTAGAGCCCACTCAAATTGGAGAAGCTTTCCAAGCTATGAATTTGAACGGTACCGACGAGTAGTGGTATATGGACTCCGGCGCATCTGACCATCTCACGGGTGATCAAGGTAAACTCACTAATCCCTCGTTAAACTATCCTATTGGTTCTATTTTTGTAGGTAATGGTGCTCGCGTGAAAATACTTGGATCGGGAAACTCCACCCTCAAAACCCATTCCCGTGACCTTCACCTCAAAAATATACTTTACACTCCGGATATCATTAAAAATCTAATTTCGGTACGAAAATTTACCATTGATAATGATGTATCCGTTGAATTTGACCCCAATGGTTTTTCTGTGAAGGAACTCAAGAATGGACAGACACTATCCCACCACAATAGTTCAAGTCATCTCTATCCGTTCACGTATTCCGGTTTCACCCATAGCTTTGTCGTCTACTTTTCAAGATTTTTGGCATGATCGTTTAGGACACCCGGGCATCCCGGTTTTTGATTTTCTTGTTTCAAATAATTTCATTTCCTGTAATAAACGTCCTAAAACACTTGTTTGCAAGTCTTGTCAATTGTCTAAAAATAAACGCTTACCATTTTCTATTTCTCAATCGTGTACCATTTTACCATTTGACATCGTGCATTGTGATTTGTGGACGTCTCCATTACGAGTAAAACCGGTTATAAATATTATATGGTACTCGTGGATGACTACACACAATACACTTGGGTTTTCCCACTCAAATACAAATCGGAAACGTTCACAAAATTTGCTAATTTCCACAAGTATATAAGCACACAATTCCACACCACCATCAAATCGTTTCAATGCGACTTAGGGGGTGAGTTTGATAACAACCATTTTAAGTCGTTTGCTAATAATCGTGGCCTTTAATTTTGTTTTTCATGCCCACACACATCACAACAAAACGGTAAGTCCGAACGAATGATTCGACGTCTCAACGAAATCATGCTTGCTTTACTTACCCATGCCTCACTTCCTCCCACCTTTTGGGTTGAGGCACTTCATACCGCATGCTACCTACATAATATTCTTCCCACCACCCGACTTAAATTTAACACCCCTACAACTGCTTTGTATCTACGCCAACCTTCGTATAATCATCTACGCGTTTTTGGTTGTGCATGCTACCCCAACTTGTCCTCCACCCGTCCACATAAACTTGCTCAACGCTCCACCATGTGTGTATTCCTCGGTTATCCAACTGATTATCGTGGATATCGATGTCTTGATGTCACAACCGGTAAAATAATTCTCTCTCGTCATGTAACATTCGACGAGTCTTGTTTTCCATTTTCACAAACTACATCCAACCACCCACATAATTACTACTTTCTTGATGTCGAACCCTCACCACTAATGTTTCATCCTACTACTACAGAATCAAACCTACCTCCAATAAATTCTAACTCCACTTCCACTATTAATACCAACCCCACATCCCCATGCACCTCCATTCCAACGTCACCCTCACCATCAATAGCAAACAATTCATCCCAAATTAATTCACACCTCACACACCCTCCTATCCCACATACCACCCCCACCCAACCGTCAACCACCTCACCTAATATCCATCTCCAACCTCCTTCAACCTCACAAGACAGCCCGACCCCACCTCCACCACCACCACCTCCACCTGCAAAACACATCATGACTACTCGTTCCAAGGCTGGTATCCATAAACCACGAGTTCCTCTCAATCTTCACACTTCCGCAACCCCTCCTATCTCCCCGATTCCAACTTCCCACATCAAAGCACTTTCCGATCCGTGTTGGAACGCCGCCATGACCGACGAATATCGTGCCTTAATGGATAATGAGACTTGGGAACTAGTACCGAGACCTCCTAACACTAATATCATACGGTGTATGTGGCTTTTCAGACATAATTTTAATGCAAACGAAACTCTTCAACGATACAAAGCTCGTCTCGTAGTTAACGGTGAAAGCCAACAGGTTGGCATTGATTGTGACGAGACATTCAGTCCCGTAGTGAAACCCCAAACCATCCGCATGGTTCTAAGCCTCGCCGTCTCTCGGAGTTGGCCAATCCACCAACTCGATGTCAAAAATGCTTTCCTACACGGAAACTTGTCAGAGACTGTATTTATGTTTCAACCACCGGGGTTTACCGACCAAAACTATCCCAAACATGTTTGTAGATTAAAGAAATCTTTATACGGGTTAAAGCAGGCACCACGGGCTTAGTATGAACGATTTGCAACATATATTACAAAGTGTGGTTTTAGAAGCACCATTAGTGACACGTCTCTTTTCGTCTACAAAAAGGGAGATCAGATTGCCTATCTTTTATTGTACGTAGACGACATTATTCTAACGGCATCTGACACTACACTTTTCCGACACGTCATACACACTCTATCTACTGAATTTGCAATGACGGATCTCGGAGAACTACATCATTTCCTTGGAATTAAGGTTCAAAAGAAAGATGGTGGTTTATTTCTATCACAAGCCTCCTATGCCACCGACATTTTAAAACGAGGTCACATGACAGATTGCAAACCATCTTCGACCCCGGTTGATACTTCCTCAAAATTGAGTGCTTCAAGTGGTGCATTGTTATCAGATGGTTCTTTATACCGACAACTTGCCGGATCATTGCAATACCTCACCATTACACGACCCGACCTTACGTATGCCGTGCAACAAATTTGCCTTTTCATGCATGCTCCCCGTGAACCGCATCTTCAATTTCTGAAACGTGTCCTACGCTATTTAAAAGGTACAATTGAATTTGGACTACGTGTCTCCCCATCCAAGTGCACTCAGCTTACTGCATATTCGGATGCCGATTGGGGGGGGGGGGGTGCCCCGACACACGAAGATCCACTTCAGGATACTGTGTATTCTTGGGAGACAACATAGTTTCTTGGTCATCTAAACGGCAACCCACAATCTCGCGATCAAGTGCCGAAGCCGAGTATCGTGGGGTGGCAAATGCGGTCGCGGAAACAAGTTGGTTAAGGAATTTACTGCTAGAACTACTTGTCCCAACTCGAAAGGCAACAATAGTATACTGTGACAACATTTCTGCGGTATATTTATCAGAAAATCGTGTGCAACATCAACGTACTAAACATGTAGAGCTTGACATTCACTTTGTTAGAGAAAAAGTTCGTATCGGTACGGTTCGGGTTCTACATGTTCCAGCAGATTTTCAATATGCGGATATATTTACTAAAGGGCTCCCGAGACAATTATTCACTCGATTTAGATCCAGCCTGTGCATCCGCTCTCCTCCTGTCCAGACTGAGGGGGTGTATTAACTGTATTATTTGTATACATTATTATGTATTTTATTTAGTCAATATTCTATTAAGTAAAGAATATTTCTAGTCAATATAGATAGCTTAGATGAAGGCTAGGTTAGTGAAACTGTTTCCTATAATCTCTCTAAAATTTATGTATATATACCATATTTGAGTAAATGGAAAATCACGTTTGAATTCAATTGTTTACAAATATAACATTATCAAAATAAAATAAAAGATTTGACGTTCATGCAGAGAAAGGGTGGTGAGTGTGTTTGTTTAACAAAGACATCAACCTTAATATGGACATGATTAAAATTACTTAACCCGGACAACACTCGTTAACCCATTTATATTAACGAGTCAAACTAACAGTTCATAAGTTTTAATCAGGCTGTAAACTTCTTAAAAAAGTCATAAATGGCCAGATGGGTGGACGGATTGTAATGCATAGATTAAACGGGCTGACATTATGTAATAAGTTGGTTAAATGTGTTGTTGGGTCAGCCTGTTATTAAATGGGTTGATAGATCCCACATGTTTAATTAAGTAAATTAAACTTGTTAATTTGAACATGACTCATTTAATAAAATTAGTTAAATATATCAACTTAAACACAACATGTTTATCTAACAAGTTAGAAACAACAAGTGAATAACTGAAAACCTAATAATTAGCATGTTGGTTTTGAGAAATTATAACTCCTAGCAAAAATGGATAAACTAAACCTTCACTAATACACAGTTCTTTCATTGTTTTTACCCATGGATCTACATATGGTCCCATATTACATGACTCTTAACAAATATTCAATTTGGAAGCTTTTTGGTTATGCCACCAAGCCTTTTTCTTGGTGATATGATCTAGCTAAGGGTTTAATTGACAATTTTTACAACTTAAAAGAATTACCTTTTAAGCATGGTTGGTGTACCAACATTACATATGCCACCATTGTTAAGGGACACATGCACCAAAATCATCTGTCCACATATAACATGTATATGGTTTATAAAAATAAATAGAAACAAATCTTGATTCCAAACATTAGGGGAACTAGAGGGTAGCCCGGATAATCCGTTGGACGCTATGACTAGCAAAAGTTATATTAACATAAGTGTATAACGTCGTTTATGCTACGACTAGCAAAAGATATTTAAATTTTAGTGTATAACGTCGTTTTCCCCTTCTAAGTCGACCTTCCAAATTGTCACTAATAGAGTAATCAAAGTGAATAAAAAAACATTCTTTTTGTGACTCCTCTTATGTTAAGTTTTAGTTTAGTCATCATGCACACCAACGCGTTTACTCTTTGAGTGTTTTCTTTTAAAAAAAAATATTATTTTTAACGAGATTTGAAGCCATAATTACTTAGTTCTTGGATCATGTTGGTTTGCTTTTAAAAATAACTTTTTAAGTAGTTTGCTTTTTAGGATTTTTGACGGTCACCTTATTTTTTTAACGAACAATATATATTTAACGAACAATATATATAACACAATACAGATGGTCTTTGTGGTGGTACGACCATGGCGGTGAAAATCGACTAACAAGACAAATAATAGCTCTCAAAACTTATTGAAGGAGCAAGAATCATTTTTGTAATATATTTCGGAAAAAAAAGTAGAAATTACTTCATATCCATGTTATTAAATTTAAGATTGTAAATAATATGAGAATACTTGTAACAACTTTTATTTTTAAGCCATTAATAGTAACAAACGATACTTATTTTTCTTCTTTTTGGAATATGATAAGTTTTATAATATGCAAATTATAGAAAAACTATACCAACTATACTTTTACTTGACATGTGCTTCCATCCATGCGTCTCTACTGAAAGTACAAGCATTCATGCATGGAGTACTACTCATAAAAAGCAAATTTGCTAGTTAGTGGTTGATGGTCAAATTAAACTAACATAGATGCAATTAAGGGGGTAGTCGTTGGACAACTCCTCAACAACTGAAAATGAAACAACTACCTCCATTTCACCAAAATGTTTTGTTTTTTTAAGAATTTTGAAAGGTAACATTGTAATCTAAGTTTTGAAGAATGTGACGAAATGAACCGATAAGGATTCCGTATACCGACGGTTCATAGAAAATATGACGAAATTAAAACATGTAGTGAGTGTAGTTGTTTGACTAGATGAAACTTAACATCTAACAATATAAAACTAGTTGCTTGAATGGGGGATCCGACACTGAAAAAACCAACTTAAAATGTATCATGAACTTACCAAAGGCTCACGCCTTATGATAGTCAAACTTGACATTGCTTTTGTGAATGAGAGCATATTTAGTTTTTCACTGGTTGAGTTTAGACTATGCTAGTGAGTGGAATGCGTCTTTGCTTTCACAATATAACAAAAGAAAATAGCTAAAAAGACATTCTGTTGGTAAACTCATGACAGTGGGAGAGTTAAGAGAGAATTGTTCGGGTCTTTCGAAAATAAATCCTTGAAATAATGTTAGAATTATGGAATTGACTGTGGTCTAATGGTATTAATGTGTGGATGTTCCTCCCGATAGATTGAGAGTTAGAGTATGGTAGAGAAAAATATTTAAGTTAGTACTAATGTAGGGTGAGTGAGTTAGCCGTTTTAAAAAAATGAGCTAGTGTTAAATTTACATTTGGAATATCGTGGTGTTGTTTACCAACATTCATTTATACATATTTATGGCTTGTAAACACAAAAGATATCCAATAAAACTAATACAAAATCGTTTTAATGTAAAAAAAAAATAAAGATGACGCAGTAGTAGATATCTAATTCCCCATTAACAAATGTCTCAGATTCGAAACATAATTCAATTGTTTTTTTTTTAATATAATCTTTTGAAGTCATTTGTCCAACGTAATCTTTGATTTCTCTGAATCCATTACTGATATAAGCTTGTTAAGGACTTTTCATAGAATCCTAATTTAATCTTAAGTTATTTATGTAACCTAAACCAACAAAATTATGTTCTATTTATTCTTTTTTATGGCCTTGGAAAAAAAGGACAGTTGGTAGCATAGTAAAATCAGTTGAATCCTTTTGGAACATTGGGCCAAGATGACAAAAAATCGGCTCCTACTACACAACTGCCTCCCTACTTGCTAAAGCTTTTACACCTTTATAGCTTTCAACTATGTAGGCTTGTAGGTGTAGATTCTTTACTTTGAACTTGCAACTACTTTAAATAAAAACCATTATTATGCAAGTTTTTATAAAATTATCTTATCAAATTAGAGTTTTTACAAGATTCAAGTTCATATCTTAAATTTTAAATATTGTTAGTCATTATAAACTTTAAAAAAATTTTATTTTTATTAGAAAAACATTCTCATTCATGTTTATAAAAAGAAGTAACAACAATCTTTTCAACGTCGGCCTTCTCATTTGAAGATAAAAAAAGTAATAACTCTACAAACAATTTTTGGCCTCTAAACAATGTTTAGTAACATATTTATATCAAAAGTAAAAACATAAAAGAAATCTATGATATTTTATAATGAAAGTAGATAGTTAGGTTGGAAATCTTGAGCCTAATAAGACATATTTTTTATTTATAATTGACTTGAATGTTTAACATTTTATTTCAAAAATACATATCTTTAACATCACCACTTTGTAATCTTGTCATAAAATATTATTCAGATATTTTCATGAACTTACTACATCAAATATTCATTTTGTTTCTAATGAGTAAGTACCGTAGTAGAACATTTCAATTGGGCATGTGCTTACAAAACAAAGAATAGTCAGAGATAAAAGAGTATTTAACAGGATATCTTGATAGTAAGATATCATTCATTTATTTACAAGATCGTGAGTTAAAATATTATATGATACAAGCATAATCCAAATATAAATGTTTAATAAGAGTAG
Organism: Flaveria robusta; assembly: GCA_025506415.1. NCBI lineage: Eukaryota > Viridiplantae > Streptophyta > Magnoliopsida > Asterales > Asteraceae > Flaveria > Flaveria robusta. The sequence goes on from CM046474.1 coordinate 8,722,749, forward strand.
AACACGAAAACAACGGGTGGGTAGAATCAAGTGTTGGAGGATCTTTGCTTCCCCAACCTACGGATGACACGTGGACAGATCTCAACCGTCGGTTAGATTCCATACTCAAGTACACGTGCAATCATCTTTGCTTTAGCTTCTTTTCATCCTTGCTTTCATGCATGAATTTCTCCATCTTCCTCCAAATTTAGCCCCCCTCCTCTCTCTCTACCTATACATATATACATATACTTTTAGCGAGAGAAACCGATTGTCACTGTGAGTGTAAACCACTTCTTTCCTTTATGTTGTTCATCGCCATCATTAGCAACAAAGGTAACCGACCCATCATCTTTCCCCTTTCTTTAACTTCCAATCTCAACTAACTCAACACCTTCTGCTTCAAATCTGTGTTCTTGATGATGAAATCTGATATGGGTCTTTTGTTTTCTGATTTCCCACTCATGATTTCACCTCAAGATCTTGTTTCTTGATCTGGGTGTGTATCAAGTTACAGTTTTTGTTTCAGAATCTTGAAATCTTGATTCTGTTCTTGAATCTGATCTGAATTCTGCAAATTTGACCCGAATTCGATGGAAGAAATCGATGCGAAACATATGTGTAAATTCTGCAACAAGAGCTTCCCTTGTGGAAGATCATTAGGGGGTCACATGAGGTCTCATGTGATCAACTCAACTGACCATCATCATCATCATCATCATCATCATCATCATCATCAGGTGAAGAACAAAAGCTGTTTAGGTGTTCTTGATAAACTGTGTAAAGAATGTGGAAAAGGGTTTCAATCTTGGAAGGCTTTGTTTGGGCACATGAAATGTCACTCAATCAAACTCTCAAACAACAAAAACAAGAATATTGCATGTTTGACTCAAGATTCCTGGACTAGCAATTCAGAAAATGATAATTTTGATTCGAAAAAGCGTCGAATAAAGAGATCAAGATCGCGGTCGCAATCTAGAAACAGGGGAAACAAAAGGTATATAGTTACAACAGCCTCATCTTCAATCTCTATGAATGTTGATTGCAATCAAATTAGTAGTAATTATGTTTCAACAAGTATGGTGTCTGAAATTGAACAAGAACAAGAACAAGAAGTTGCTATGTCTTTGATGATGCTTTCAAGAGATTTGGGAAGATGGGGTGATGAACTTGAATCATCTGATTACTGCTATAACTCCACTTTTTTGGTAGAAGTTAAGGGTAAAGATTCAATAAAGAACCCCTGTAAGATGAACAGATTTGCAGAAACTGAAGTTGGTTTTGATTTTGTTGGAAGATCTAAGGTGGGAATGACCAAAATCAGCGAATTCGATTCAAATTTGGGTGACTTTAAGGACTCAAACAAGAGAAAGTTTGAGTGTGTTACTTGTAACAAGAGTTTTCATTCTCATCAAGCACTTTGTGGACATAAAGCAAGTCACCAAAAGCTAAAGAGAGATGTTGATTCAAAGATACAACACGAAAACAAAATTGAACACAAGCCCATGTTAGATCATGACCAAACAATCAATGGGTATGATGCAAGAACATCTAAGGATCATCAAGAATCATCAAGTTTCAATCTTGATGTTGGTTTTTTGAAGAAGAAGACAGTGGTGTTGAGAGCACATGAGTGTTCAATTTGCTTTAAGGTTTTTACATCAGGGCAAGCTTTAGGCGGTCACAAACGATCACATGCGGTTTCTGAAGCTAAACTGAATCAAGAAGACAATAGCAATGTGATCAAGAAGCCCGATGAGTTAGTTAGTGCTACTCGTGGGTTTCTTGATCTCAACATGCTTCCTGAAGAAGAGATAAATATGAGCACTAGTACCACAGAATACAAGTCATACTGTTGGGAAGATAGTAGTGACCACCAAAGCCATGAATCAAGAATACTATGTTTGCTTTCAACAAGTTAGTAGTTGTTCTGAAAAATTACTAGCTTGAATATTGTACATGATTCATTCATTCTGTAAAACACACACGCGTACACACAGACACTCATGTCCAAACGTTCAAACGTTAAACTTCACATTTTGATATGTTCCATGTTCAAAATGCCAAAATTTCTTGTTAATTGTTTTGAATTTGCGAATGATCCAATGTAATACGATGTGTTCATGTGTTTGTCTTTAGATGACTAAATGTTCTACTACTATGTTCTCGATTATAATGTTAATGGAATGTTTATATGCAAGTCTAGAAACTTTTTAGGTTTATGTCCATTCTTCACCTCTAGATATACACAAATTTGGTTTTAACTTTGTACTTGATGATACTTCCAAGATATATGAATGTAAAGTTGTTAATTATATATCGAGTGAATTATCGTTTCCTCCATATAATTTGGTCATATTTGTCATTATTATTCAAAAATGTTTTTTTTTGTTTTTTGTTTTTTTACATCTGGCTCGTTAAAGTTTTAAAAATTACCATTTTAATCCAAAAAAGTTAACGGAATCATGATATAGGGGAGATGACTACTAGAGGCGATCGTCTCTATTATACAATCCCTACGCAATGGGTTCCCGACTCCCACAAAAAACGAGGTCCATTCCACCAATGAAGTTGACAATCTTGTAATTAAGTCATGATAAAAGGTTTGAAGATAAAATGTCCGATTTAGGTTTCGTAAATGGAACAATAACAAATGAATAGTATTTTAACACTAGTACGTTAACGTAAATTAGGATTTTGTCTTTATATTCAAACTTACATAATCACCCCTTTTAATGAAGGTTTAATATATTTTTTTTGGATGAAAATGATAACTTTTTAAAATATTGGGGAGTCAGATGAAAAAAAAATAATTTTTGAATGAAAATGACAAATATGATCAAACCAAAGAAAGAAAAACTATAATTCACTCTTATATATTTCTTGATTGGAGTTTTGTTTACAGTTATATTCAAAAATCCCATATAAAATTACGGATATCCAAATTTATGGTGCCACAACACTTCATTGAGCATCTCCAATGAAAGGAGATCAGGAGGTGCATATGATCTCGTGCGATCATACGATCTTTCCTTTTTTTTTTAAGGTGCATACGCTCTTATTTAATCAGACGAGAATCCTAGATAGAAGTCAATTTGATACATATGTCGTCATCTACTCTAGCGAGCTAGCTAAAACTCTGTTTTCATCACAGGTTTTATTATTTTTTAATCTTGGTGTCTCGTACCTTGATTTTCGTACCCTATACCTAGGCCTTTGTCTTTACGACCTTGGCTCTTTTCGTTCTCTAAGGTTCTTTCTATCTCATAAGAGGTAAGGGTTTTTGCATAGCGCATTTCTGAAACATATAGCCCAATTGAAGAAAATTGATTACGTCCAGTCCAATTAAAATTTATAGAGAGGTATAAGATACTGTTATAACACATGAGTTCTAGTCATAAACCTTCACTGGCCCTTAAGGCTTTAGTAGATGATTTAATTGGGTTGACAATACCTACCATACTCACTTTCTAACATGTCGAACCAATTTATATTGAAATAAAAGTTAGAATTATAACACTAGAAGCATTCGTTTTTACATGTGAGATTTTGTTGGGCTTGCTTGTTTTATCTCTTTTGAATACCTTCGTCTTTTTAGATCGTACGTTACTTCCCTTGTTATGTTTGATCTTATATATTTTTTGAACGAGTTGTGAGGATGCTTTTTCAAACAAATAAGTTGTATACAAGTTTACATGACTTACTTATCCCACAAAACATACACACATATGCATATGTTTGTATATAAAAAGGTTATACATATACATATGTGGGTATATAAAGAGGTTATTTTTGGTCTAAATAAAAACCGCCTAAGAACTACTTTTAGGCCATCGGATCTAAAATGATAAAAATAAAAATCAATGATTGCAATCAAAGATGATTTAACACCCTTTGGCAAAATCGACTTTACTCCATAACGTTTTGCCATCTTCCCCACACATGTAAGTTGGTTCGTAGTTTGTAGATTTGAATACATTTTTTTTTACATCGAACGACAATCCAATTCAAATGATCTACATCAAAATTGACTACAACTGAACGGAAACAAAATCAAGACGTATCTTTGATGCAAATTGAAGATTTCTTAGAAAAATTGGGTTGAAATTAATCTAGGTCATATTGAAAATGAGAACGTTGAACAACACGAAATATATAGGATAACATATAAATGTTAACATATTGAAATACAAATTGCATAGCCTATTCACCAAAAACTCTATGTTAGGACTTATATTCGGACCAAAGTTTTAAAAAATCATTGTCTAAAACCACTGAGGATCTACCACACGTTGGCGGCGGAAAATCACTGTGTAAACCTTTTCCACCTACGCAACCACCAGCCCACGCTTTATAAACCCTGCCAACAAGGTTGGTTCTATCAAAAGTTCCTGACCCAGCGACACCCTTTTCCGCTACACTATGGCACTCCTGCCTTAATTTTCACACAATTTATTCAAGATGTTTTTAAAAGGCTTTTTTTTATAACTGTCACCTTCAAATCATTCATGACTCTCTTTTCAATATAGTTGTAGCTTTTAGCCCTCTAACAACTAGTTACAAAACTCGATCTTCAACTAATACCCACTCGTCCATCAGGTTCTCAACAACATGTCCACCTTTTAGCCCTTCAATTACTGGCTACACAACTTGGTTTTCAATTAATACGCATTTACTCTTCCAGTTCACTTGTCTTCTATGGTTCTCGTCACCACAACAATTACTGTTGCACCTACCTACATTGGAACGTCATGGTAATCGTTTCCAGTTTACTATATTTTTAATTGTTTTTTTTTTCGTTACGACGAGACTATTTTTACCCAAGCTCCGATCTTAGTTTTCTAGCGATTTCCTTTTTATATTAAGTTTCAAATATTACAAATGGCCTCGCCAGCTCGCCACAAGTCATGGTTATGCGATAGTGTTGTTTTCTTTATAAAGTTTAACAGTTAACAATCCTTTTTACCTCCGACGCAAGAGTTTCTGAAAACATTAAGACGTTAGTTTTTTTTTTAAGCTTTACGGGCTCCGTCGTAACACGGGTTCATTGATTCCGTCGTATAACAACCAAACATTTTTAGTCTTCAAAAAGCAAAAACAAATTCCATGTGAGATCAAATCTCGTTCACAGAATCACACTTCATATCATGAAAGACAACTTAACAACAATTGGGGAAATAGGATCTTCCAGAAACTAGAAACCCTCACTTTTGATTTCTTCTATAATTCAAAACCCTAATTTGAAGTTCGATTCTGAGCCACTAATGTTAGAAGAACAAGCAATTATCCCCAATTTCACTTCATATCCATCTCCAAACCCTAACCCTAATCCTGTTCCATTTCTCACTGATGCCTCACAACACTCCTCTTCTGACGGATTGCAAGACCGATCTGCATTTGAGCTTCTCGGAGCTGCAGCTACGATCAGCGGGACAAGTTCACAGACATCTGATTCAGCTACACTCGGACAAGTAAACCCTTATCTAGTCGTTTTGTTTCTTTTTATATGGTTCATTTATCTGCATTTTGTGTAGTGCATTGTTGGTGTTGAAATGAGATTGAGGTGTAAGCCTTTTGATTTTTATGATAAATATTAGGTATTCTGTTTTGCTTTCTTTTCCTGATTTGTGAGGAATATGGTTGTTCCAAAATTAGAAGTTTATATGCTGCATTGCATTGTTCTCTTTTTCTAATTTGGGAGGATGTCATTTTAACTTGCTTTATAGTTTTTGAAGGGTGTTTAATTGTTCCTAATTGTGTAATTGATATAGTTGTTATGAGGTGATTACTATTTGAATTATGGGATGTGTAGATATTAACCTTATCTTGTAAATTGTGTAAACAGTAAACACGAAGATTACTCCTCAAGTGTTAGCAACTAAAACTTTGATTTGTTTTCATAACAAAAAGTTGAAATGAACTTGCAATCTTGTTAAGAAGAACCTGATTTGACTTTTGGTTAACATTATTTATTTTATTGTCGTCGAATCCAACTGTAACGCTTTGAAAAATTCAGGTCGGTGTTACTATGAGTGAGGCTACAAATGATGTTTTATTAACAAGGCAGCCTGGAAGTATCCTACCGTTTCATTGTGAGGTATGTAATATTTCTTGTAATACCAAGGATGTGCTTGAGAAACATAAACAAGGCAAAAAACACTTAAAAAGTGTGAAAAAAATAGCTGATTCATCTGCCAATGCACCAAATATGATGTCACTACCGGTTGCAAGTGGAAACTTAGTTGAAGAGTTGGAGAATAAGAAGCACAGATTATTGCAAAATGGAGCAGCAGCTGGAACGTTGATATATTGTGATATATGCAATGTGATATGCAATGGTCAAGAAGTATTTCAGAAGCATGTTGCTAGTAAAAAGCATAATGCAAAGGTATATTGAGTAAAGTTACAGATTTTAGCTTTACAAATTTGCAGTTTTCCAAGTTTTGATTATTGATATTTTTTTTATGTATCTATGTCTGAGTAATCTTTTGATGCTTTGTTTGGATTACTGCATTTGTTATATATGGCTTTTCCACACAAACATTTCATTACGAACTTGAGATCGCCACATGGAATTTTGTTTATTCAATAAGTCGAGAAAATATACCCTTCCCAGAGAAAATAGGTTTGATATTTTGGCTTTTGGAAATTTCAAATTCAAAAGATTATAATGTCTATTACAGGTAAACTGATGTAGCTTGATTTGGGTCAATAAGATTCTTTTATATGTTCTTTTAACTTCACGTAAACTATGTTTCAAGTCGCACACTGCCATATTGGTGAAGCAACATCTGTCATGTTTCTTGTACGTAAACTATGAATGGCTTGACTGGAGTTATGTTATATCTTTGATAGATCAAACCTTAAAAGAGAACTGGTATAATGCGATAAATCTCTAAATTGGTAAACAGGTTGAAGTTCTCCTGAAGTGCATTTTTTATGCATAAAATGTCTTAATCGTTTTATTTAAAAAGATAGGTTTCTATTAAATAATCTAAGTCATGTACAAGAAATTACCTTTCACACCTCTAGGTTTTTGTACACTTGTAGAATAATGCACACCCAACTTCATTTTGCTGAAACGTTTAAGCATCTGTTCTTATATGTTACCATGCAGTCGATCATTCAGAGGGCAAGCATGGATGCGGTTTTTGACGCCACATCAGATTCCAACAGTGGTTCACAGAAGAAACCCGAACCCTTTCAATGTGAAATCTGTAAAATCACCTGCACCAGCAATGAACTCTTGAAGAAGCATATAGCAGGGAAAAAACACTTACTAAAGCTTAGAGACTCGGGGAAAATACCAAATCTGCCCTTGACCTCTATTGCTTCACAGGACACCACACCTACCGCGCCTGTGGTAAACCCAGAGTCCAATGAGGGCAAAACTGTCAGTTTACATGAAGCTAAGCCAGTGTGTGAACTCTGTGGGATCAGTTGTCACACTAATGAAGTGTTTAAGATTCACTTAAAAGGTAAAAAACACCTTAAGAAAATGAAAGAATCAGGTCAAATACCAAATCTGCCCTTGACCCCTATTGCTTCAGAGGGGACACCACCTACCAATCCTATGGTAAATCCAGAGTCCAATGAGCACAAAACCATCAATTTACATGAAGCTAAGGCGGTGTGTGAACTTTGTGGGATCAGTTGTGACACGAATGAAATGTTGAAAATTCACATGTCAGGAAAAAAACACGGCAGGAACGTAGAGAAGTCTGAAAAATTAATTGGACCAAACCCTGCCCCTACTGCTGGACCTGAACAAAAACAAGAGATGATTGGGCCTTTGCAAGAAGAGGTCAAAATGGTGAGTTCAGATGGAAATAAGAGGAAGGCGAAGGGACCCAATAGCGATGATGACTTGGAGACGAAGAAGCAGAAAGTTCTGCAAAAGGGAACTGCATTGGATGCTGTACTATCCTGTAACTTGTGCAATGTTGTTTGTAACTCCCAAATGGTGTTTATCAGTCATCTTGCTGGTCAGAAGCATGCTGCAATGGCTGCGAAACAAGCAAAAAATCAACAAGCAGAAACTCAAGCAAAAGCAGTTGGTCAAGAATCTTGAAGCTTCACATTTTGATGCTGCTTTCAACTTGCAGGTAGAAATTTTTAGTAATTTATGGTTGAATCTTAAAGAGTTATTGTAGAATAAACTTGATGTGATCAATGGTCAGCTTTATCTCAATATTTATTAGATAAATCTTCTAGTTGATGGTGATTCTCAATCTCATTTTAAAATTCAACATTGTTGTTATTTTATTTATAAAGAAACACAGAGGGAAATTTGAATTTCTTAGCCATTTTATCCCCTTTATATCATATTTATGCTCCCTTAAGTAGTCCTTTCTTTTTTGCGCATTTTCTTTAAAAATACTCAAGATTATATATACATATATATTTTTAAGAAAAGCTTAAGTACACTTTTTTGTCTACATTTGTGGGGACGCATATATTTCAAACCTTGATGCAATGATACCATTAGACTATAATTCTTTTGGTAAATGGCTTATCCGGTTTTATACTACGATTATGTGATACGGATTATGAAAACAAAGGATTTTTTTTACTATGATGTATATGATCCTGGAATGGATCATGTAAATCAAGAAATGAATTTTTATCCAAGAATGAAATCTCATTGGAATTGTTCGGTTTATTTTTTAGAACCATATCACATCCTGAAACTATGAAAATAAGATGCATTAAGATGACATTTTGTAAATACATAAATTATCTTGAATGGGTCAACCATTCTTTATTTCTTAATTATTTGAGAAAAGAAAGATCTTATTGTTTTCAACAATATTTAATCTTTTGTGAACATCTTGTAGGATTTAAACCTAGATTAAATTTTAAACATTTAGGAAGAAAAAACAAACGAATCTTGTACGGTTACCCAGAAATTATTCCATTTCATCTGGGAGCATATAATTAACCATATGTTTCTTATATTCTGTTAATAGTCGAGACATTAAGAAATACCAGAAAACAGCTAGTATACGGCCATGTTGATATATCAGGATGATGAAAGCTAAAGAGTTTCAAATTAGCTTTGGTTGAAAATCATTACACTAAGATCTTATCGCACTATTAGCTAGTGAGACCAAACGAGCAAAGTTATCCGCACTTCCTGGCGGGACCGTACGATGACTTCACGTGGTTAATGGCAGGTTTGTGAATTTTGTCACTGTGACATTAACGTGCTCACGGTGTGACTGAGCGTGACAACGCATTTACGAACTTCGTTACAACCATTGCGGCATGTACATCAGCACGATTATTCGCGCGCATCCCGGCGTAACTGTACAGTGACACTAACGTGGTTAATGGCACGTTGCAGAGTGTTTGTGAACTTTGTTACGCCCGTTGCGCTGGTGATAATAACATGCTAAAAGAAATGTATGAAATTAGTATATTTTTTTAAATTAAAGCATAGATATAAAACAATATTATGTCTCGTATGTTGTGACATTAGATATAAAACATTATTATGTCTCATTGTCTTGTGCCATAATATTTTTTTAAAAAGTAATTTGAATTAAAAAAATTTTAAAGGTAAAACAATATTATGTCCCGCACGTTACAACATTAGATATAATACATTATTATTTCTCACACGTTGTGACATAATAGTTATAAAAAGGTAATTTGAATTTTAAAAATATTTGAAAGTTAAAAAGAAAAGTGTGTAAGAAAAGGAGAATAATAACTAAAAGAGCCCAAATTTTTTTGTAGAGGAATGGGGTTCTAAACAACATGCCCCACTTTAACATGAAACAACTTAAGTACTTAACCACATCCATCAATCATACATTTGTCATAAAAACCTGAAAAAATAGTATTTTAACCTATAAAAAAGTCGGTAAAATAAAAAAAGTTTTAAAAAAACTAAATGTTGTGAACGAGTTAGAAGCTGTCACGTGACATGTTATGGAGAAACTCATCAACACTTCTAATTGAATATATAGGTAATGATAAAAGCAGACTATAACGATTTCCATGTATAAAACCATATTCTTTTCTCTTGCAATTCATCTTTCTTTCTCCTTTACATGCTCACTGCATTTCTCGTTCTCTTATCAAACATTAATGATAGATTTCACAATGCAACTTAAGCAATATCCATCCTTGTTATTAGAATACACTTCTAAAGTTGTAAGCATTAGAATACACTTTAAACGATACAAATAGTGAGCGTGTTGTTTCATACACACGGGTCGGGTGTATTTAAATAACATGAAATGAATTTAAAACATCTTGGACATATTATTCTACATATTTTATTGTACCAAAAAAGTAAAAGAAATGATCCAGTTATCCACATGTTGATGGAACAGAAGATCTGGAGACAAACCATTGCCTTTTAGTACTTGTTACAGTTTTGATGGGGGTGTACAATTGTCTTCAATGCACATAGTACAACCCTTTAAAGCTGTTTAGTTTTTAACATGTGAGATAGTGGTGGGTGAGGTAGTTAATACTCATATATGAAGGAACAACTTTAACTGGTTATTTACACAATAAGCTTATAAGCATATGCAGATGTTGTCCCAGAATGTCCAATCTCACATCTACATCTACACCTTTTATATTTATATTTTTACAAAAACAAATTTGATATATTCTGTTAAATATTGATTTTGTGCATAGAAAAAACCATGCTAGGATATCATACTATATAACGTAATAATACACAGTATGTTACAAGCACAATCAAACATAGGATAAAACAAACGATTACAATAAAATGACAGATAAATGGACAACAAGTTGCGGCGTAATTTTTTTTGATAGCAAAACTAACCTAACTAATTGAAGGACGAAAGGGTAAATTTGTCGATTGTTTTCTATAAGGTGAATGAATATAAGAATCCCTCCTAGTATTAATCTAAAAGTAGCAAGAAGGTTTAAAAATAAAAATTCCTTGTCAAACGGAAAACATCATGGGTCCTTTAATGGCCATGATTTATGCGAATCGATCATTAATCTTCTTTAATGGCCATGATTTATGCGAATCGATCAAAACAAAGAATTCAAAGAAGACTGTTAAGAATTATAAATGAACTTATTTAGTTATTTATTAAGTGTGATGATAGTGTATTGTTTAATGGTTTTAAGGAACGGATCGGAGGGGTGATCGAACTGGTCTGCATCAGTTCGTTTTGAAGTGGTTCGACTGGCCGGTTCATCCTGGTTCGGTGTTTGGACCGGAAAGATGGTCGGACATGATTTTTTTTAATTTTATTTTTTGGATTTTAATGGGTAAAAAAGAATAAATTGATGGGTTAGATATAAGATTATTGTTAAGTTTTATATATAACTATAAAATATACGTATAAATTACTCATATTGAATTTTATATATATATATATATATATATATATATATATATATATATATATATATATATATATATATATATATATATATATATATATAACTATATATATAATAAAAAAATCAAATAAAAACCATCATTTTAATTGAAAACTATAAAAACTACTTCTCAAATTATCTCTATTTATTTTATTTTTAATTTTCTTCAAAGAGCACTTTAGTAAATTTATATATAATTGTTTTTGGAAAATATTAAAATTTTTGAATTCTTATCTCATCCCAGAAGTTTTTCATCTTTTAAATTCATAGATTCCTGTCATATCAGCAAAGCCTAAACACCCCTTTTGATCCTATCCAATATCCATTCCACCTAACAATAACTCGATCGACCCTCTTGATTCCGAACACCATATTTCATTCGCTGTCAAACTCAGGACCATCGCCTTATCCGCAGATCCCCTTTTGAGTCGCAAACCAACTGTTCGGCGCTTTTGTTTCAGCTGTAGTGCTGCTAGTTTGTTATTCTTCATGTTAGTGAAATCATAGTGATTATTCATATAGTCAATTGATATAATGGTAAAAAGGATATATAGTTTGTGGTTCAACTAATTTTGGATTTTAAATCCACCGTCATACAGGTGGCTTCATTGCCAAGGATTGAGTATATTCAATTCATATATAGGATACTATGTTAGTGCTTATGTATTACATAAGTGAAAAAAATAAAACATGTTGAAATCATTAGTTTTATTAATATTTTATTTTTCAGATGTTATTAGCTATTGGTGAAATAAAAATATAATATATATCTAAAAATTATATTACGATATATTTAAAGATAAAATATGTCTGAAAACATATAATTTAGTATGTAGTAATAAGTTATTAAAATAAAAACATTTATATATTAGATGTTTGATAGTTTAATTTTCTTATTTAAAATAATTATCATTTAATATAAGAGAAACAAAAAACACAAATATAGATATGCTTGTTTTAACATATTTTAGTAAGAAAAAAAAGTCAAATTAAATTGTTGTTAGAATTTTCGTATTTATTATGAGAGAGAGACGGAAAGTAAATTTTTTGATATGCTAGAATGATAAAACGTGCCATTTGAAATGCTACAATGATGACACTTGTTTCAAAAAAACTTTTTTTTATTATATGTTATAGATTACTTTTGATTATATTAAATTGAAACAATCAAATTTTTTTTTTTTTGTCTTATTTTTCTATTATTATTTTAAATATTGAGATTGCAGATGGAGCAAAAGATTTGTTTGATTTCTTTAAATCAACTTGGTTTGTTTCTAATAAAATATAGAATGCTAACTATATGTTCATCTTTTTGTAGTGATGATAAACCCAAGATGGTGACGATGACATGTGGAATAAGATGATGCATCAAAGATGATAATGAGTTGAGCAATCATCAAATCGTCTAGTTTTGAATACAAAAAACACCATGAACATAGACAAACACTATTATTACATACACGTAACAGTGTTGTTACATATACATAATACTGTTGTTACATATATGTAACACTATTGCTATTCATAAATACATCTGTTTGTTTATTTAGTTTATGATTTTGTGTAGTGATGATTAATTGCAATTGCACAATTAATGGCGTTTATAATTTCACTTACTGTATTTCTTTTATTTTATATGTGTTTTTGACATAGTTGTTGATTAGTTAGCTACGTATACGTAACTAAATGGCACCAAAACATTTGAATTTGGATCATGTATACATAACATAACTTGTTTTAATTTTTTATAGTAAATTAAAATAGAACAAGGAGAGAGAAGAAAGGATTAGGAGAGAGAAACGTTGATTTTAACTTTAACTAAAATACTCTTAATTATTAAAAAGGTGTGAATATTAAGACACCCTAAAATTATAAATCAACACCCCGGATTTTTATACGGGTCGTATAGCATCATACGCAACGTATGGGAGGGGGGGGGGGGTCGTATAGCCCTACACAGGGTGTATAACCTCTCTGATAGCCCCCTGAATTTTTCCTCGAAGTCAGTGTCAAAATTTGTTATACGTGTCGTATAGCCCTATATGTGTCGTATAGGGAGTCGTATAAGGCTATATGGGTCGTATAGCCCTCTGACTGCCCCTAAATTTTCCTCGTTTTCAGTGTTTTCGACCATATACGCCGCGTATGGGCCCATACGCAACGTATAGGCGGGTGTCGATTTATCCAATGGTATGTCTTAATATTAGAACCCTTATTAAAATCTTGTCATTTAAACTTCATAATAATACCACAATTAATATAAGTTATTGATTAAAGATGATCAATGGTTATATGTTTTTTATTGTTTTTAATTATAATATAGTTTTCAAGGGATCTCTCCCCATATATAATATCATATATATATATAATTATAACATCATTCGGTTCTTAGATCCATTCTGACTAGTGGACCAATAAGAAGTTCGATCTGACGTCCGATCTATTTCTGAAAAAATTAATTGTTTAGGTAAAAAAATAAGAAAAGACGAAGGGAATTAATTAAAATTGTCAAAGTTGACCTAAGTTTTTTTCAAAATGGTTGAATTTTTGTTTACAAGTCTCATGATCATGCATAATTCATCCAATCTTATCCTTTCATTTCACATATTTTCAACCTGCAGGTTAAGTCGGCACGTTGGACACTAAAATAAATTAACTTCTACACGCGGAGGATTCTAGAACATTACATATGTAAAATTAAAGACTGAGCTAGCCCGCAACTTAATCAACAAGTTATGAGTGAAAACCTACAAACTTAATCAAGAAATTATAGGCTAGTGCCTGCATGATTTATCATTAATTTATGCTCTACAACACGCAAGTTTAATCCACAAATTATGGGCTAAAGCTACGCGAGACGTGTGATTTTGTAACTGCAACCTATATGCAAATGATCACACGACTTTGGTATCACCCATGTATATTAACCACACAAGATACAAGAAAAATAATCACACATATTATTTGTTAAATTATGCAAAAATAAAATGCTTATCTCACTATTACCAGACTACCTTCGGACTCAAGCTCGGCTCGATTCGATCTTTTTTCGAGCATCCCGAGTAGCTTTCGAGTCGATCCCAAGTAGCTTACAAGCCGGTTTAACTTGTTTACACTCCTAACCAGAACACTTCACATGCTTCGCAAATGTTTTAGCTTGGCGGTTTATCCCACCATCATGTGTGTGTACGTTAACTTAAAATTTTAAACTCTTTATGACATCCAGTTTTTGAAACAAGTCCGGCCAGCGAAACCAGTAAAACGGCAAGTTCGACAACCAGCCCGGTTTTGAAAACGTCGGATTTCATTACTATCTGATGTAATAATAAGAGGCAAGTAGTTTGAATGTTTATCATTTCTCAATTATTTGAAAATACTTATAAATAAGAGTGAAATTGTTATAAAAAGTAACCAAAGATCTACAAGTTTGACAATATCAGATGTGACCATATACCTCTAATAAAACAAAAATGAAACTTCAATTTTATAAAATAAAAGAAAACTTTTAAGAAAAGCAAATTGTATTTAGATACGTAGTGTATTAAAATTGTATTATCACTCACATATTTAGATGCATTTAATATTTCATCCAACCAACAAAAGAAAAGGCATGGCAGCTTTATACATGACCATTTTAGTTAAGCTTTTTAGTTTACTGCTGGTTATTGCGGTCAACAACAATCTGGGTAACATTTGTGCAAGAATCTACAAATGCTGTCTAACCCTAACCAGCTAATAACATTCTCCAACAGTTCCAGTCAAACCTAGATTATATTGATTCCTGTAATCATATTTAACATATTAATCATCTATATTAATTATCTATATACTGAAAGAAAATGGATTTGAAAAAAAATAAGAGTTTTTTGCACGTCAACATCTTGGTTTTAAAAAGCATGCCTCAGAGGCAAAGCGCACAAGGCGATCTGAAAAACGCCTTAGGGCCTTAAGGCCCCCCTTCATGCACATTTGGGTCAAAGTTGGTCAAAAGTAGGGTTTGTAGGAGGCTATACGTAAAAACGAACAGAAAGACAAAGAGACTACTAATGGTTTACTTGATAAGCAGGCTGATTTGTAAAACAGACGAGAGATACAATTTGTGGTTGTATAGAGAGCAAAGCCTCGTGTCCATGAAGCTCTCGCCTCACTACCTGACTTCTGGGACCTAAACGCCTCAAAACACATCATACTTTTAAAACCAAGGTCAGGCTGTCAGCATAGACCGTTCTAACAAATACAAAACGGCCCATATCGAATCAAAGATGCTATGACGGTTTGACCCACATGAATATTACCCATTATGACCGAAACCCACTATGACCCGTTACCATACACAAAAATGAACGTTAAAGAACTAACAGTCAGTCTTTAGATTTTAGAATTCTGCCAAAAGTGGTAGCATTAGATACATGTTTACAGGTACAGAAGGCACAAAATCCATATTTGTTTGAAAAGTAGCACCAGTTGTTGAGAGTGGTAGCATGGAAGTGATAATAAATGCATTCTAACATACAATGGCATTGACACTGTTAAAAGAAACTGTCATCATACCTGCAATCAGTTACTGTTGCAGTATATGAAGCACACTTGATCAGATTCATTGTTGAAATTACTTATATTGCTTCACTACTAGTACATCATGCACCACAACTTGTATCTTCATCCACTGCAAGATCCAAGAATCTGGAACAAATTAAATTACAACAAACTCCTCCAGACAGAATTTCTAACACGAACCCGGGCCCTGCTGACATTCATTAAATTAAAAATGGCAATATTTAATAATACTTCAGGAGTTCCACTGCTCCAGCAAGTTTAAAACCAGTTCTACCCAGCCCGTATTTCATGCAACCGGCCCATCCCCAAGTCTTACAACCCTTGATGATCAGAAAGATATCATCACAAGTAGTAAAAACCTCAAGAACAAAACCACATTTTCCTGCCTTTGCTACGAAAAGGTAAAATATTCATTCATTAACGCATTAATGCAGCACAACAAATCTTATTTATTCCTACAAACTATCACCATTGCCATTACAACCACAATCTAACCAACATGAAGAGATCATTTTTCAGCTGCAAGGGTCTAGCAGCCATTTTCCTCTGTTTCCTGATTGCAACGATGAAAGCAGAAGAAATCTCTACTAAAAGTCATGCAGAAGGCAATGCTAACAATCACCATCATCGTAAAAGGCACAATTCTTTCTGTTTCAGGTGCCAATTATTCTACAATGACCCACTACCACCACCTATCTTATCTGAAAAGATTGACACAAAATTCAACATAGAAAAGCGATATGTTCCAGGTGGACCGAACCCTCTTCATAACTGAAACTTATGTTAATTTAAGCTAATGGTTATATTATGCATTGCTTTTGTTGTTTTTCTCAAGGTCATTGTGCAACTTAGTGGGCTGAAGCTTAGAAGCATTCAAGAGCTTTTACAATGTATTAGTCGATTCTTAGTGATTTCCTATTTGTGATTCTTGACTTGTTTGGCTATAAGAAACATAATCTCCTATCTCCTACTGTGTCTAACTACAATGATCATCACAAAACATCTTTATTCACTTTAGCAAACTATCATCACTTCTTGCATCATCTAATAGAAATAGGGCAATAACACAATGTCTTAAATATCAACAAGTTCACTCATACATGTATCTCTCCTTGATTAGAATCATCATAGGTTGAAGTTAATAGCTTTTGTTCATAAATACATAAACATATTACAGAGTATACAAAATTAGTGTTCTAAACAATCTCAGAAACAATCAGAACTTCACTAGAAATTATATTAATGGATAATTAAACAATTTCCAGAACGTTACGTGCATGGTAAACACCAAATTATTAATCCAAATCAGACCTCAAAACTACAATACGTCACTTCGAACCTCAATCAACTATTTCAACAATCGAACGAGTTTTTTACCAAACCCTAACAACAACAAAAACAACAGATACCGTTTGAAGAAATCAATGCTTGAGATCCATGATGCTCTTGATGTTGGGAGCGTAGAGCGAATAAACGACAGATTGTCGATTGACGACATGAAGCTGAGATTTGCCGTCGGAGAAGGCGGCGGCGATGGATGAGGGTTCCGATAAGGTTTTGTTGTGATGAAATGAGTGGATTGTACGGCGTTTGGTGTACTCTCTGATGTTGTAGTCGGAGAACTGACGAGATGACCGGAGAAGTGACCGGAAAAGGGAGATGATATCCGTCCGAGATGGCGTTGCCATTTTTTCCTATGATGGGGCGAAGGGTTTTCGTGAGGGTTTCTGTGTTTATTAGGCTGTCCACAACGTTAAACAGCGCCCTTCCCACAAACAATCCCAGTCAGCATGTCACATCGGTTTTCCGCTAACTTTCATCCATTCTTTTCACAATCAACTTTTACCTTCAACATCATCATTCCCACAAACAGCTATTAAAGATCCATAAAAAACAAAACAATACACATTTTGTGACGTGAACCCCACAAAATGCATCCATGGAATGCCCTTGGAGAAGGGTGGGTGAAGGACGGATGGGTGTGCACAACGCAACGCTTCCGAAAGGCGGTGCTTTGTGCGTTGTGCGTTGTGGACAGTCTTATTCTTTATCTTAATCAAGTGATTGCATTTTACTATTTTAGGATTTTTAATATTTTATTAATTATTAATATGTTATCTCTAAATCGATCATAGATAAAATGCGTGTTACGTGATTTTTTTAACGGCAAAACGAAGCTAACATATTATTAACCAACATGGTAAAACCTAGTGGAGATACAATTCATGCAAAATTAAACCAGGCCAAAATTAACTAGTTTGCTGTCTTGTATAAAACACTAATTTATACCCCGTGTAATACACGGATTTAATTAATAAAATATTAAATAGTTTATAACAAAAATTATAAAATGATATTTTTAAATAAAATATGATTAAGTTACTTATAAATAAATAATTCAAGTAAAACAACAATAATAGCATCTTAAACTTTTGTTTTATGAGTTTTTTTTTTACATTTTATTTTTTTAATATAAAATTTTATTTTTTAATCACCCATAAAATAAAAAAATTGGTTTTTAAAAA
This sequence comes from Flaveria robusta, assembly GCA_025506415.1. NCBI lineage: Eukaryota > Viridiplantae > Streptophyta > Magnoliopsida > Asterales > Asteraceae > Flaveria > Flaveria robusta. Next base: position 8,741,192 of record CM046474.1, read on the forward strand.
AGTTATAATTTCTAGGAAAGTTTTTTGTTTAAGAAAATTTCTATATCTTATATTTTTTTAAAGTTTGTTTGTTTTATATATAAAAATCTAGTTTATAATTTTTACAATATCTTTTAATTTGGAAATATTTTAAATAATAAAATTACTATTTATTATTATCATTTATTATGAGAGAGATGCGTGAAAATTAATATGAGAAAGCATAATATGTCGACGCGTGACGCCTTAAAATATTTTTTTATTATAATAGATAGATTCTATGTAGAAACTCATTCATCTCTCCCAATTTATTTCCCGTTTCCTTGATTTGAAAATCCACCAGATATTTTAATGGTTTATAGAGTCTTATAATGGGTAAGTTTTAAAATTATGTTGAGTGATTCAAATGTTGTATTTTATTTAATCATAGCTTTTAATGGTTTAGCATAATACTGTCAAACAACCCCTAAGCAGTGTTTTGGTTATAGTATTTTTCTATGGTTTTACATTCCCGTAACAAAATGGTATTGCAATGTTAGTTTTTTCATGATTTTACGTCCTCAATGTTTCATCTTTTTTATACAATGTCTTGAGTGTTAGCAATTAAGGACGTTCAGGATCTGTTTTCTTATACAAAGAACGTTCCTTTAATGTACGCATATGCGGAAATTTTTTAGCGTTTATTTTTTCACAGTTTTATGATCCCGTCGCAACGCGGAATTTATTCAATTAAAAAGTATAAATTGCATAAAAGTACATCTTAAGTGCATGACTATTTCAAAAAATGTATGCTGGGTTTTATATAGTTACATATTAACTAAGTGAATACATTGAACATATTAGTATTCTACACAGCCAAGTTGATAAAAGTTTAATCACTAGATCTATTCATCCACCTTAATCTCAATTCATTGCTAATGTTGCATGGAAAAAATTTTACGAGTGTTGATGTATAAATAATAAATCACATGTAATAAAGAAAATTATGAAAACTTACGAGAGGACGAAGGTTCAACTTCAAGTGAGAATCATTTATCAATCATGAATTAAATAATTATATTTTACTCATTAGGTTATATTATAAGAGGTGTTCTAGATGTTTTATGTTCTGTCTTACTTATGAATCACGAATGTTTTCTTATTCTGTTGTTTCAAAGATTAAAGTTTAATAAAATGCTTCATTAAGTTCTTATTTATTTATTTAGTACATCTCATTCGAACATAAATTTTGTTAATGGTTAATATATTAACATCTTAATATATAATAAAAGAAAATAGGTTTTGCCACATGACAAGATTTTAGCTAATGCATTGTCAAATGACATATTCACAACATACAAATAACATGTGTCATTTTATTAGCCATATGATTTTAAAAGTAAATTCTTAAATAATATTTCATGTCTAATTAACCAAAATTTCAAAATTAGATTTTAAAATTTAATAATTGAAACAAAAAATTTAAAAACTTCAAATTTTTAAATTTCAAATTCAATCTGCAATTTAATCTAAGATTTTATGAAAAAGTTTTTAGATATTTATAAACATTAATATTGTTTTATATGTATTTAATTCTTTCATTTAATTTATATGTATACACATTTATTTAATCGACATTCGCATGTGTATATATTTAAGACTTATTAATATTATCCGATAGTTTATGGTTTCTATTTATTTTAAAGAGTATATTACATGAATGGTTCTTGTAATTTGGTAAAAAAAATTAAATTTGGTTCTTAAACTTTTAAAATTTCAAATATAGTCTCAAATATTATATTTATCTACCATTGGTTATTATTCTGTAAGTTTAGTTACTAATGTTAATTTTTCAAAATGATTATTTTACCTACAAAGATAATCAATGTAAATTACTTTTTATTTAAATAAAAATTATTTTTTAAAATATCATTTTTAGATTGTTCAGGTTTTTAAAAGTTTCTCTAAAGATATTGAATTTTTAAATGTCACTCTTAAAACTTACTAATTTTTTAAAGATACTTTTTAAAGGAATTATTGTCTTTCTTAAAACCATTACGTTTTTTAAATTTAATTTTTGTAATTTTTTATTTTCTGAATATATTTTAAAAAAAATTTTAAAATGCCATTTGAAAATTAATTGTTTCTAAAAACTATGTTTAAAAAAGTGGTTGTTTTTTAATGATGCTTTAAAATATAAATGGTTTAAGAAAAACTTTAGAAAACCAAATAGTTTTATAAAAATATTTAAAACATCAAACGGTATTAAGAACAACAATTCAAAATGGACGGCTTAAACACGTTAAAAAGCAAACATTATATAAAATAGAATATTTTTAAAAAATTTATTCTTGTATTTAAAATGTATTTTATTATATAATAAATATATTAATAATAAAATAATAATAATATTAAACATTAATAAACTTTTGAAAAACAAGAATATAAAGCTTTTCTTAGTAAAAATAATAAAATAGTTTTAAAGGTAAATTAAATTGATGGTCCGACACGGGTAAAATGTCAATTTTATAAATTTTAATATAATTAATTGTTAACTTGGGACCATAGATGAAAAAAAAATATTAGAAATAATATTCAGAATTTTTAAACTTTAAATACTTTTAAAATTTTTACATAACATAAGAACCATGCATGTAAGTTATTTTATTTTAAATTTAACTTTTTCAACCCGTGTAACACACTGGTGTTTAGGCTAGTTCATTATGAAATCATATACCTAAAATAAAAATCTGACAATTTTATAAAACAGCATAGGTTGTTAACTTAGAATGATTTGAATTCATAGGAACACCTTTATATCAGTTCAACAAGTTCTAATTTTATTCGAACCCTACTCAAAATTATTAATGTATGACTTGACACGTTTCATCACTTAATCAAAGGGTTATCATTTCAGATCCTACCAAAGTTAACATCTCAGTCCGCTTAAAACTAAAATAAGAATGTGTGAAGTAATTAAGCTCAACTCATCAACCTATATACAAAATGTTAACATGTATACAACTTCATTCAAATCCATTTGTAACACATTTATCATTTTAGATAAACATACTACACGAGTCGTGTTTCTAGTTACATGATCTCTGCATTTTGGTCAAAGATGATGTTTTGAATACAAATGAATATATGCATTGTAGATAAGTTTCAATTTGAACATACAAGTCATATTCAAATTCAGTTTATTTCCAAGATTATTGTATAAGGGAGCATAATTATAAGTTGTTTTTGTTATTTCAATATTATTGTTCTTGGAGTCTGGGTTGGTGAAAATAATATATTAATTAAAAGATTCTACAATATTCGTTATCCATAGACATTTTCTTAACAACTCCTAGATATTTTTATAATAAACTAACTTTAGTAACCCGTGTATTACACATGTCAAATAAATAAAATAATAAATATAATAAATATTTATTAATTAAAAATAATATTTTAAGATAAGATATAATTAAAATTACGTATGAGTAATAAAAATAAGTAAAAGAACAATAATATCGATTTTTAAAATTCTTTTTGTGTTTTTAAAAAAATAAATTAAACAATTTGTTAAAACAAACCATTTAAAAAAATGTCATTGTTAAAAATTTTCTTACTATAACTTCCAATTTTAATTAATTTTTGTTTATAAAAATTTTACATTTTAAAAAAACTAATTTTAAAGTATCCGTATTTTTAAAAAAAGTTTGACATTTTAGAAAAATTTCTTTTTGTAAAAGTTTGTTTCTTTATAAATAACATTAATAAAAAGATCTATTTCTTAATTTATTAAAATATTATTATTGATCTAAAAAAGAATTAACTAATATTATTAGTAATTAATGTAGTTATTTAATAGCAGAGAGAAGCGAGAAAATTTTGATTAAAATGAATGTGGTGCTGACACGTGTCACCCCTAGTTACCTTTTTTATTAGATTAGAGAGATACCCCCAACATGCATCTTACAAGTACGGATGTGTAAAAAAATCTAAAATTGAAACTGATTTTGAATTATCTGAAATTCCGAATCCAAAGTATCCGAGAATTCTGGATATCTACATTTTCAGATTTATAGTTTTTGAGAAAAATATTGGATATTTCAAAAATCAAAATTATTCAAAATATTTTTCTAAAAACTATTAAATAATAGATATTAATTAAGAATTTTTATTATTTCATATATTTTTCATAAAAAAATTCAAATATCCAAAAGAATATTTAATAAAAACTATTAAATTTATATAAAATTTATTATATAATCAATCTTTTTAGAATTTAAATGTCCGTCAGAATCCAAATCCACAATTTCAAATTCATATTGGAACATTAAAATCCACTATTTGAAATTTCAAAATATTCAAATGTAAACACTCTACCTACAATATTGGAATCAAACTTTTTAATTGTAACACATATCACTTTAACCAATCAGAACATTCACTACCACAGTTGAGTGCCCGTATCTTTCTACTATAATAAAAAAATATCTATGAGGACACGTGACAGAATCATATTAATTCTAATCAAAATTTTCCCGCTTTTCTCTCCTATTAAATGTCTACATTAATTACTAATAATATTATTTAATTATTTTTAGATCTAAAATAGTTTTGTAAGTAATTTAAAAAATAAATCTTTTTATTAGTGTTATTTCTAAATATACAAATTTTATAATATAAAAAACTTTTCAACAACATGAAACTTTTTTAAATATATTCTTTTATAACGATTTGTTTTGAAACAAAATATTTAATTTATTTTTGAGAAAAAACAAAGAAAAGTTTTAAAATAAAAGTTTAAAAAATTAATATAATTTTTTATTACTTATAGTCCTTAATCATATATCATATATTATATTAGAATATAATTTTAAAATTAATAAATTTTTATTCTATTAAATATATCATTTAATCAACCAGTGTATACACGGGTTTACTAAAGCTAGTACAACAAATAAACGATTTGATGATTGAGAAAGAGGTGTAATGAAACAATCTTTCAAATGCTTCAAGGTGTTTCATACCAGTTGCAAGATGACCAAAAATACATGCATTGAAACATAAAGAACTAGATAGCCACCAAAAAACATAACTAACCAGTCATATTAATGTTCAAGAGTATGCATACTCAAATATTCTGATACAAAAGTTCATATAAGTGGGTTCGACGAATTTCACATTTCAGGATGCAAAAGGGTCGCAAGAACCCTAATTGATGATCTCCCTAACCAGCCAATCGAGACTTGGGTATGCAAAATACAAAACAAGAAAAGATGGAACCGCGAACAGAATTGTAATGAGAATGTACATGGCTAATATAATGGTGCTTGCAGGTATGGCGTATAGAACAATGAGAAGAAACATAAAGACCAATGGAAACTTAGCCGTTAAGTGTACAAAAAAGATCAGCGATTTACGTAGAGACAAGTGAAGTCTTTCAGTGTTGAAATTTGTGGCACGTGAATCTTGATTATGATCCGGCTCAAGGGTACATGGGCCAATCCTGGTGTTAGGTCGGGTGGTCTGATTAGTGGTCCAACCACAGTTCCATGACCAAGAAGACACAGGTAGATGGTCTCCACAGGAAGATGAATGAGACTTGGTTCTATCACCATGCATACTCTCAACCATCCAAAGAAGAAAGTAATTCTTTTTAGGGAATTTTAAATTCCCTTTGTAAATGAGCCGGAATGATAATAGGTTGCACCATGGGCACGATATGAAAAACGGGAGCTGAATTGGAAGAGTTGGTAGTTTGACAACGGCCCATTGGAGGCTGAGAACACAGTTCTTGCAGAGGGTGTGACCACACCATAACACATAAGGCACGTTTTCTACAATATTAAAGGATTCCCAGCAAATCGGGCACTCAAAACCTTCATCTCCACTGTTTGTTTCTGAGATCTCATCATCTGAACAGTCGTTTGAAATGTTTTTTAGCGCAGAAGTACCAGGAATAGAGTTTGAAGCAAAACCCCACATGTTGAACACGAAAGTTTTATTCCCAAAAGCACCGCTTGGTCATATCCATGCCTGCAATGTAGAAAAAGTTCATAACTTTACTTAAATGAGTAACATGAGAAATTAGAAGGAACACATACACATAAGTTAGCAACCCCTCTAAAAGATTCAAGTTAAGTGCAAATGAGAAGTGAAAACAGGTTCAAGATAAATACTAAAAAAGGCCCAAATAGAACAACACAAAGAACATTATTTGGAGCCAAAATAAATGCAAAACATAGCTAATAGTCAAATTAAGCACCAAAAAGTTGCTCATATCCATGCCTACAAATTAGGAAAACTACATAACTTTACTTAAATGACAACATGAAAATAAGAAGGAACACATAAGCATGAGTTAGTGACCCCCTATAAGATTGACTCTAAATGAGAACGAAAAGATAAAACAAGTCCACAATATATACTTGAAAAAAGCTCAAAGAACAATACTAAGAACATTACTCAGAGCCAAAACATCGATAGGTTAGTCAAATTTAATAATGCCAAATTGCTAATGGTCAAATTAAGCACCTAAATATTGAAAAACTTGTTTAAGACTCACCTAATAATGCTAATGACAACATGAAAATTAAGAAGGAACACATAAGCATAAGCTAGCAGCCCCCCTATAAGATTCACTTTAAATGCCAACGAAAAGTGAAAACAAGTTCAATGATATATATATATATATATATATATATTTAGAAAAAGCCCATATAAAATGATACAAAGAAGTGAAGAACATTACTTGGAGCCAAAACATCAATAGGTTAATCAAATTTAATAATGCTAGATATTGCTAATAGTCAAATTAAGCACCTAATTATTGAAAACTTGTAAAAGGCTCACCTAATATTGCTTTGGAATTACATGAGATGGACATAAACAATTCAGCTAAATAGTGACAGAATTAAACACATGAAGAAAAAAAGCCTATCAAACAATCGACCACCTCATTAAAAAAAATTTCAAGATTCTTATAACGCATCATACATCTTCTGTATGATCAAACTGACACCACTGAAAGTCTAATAAACCACGTCATGAAGTTTAAATACTCTTTCGCGAATCATACATCTTGTACTATCAAATTTCCCGTCACTACTCCATGGCTTTTTGCATGATTCTAAACTAAAATGTGAGTTCCATGCTTGGAAAATATTCCCTTCACTTTGTTTCATACTCTTCCATGATTACAATCAATAAACAATGCAACAAACAAGCATCAAGAGTCCCACACGAAAGATCAAATGTTCAAAAACTGTAACATTTTCTTCTTTCAGCAATTGATCAGATCAAAGTATATAGACTGTATCTGAAACATAGCATTCATCGAAATCATACATAAATGTTGAAATTTTGGCTTCAAACTTGGCAAAATAGTTAATACCAATTGATCAGATCAAAGTACATAGACTGTATATGAAACTTATCAATCATCGAAAACACACAAAAATCGGGGGAAATTGCAGTTATCCCCGTTACAACATCTCAAATCGGTGAAACATCAACGAAACGAACGAATAACACATTACGTTAACCACTAAAACACGCTAAATATCAGCTATCAATAACATTTCCGTCTGAAATCGATATTAACAACAATCAGACATAAAAGTCAAACTAATTGGCATCAAATAAGCTAATAAGAACCCTAATTTTGTTCAAATTAAAGGAATTACAGAGAATGTTTACCTAATAAGATGAAGATCGATGAGAGCGCCGGAGGCAGAGATCCATTTTCACACACATTTTCACACACACAGTGAGTGGGTGTTTCTCTCTCTAGAAAAGGTGAGATTTAGAGAGAGAGAACATCGGCGAAAAGATATTAGCTTGCTACCACATGCATACAAGCGAGAGGATCAAAATGATCTGGTAAATCGCGGTTCACTGGAGTTAACTTGCACTATCGCTGTAATCTGTAAGGGTCGACTTGGGCTGGGCTTACATTTTGACCCATTTCATATTTCATAGTAGTTGGAAAGGGGGTGAAAAAGCCAGGAACCGGAGTCCGGAAATCCGGAATCGCTTACCCGAACCAGTTTGCAACTAGCACCTGCATGTAGGGCTGTTCACGAGTCGAGCCGAATAGAGCGGTCTTTACTCGTGCTTGGCTCGTTTCCAAACCGAACTAAGCCGATCGGCTCGTTTACAACCGAGCGGAAAATCGAACGAGCATTATTCGAGCGTTAATTTTTCGATCGATCGTCAAGCGGCAAACAATTTGTACAACTCAACTATCTAGTGTGTCATCCGATTTATATTGCAATGAGAGACGATGATAATGTTGGGTCTTTATGTTTTAATGATTTAAGATTCAATCACATTTCAGAATGGAACCAGCCAAAAACCGCTTAAACCAAAAAACAAACTAGTTAAAAAAATAAATTTAAAACAGAAACTTCAACAACCTAAAATTGAATGGAATGGTTTTCAATTGTAATCTATTTGAAACTGGAAACAGTTTGAAAAAAACCCGGTTTTGTATTCCTATAGTTGTAACTACTTGTCGTCTTGAAAAAATATATTAGGTTATAATAGTGTGTTGTTTGTCCTCTGTAAAAATAATGTACGTTTAAATCCTTGGAGGTGTATGATAGGTTGTACTTAGGTGTAAGAAAATTATTGTTAAGAAAAAACCAATAAAATCTTTGATAGACTTGTAAATTTGTAATGTAATGGTATATTATGTGTACATAATGGGGTTATTTAAACTTATGTGAACTTATGAAATGGTTTGTAATTTCGTATGTGAAATTTCCTTATGCAAGGTACTATTGTTTCACGTCTGCATTATTACATTTTTTCACTGGTCTATAAAACCAGTATTGTGTATAATCATGCATGTCACTTTCAGTTTTTTTAAGTTTATACTAATATTCACAGTCTGATTAAATACTGAAAGGATGATACTTATATCAAATATAGTTTTTTTCTGATAGCCAACCCATTGGCAATTCAAAACCATAAACTGTTGAGCTAATCATTGGTACAATCAGGTCAGAAATAGAAACACATGGGTCGGATCAACCACAACCGGCGTTGCGCCTGGATCAAGTTTGATCCGTGAAGACACCCACAAATTAATGGAACAACCATCCATGCAACCATACCTTCACCCACGTTCCTTTTAAGTGTTGTCTTTAACACATGTTCTTTGTGTAGTTTTTATATGTTTTCACTAGTTGTACTTCATGCATTTTTAGTAGTACTTTAGTTGTCATATTCCCTAAAGACTAGGATAGGTTAGTGGCTAGTTTAGTAGTAGTTGTTAAATTTTATTTAGGCAAATTGGATTTTAATAATCCAAACTATTAACTATTGGCTTGATAATAATCCAAACTATTAATTTGGCTAGTAACACTTTCAATTTTTACTTTTATAATCAACAATACTCCAAGTGGCATAATTTTCAAAATTTTACGCTCGATTTGTATCCATTTTAGTCTCAATTTAGCTTAAAATGTTTCTTCATTTCGTTCATAATTATTGTTGCAAACCGAATCGAGTCCAAATCAAACGTAAAAAAATGAAAATTATCTCACTGGACTGTTATTGGTAATAAAAGTGAAAGTTGAGAGTGTTAACGGCCAAATTGATAGTATGGATTATTATCGGCCAATATGTAATAGTTTAGATTATTAAAATCCAATTTGCTTTTTATTAATGTATTGAACCTAAAAGGACAGTGAGTTTATAAATGTTTTCTTTGTGATTGATTTATCTCTAAAAGAAGTTAAATTGATTTTGGTCTATGCTAGCTCAATTTTGACATATTGGATGGTGTTGATTATTTAAAGAGAGTGGTTTATCTGTATTTTTAACATATTCGATAAATACCTTCTAAGAACATCCATAACCGACCCAAGATCCGCCTTCACATTCACCGTTGGATTAGCCAATCTGCAAGCCATTTTCGGGATTGCTTTAGAGTGTGTGTGGCCTCATGACCATGTTTATACGTATAAAAATTAGCTAGTGACAAGTGGAACATGGAAGACAGAATAGCATTGATCCATATGAATATATGATTCAAAACAAGAACTTTCAAAAGGCATGATGTTGATCATGAATAAACATAAAGCTAGGGAACAAACCGACACCCAAACACGATAGTTTCTACTTTTTACCATAATTTTTGGTCCATTTTCAAGATGATTTCCTAAAATAAAGGATTAGCAACTCACCAGAGGAAACAAAAAAGCCAAAGTAACATTTGTATGCTGCAAAAACAAGAATCTTGATATAAAACTAGGAAACAGAACTAAAAATGAATCATATTGAATATTCATTGTTGGTACATATATAACCCCTTTTCTCAATTTCTCTAGTTTGTCATTGTTAGACTATTATGCATTTAACTGTAATTATCATAGTCTAGAATAGTAGAATGTATCTACATGTAATATCAGACTTTCATGAAGCCTTTAATATACACACAATTAATATACAATCCACTTCATGCTTTATCCATGACATCTTTAAAATATAACAAGACATGGCCCACAAAATAAAGATAGTAAATGATAGAAACTAGTTTAGGAAAGGGTGCTTTTTGCATTCTTGACAAGATCAAGTCACAAACAGTAAACTCATAATAGCATTCCATATGATTCGAGACAAAAAAGACCTTAAAAAGATCGACTATCGATGATCAAAAGATACATAAACAACGACATTAAAAGATATAAGCTTTTATTCTTACATATATATCCTCCCATCAAGTAACCAAGACTTATGGTTCACGAACCAGACATGACTCACAAACTGAAAATGTAAGTCGACGGGACTAATCAAGAAGAGGGTACTTTTGCGCATTCTTGACAATCTTGGAGAGAGCAGCTTGGCCAAGATCAAGGCCACAAACATCAGCAAGCTGCACCAAATACAACAAAACATCAGAGATTTCTTCCTCTAAATGCTTTTTGTCATCATTGCTCCAATTTGGTAACCCTCTTTCCACTTCTCCTTTCCATTGGAATATCTCTGACAACTCTCCCACTTCCCCTACCTGCCATATGCATACATCAATCATCAGAATCTTTCGACTTGATTATGCGTTTAATTAGACCCTAAACTGACACTAAAAACACTACATAATAACTTCATTGTGGTCCTTAAAGTTCCCCTACCTGCCTTGCATACATCAATCATTTGAATTATTAGAAATAATTATGCGTTTAGACCTAAACCCTGAACCGTAAATAATCAAGTAGTAACTTACCAAAGCTAAGAGTAGATTTCTTGGGCTGTGGTATTTGTCCCAGTTCCTTACTTTAGCAAATTCTGCTACTTTATCTCTAAGTTCCTCTAGTGAAACATCCTTGAATTTTCTTGAAAACTTATTTGGGTTCTCCATCTTTAAACTTCTACAATAATGCTATGTGTTTTAGTTAACTTCAACACTCTATTTATAGACAAACTCAACAACTGCTAGCACGTGAGAGAAAGAGGATACCCCCTGTTTGTGTGAAGGGGGGGGGGGGGGGGGGGGGGATGGGGGGAGGGGTTGTGTTTGTTGTTTACTTGTCACTCCTAAAATCATTCATTAAGGACTATTAATTTAAAGTTGTTTTGGATTTATTTTAATTCACTTTCTTTATGAAAATCAAGTGAAATAAAGAATGTTTGCAAATCAAGCTTTATCTTTGGTTTTATGATTATTATTACTTCCCAAAATCATTCATTAAGGACTATCTATTATTCAATGTTTTCTGTATTAATTGTAATTCACTTTCTTTATAACAATCAATTAAGTGAAATAAAGAATTTTAATTTGCAAATCACTTTAGCTTTTATCTTTGGTTTTATAATTATTATTACTTCTCTGTCTAATACAGTAAACACTAGGGGTGGCAATCTCAAAACTTGAAATACGACACAAAAATAATCAGGGTTTAGCTTCAGGTTGAAAGAAAAGTAAACGGGATGACCCGCTGACAAGTTTAAGTTTAATGGATCTTTAAAAAAGGTTTAAATCCTTTTTGGAAGGGAATTTCTAAAAGAATTAAGGTTTAATATATTTAATTTTTCGATCTTGAATATGAGCCTATTCAGTTCTCTTCAATGCTCTCTTCCGCTAACTAGTGTTGAACCATTAATCATTTGACTTGTTTAGATAAACATGTTTCACGGGCCAAGTAAGATATACATTCTTTTAGTGTGTTTGGATTATGATTAATATCTTTAAAAAAAGATAAACATGTAGAGTTCAATTCAACCTATCAACCCGATACATTTGTCACCGAACTTGTGGTTACTTTTAATCCACTAAGTCAATTTGGGTGTCAACTGCACAAAGTATTACAAAGTCAACCATTATCATCATCATCATCAAGAAATAATTAAATAAAGTTTTGCTTTATCAAAAGCTCCAGGCTTATTTATCTCCATGCATCTACTTTCACCATCTAGCCCAAAACATATGTCCCATTTGTACATCAAATCCCTTTTTTTGGCATAATGCATCATAACTTGATAATATCTATATAAGTGTGTTTGTGTGTGTGTGTGACTGCTGTATATATAAGACAACTAGACAAGGGTAGGGCATGCTCAACTCAAACACTTTGAAAACAGAAGACATATGATCATTTCATGGATGCTGATCAGGATTTGCATCAAATATAATTCTGGATCTTGTGAAATTTTATATAATATTGGATATCTGATATGGACTACTAGAGGCTAATTATGCCTGTAAAAAGAAAGATTTACAAGATTTGGTTGGCTGATGATGATGATGATGATGATGATGATGATGATAGGTGATTGGATAATGCTCATTATTAGATCACATGGTTATTTACACTCCATAAGTTAATAGATAGGACATGTTGGAAATTTAGTTGAAAAAGTTACTAATAACTATGGTTACAAGTAATTTTATATATGAGATGTATAACTAATAATTTATAGCTTTGTGCTGTTTATGTTTCTCAATGAAATCAGATGAGCTTAAAATGGAGCCAAGGAGAATAAGTGTGTCATCAAAATCAAAATGGTTCTTGTTTGTTAGCAAACACCTACCTTAAAACTCTAATGTTTCCTCAAACTAGCGAGTTTAACTTCGACAGTATAACTATTGTTCATCTATCGACAAATTCAAATAGTCGTGAATTTTTTAAGGGAATTTTGAGTTATGTTTCATGTGTATAGCATATTTTTTAACAAAATAAAGAGATTATAAAAAAACATGTGTCGCATAGTTGTCTCAAATTAAATTAAAAAATCTACATAACATAAACATAAACGATAAATAAGTCATATAGATCCTTCATTTATTTATTTAAATATGTATTTATGAAGTCCCCTTTAGGAACTTTAGGTTATTCAATAACATTAGGTTTTCGGTTATAACTTCATTTTCAGAAAGTTGCCTAATGGCATGTATGTTTTAGGGTTATCCTCACACTCTAAACTATGAGTCGATCTCGACATCGATTCTGCCCGGAGGGCGGCTAATGCGGCCCTTCGCCTTTGCTTTTGTTCTTTCCACCCCTTTAGTTGCTCTTCGAGGGCGGCTTTTGCTTGCTCTGCCACCTCCGCTCGTGTTGCTGCTTGTTCAGCTCGTGTCCTAAATTCACTCACTCGCGTCATCGCGCTTTCCAACTCTTTTTTCAAGTTCTCAATTTCTTCTCGACTTTTGGCCTCCATTTGTGGTTCGACTTTCGCTTCTTCGGAATTCTTCACCAAGGTTTCATATTCTTCTAATGAAATTGTGATCTCGTTGACGGAATTTGCATCTTGAAATTGGATTTCTTCGTGTTCTGATTGTAATCTTTGGTTTTCCTTTTTAAGTTCTTGGGTTTCAATCGCCATTTGTTGAAGAGCAAAATAAGCAGCAGATTTTTCGCCTTTTGCTTTTAACTCGGCTGCTTCAGCAGCCGCGGTTTTTGATCTCTCTTTATGAATCTCGGCTTGCAGTAATGCTATTTCAACTTGCGCTTTATTCTCTCTATCGCGAATCTCATCCATTTCACTTCTCATTGCTTCTAGTTGAGTCAACTCGCTTTCGTCTCTAAGTTTGAGTTCCCCTCTCAACTGAGTCAACTCGCTCTCTAACAACTCAACGTATTTCACTTGAGCTTCCATTTCCTCCATTCGTTTCAAGGTCTCGAGTTTATCATTTGTGGCTTCCACAAGTTGTTTCTCAAGCACACAAAGCTCGGCTTCCGTCGACTTCAACATGGTCAACTCCTCAGCCATTTCTTGGACCTTGGATTCGAGCTCTAATACACGAATTTTCGCTTCTTTGCATTCATTAATGTATACATCTTTTTCGAATTCAGACGTTTTCAACAACATTTTGAGCTCGTCAACGGTCTTTTCGTGGTGATGTTGGCTAAGAAGGGCTTCTTTGTGGGCTGCATCCATTGCTTCAAGTTGAACCTTGCAATTCGCCAAGTCTCGTAGTATGACTTCGAGATCTTTCTCCCTCTCTACTTCCTGTTAAAAATCGATTGATGACCCGCGTGTCATTTCAAACAAATCACATCAAACCACCCGACAAAACAACACACTAAAACAATCAGGTTTTAGATTGTCACATCTAACACGTTTAACAAACATGTCATGTTTTGGTTAACCTATTTAACCTGTTTAGTTAAATAAATCTCTTTCAAGTTAACTCATTTACCTCATTCAACCCATCAACCCGCCGACCCATTTACGACCAATGTTTAATAACATTTTCTTATAAGGTCAACCTGTCGACCCGTTTATAACTAACGGATCTAGTACAACCCGTTTAAAACATGTTTACAACCCGTTTACAATCGAGATAGAAACTTACATCTTCACTACTACAACGATCTCTAATCTGAATGCATTTTTCCCCAAATCGAGAAACAGATGCTTTAACAGATTTAATCGGATCCGTATCAATCTCTCCCATACTTCTCCCCCAATTATTCAATCAATATGATTTCTGCAAGTCATGTGAGCAATCATTATCACATTCAACAATCACATGATTTGAATATCAGAATATGTATATGCTTCAGAGGGATAGATCATAGATTACCTGATAATACTTCGGAAAATGTCAATGGAAGCTGCTGATTGGGGGAAGATTGAACAAATAGGAGGAGTAAATGGTGTTCATACCATCGGGCTAATCGTTTCCAATTAGGGTTTGTTTGATTCCGATGAAATCGAAGAGAAATTCTTGCTGTTTTGTGTAGTATTGAAAAGTGTTGGTGATTATGATGAATGTATATACGTACAGTAACTATAGATACATACGTGTAAATGGTGAGATGGAGGGACGTATCGCCGTCCGCCGCCGCTTAGTGAACGCCGTCGGCCGGCGGGCCAGCTGTGTGGAGTATAACGATGGTGGAGATACCATAATATCATCGTTTTCTTTCGTCATTTTGTTAGTGGATAGAGTTTGACTTTATCGGATTATAGGTTATGTAATCTAAGGAAAACTTAAATTTGTTTTAGTAAAACACTTTCTTGTTTTTTTTTTATCTTAACATTGAAAAGGGGTTAGGGGTGTGTATAATTCGGTTGGCTCAAGAAACCCTACCTAAAAGCTTAAGAGGTTGTTTGGCAGCCTCTTAATCAGTCATCTAATGGTTCAGATGTCTGAATGGTTCAGTACTTAATGGTTCAGACTGTTTGTTTCACAAGTAAATGTTTGAATGGTTCAGACATTTGCCTCTGAATGGTTAAGCATTATACTAATGCTTAATGGTTAAAAGGTCTAATGTTGAATGGTTAAGACCTCTTATCTGAATTGGTCAGACATTTGCCTTTGAATAGTTAAGTGATATACTAGCTCTTAACAGTTCCGACCTCTTAATGGTTCAGCACTTAATGCTTCAGATCTCTTATTGGTTCAGTACTTAATCATTCAGATATTGCCAAACAACCCCTAATGCTGGATTATTTGATTAAAACGACTCATTCGACACACATGTAGTCTGTTTTTTGTCTTAGATTTGAAGCTGTTTTTGTTTTTGGTCTGGGCCGGACTGGTGAGGGTTGAACCCATTGTACACCCCTAGTGATAATTAATTAACAAGATACTCAAGAGATTAACTAGTAGTTTTGAATGAGAATAATGAATCAAGTAGGGGTGAATGGAAGGATCGAAACGAAAGTGTCGACTTTGTTATGGATTTTGTTTTATGGCGTTCCTAACAAGCGAACTTGGGATGAAGAGGGGTTAGGCAATGTGATTTGTTACGGTTGTTATTGTTTTTTATTGGAGTGGGACGGTTGGATATAGTTATGCAAGAAGGGGTGCATTAAAGTTAGAGGGCATATTAGAGCTGTAGTTTAGTTTTTGCTTCGCATTGGGTCTCATGTTATGTAATTTTTAGTTAATATAAATTCACAATCCAATTAAACATACACAATCAAGAGAATATTATAGAAGATGATAAATTGTCATCGTACCATTTTAGTTTAAAAATTCTAGTAGTAAAGTGATTAGATGATTTTGAAGCTCCAAAAGAGTGTATAACTAAACTAAAATAAAACTTATAAAGTTTTACCGTTAAAACAACATTGACACATTAAATAACGGGTGCAAATTGGCTTTGAACTTTAGGAAAATAAAGAGGAAACCTAAATTGTAAAATAAATCAAAGTCTCCGAAAAAACTAAAAAGCGGACACCAAAAGGCTTAGAAATTTTATAAAAAAGCTAAACTGTTAAATAAATCAAAGTCCTTGAAAAGTCACACCCGTTGCGGCACGTGAACTCGGACATCGTAGCATGATAAAACGCGCATTACGCGATACATAAATTAAAGCAAAAGAGCATAGGTTATATTTAAACTATTATATAAGAAAACGAACGGTTAAATCATGTTACGCATGCTAAACCTTATATAAAAAAGTAACAAATCACGCATATGCGGGCATCAAAGGGTAATAATTAGTAAAAAATTTTTTGTAAAAATAAATGAATATTATCATAATTCTTGATTAAGATACTGGATTAAACGTACATATTAAAAATATATTTTGTTGCTTTTTCCCTTTAAATCTCACTTGATGTTCTTGTGTAGTCTTTCGCATGCTATCTCATCACCTTAAAAAAATGTTTCAGACAAAATAATATATGCATTAACTGGTTGTGCACAAAGCTTGAAGGGTGTGAAGTTTGTTTTTTAAAGTATAGCATAATATAATATGTGCATCACATAATTTCTTTGGGGATTAGAGTTTTTTGAATACAAAAGGTCTAATGCAAATTTGAATAGAACAAAATCTATAATGGAGAGGTAAACATAGTGATTTGCAAAGTGTCACATTTTACGGACTTTTAATTGATATTAACTTGAGTCGAAGTGAAAACAAGTTATCGATTAGGATGTCTCACCATGTGTATTTTCTTATTGTTTCATTGCATGTTTAAGTGATTATCTACTTTAAGGATGATAACGAGGGTCTGTCAGTCTATTACTATAGGAATAGACACATTAAAGCAGAACATGATATAATTTATCTCAAGTTTTGGTTGAGTAACTCATGACGAAAGGTCTTGAGTGATACATTGATATGGATATTTTAAGTCATATGTCGGACGATGCTTGAAGATGCTGATCATATATGTCAATACATCTGAAAAAAAGGGATTGTATAGAAGTGATTGTGGCATGCTCATTTTAACATGAATAGTGTAGTTAAGGTCTTACGCCCCTTGATAATTTTCGTATTTTGAAGTCAGGCTAGTTGTTTAAAAAGTATCGGTGTGGATGATCACTTGATATGATATCATAAAGTTATTAGACTTCACAAAAAGCTAACTATTTTGTATAATAGTTAAGCTCAAGGTGTTGGATTTGTCGGGAAAAAAAAAACCTGTAACATTAGTAGCAACGTTATTGTTTTACTAGGTTAGGAACTCATTTATTATACGAATTGAATAAATACAATTTGTTAAAAAAAAATTAATTTGTTCTCTCCTATTAAATGAAACTCATAGATTTGATTGGAAATTTATTTGGTTAATTTATATAAGTGTTTTATTATTATTTACCTTGTATTAGGTTTTTTAGATTTAATTATTGTTTTCTACGTGTTTTTTGTATTTTAACTGCTACTTAGTTTTTATACGTTTCCTTAAAAAAAAAAAAAAGTTTAGTAAACTCTTAAAAGATTATAAAAAGTTACATTGATCATATGAAGAAACAAATAATTATATTATTACATCACTATTATATATAATTTATTTTGATTAATCAAGAATATTAAGTCTGGAATTTGAAAAATCAAATTAATTGTGATTAAATTATCTTTCTAATTTTTTAAGCAAACTAACATGTGAGACACATGTATATTTTTAATGACAGCATGAATTAACGTTCATTATTTAAAATAATTAAAAGAATACAATGCTAAATAAGTAAATAATTTTATTACTTTTAAACACAATTACTTAATTATTTATAAGAGAAAGACATTGAAAACTACAAGTTAACTTCACTAGAATAAAACACGTATCATATTAAGTTATTCGTTTATTATAATAAAGACTTGATCACGCAAGGAGCACATCGTCAAAAACACGTTTAAATATTATTTGAATGAAAACAAGTAAACATTATAAGACTATTTGGTTATAAATATTACTAGTTTATATCCTCGTGTATTACACGGGTTGAATAACAAAAATATTAAATATTTATTGATGATGAGTAGGTTTTGTAAAACGTTATTTTAATATAACATATGATTAAATTTACGTATGGTTAAGTATTTTGATTTTTTAATTATTTTTAAAACTTTCGTTTTAAAAAATTGCTTTGATATTTTTTATTATTTTATCAGTATTTTGTTGTTTAAAAACTCCGGGTTTGTTTTAAATAAATGTTCTTTTATAAAACTTTTATTTTATAAAAGATTGAATTTAAATTAAATATTTCATAATTTAAAAAAACTTTATTTTTTTTAGAAAATCATAGTTTTAGAAAATTTTATTTTTAAAAAAATATAATTTTTAATCAAAATACTTAGTTTTTAATTTAATGAAAAAATATTTTAAAACTTATTAATTCAATGACTTGAATTTATAATAGAGAAAGAAAGAGAAATATTTGGAAATTAGTTACGTGATTTTTAAAAAATAAAATAAATAATTTAGTCAGGAATGACATGCGTCCCACATTGTAAATGATTATTAGTATAGATAAGTTGTAAAGACTGAAAGTTTAAGATCTATAAGACTATTTGGTTATAAATATTATAAGTTGTTTTAATAAAATTAAATGGGTTCACTCTCGTATCGACGATTATCCTGTTCATGTACTCATACTTTCGTGTATTCATGAAGAAGATAACTAATGTTGGTTTCAAAATTAACCACTTTGTTCAATCAATCTCTGACCCTCAAACAATTGAAGCAACTTCATGGAATCATACTTGTTAATGGCCTTAATCACCTTGAGGGGTTGATAATCCACCATCTCATAACCTCTCAATCCAATTACTCTCAAACTATCAGTCATTATCTTCGATTAATTCTTCATAATTCAAAACAACCAGATGTTGATTCAACAACATCTGCAATGCGGTATTTCTGCAAACATGGTGGGTTTCTTGAAGCATTTGGTCTGTATGCGATGTTGCAAAGATCAGGCCTTTCCCCTTCTACATTCACTGTTGCATCTGCTTTGAAGGCGTGTGCGAGACTTGGTGATGGAGATGGTGGGACCATGGTTCATGGGCAAGTGCATAGGTTTGGGTTTTGTGGGGATGTTTATGTGGAAACTGCTTTAGTTGGTGTTTATACGAAGGTTGGTGATATGGAGACTGCACGCAAGGTGTTTGATGAAATGTCTGAAAGAAATGTGGTGTCGTGGAACTCGATGATTGATGGGTACTTGAGATCAGGGAGTTTATCGATGGCTGAAGTGTTGTTTTCGGGTATGCAGAACAAGGATGTTGTTTCTTGGAACTCGATGGTTTCGGGGTATTCAAGAAGAGGGGATATGGAGAAGGCGTTGCAGTTGTTTCGAGATATGCCAGAGAGGAATCAGACTTCGTGGAATGCTATGATCAGTGGTTATGTAGAGTGTGGAAAGATAGATTTAGCGCGAAAATTTTATGATTCAATGCCCCAAAGAAACACTATTTCTTGCATCGCTATGATTGGGGGATACTCGAAATGTGGAGATATTGTATCTGCGCGCGAGTTGTTTAATAAGATGGGTAGGAAGGATCATTTGTTGTATAATGCCATGATCACGTGCTACACTAAAAACAGTCGACCAAAAGAAGCGCTACAACTGTTTGATGAAATGCTTCAACCTGATGTGAATATTCAACCGGACAAAATGACATTAGCTACTGTGTTATCTGCTTGCTCGCAGTTGGGAGACTTAAGTTTTGGATCATGGATTCATGAGATTTACATGAATCAAATGGGAATTAAAATGGATGACCACTTGCTTACTGCCTTAGTCGACTTATATGCAAAGTGTGGTTCCATTGATAAAGCTTTCAAGTTATTTCACAAGTTGGACAAGAAAGATGTCGTTGCTTATACAGCCATGATCTTGGGCTGTGGCATCAATGGGAAAGAACAGGTTGCTATCAAACTGTTTGACGAAATGATGGAGTCAAAAATCCGCCCTAATTTAGTCACATTTTCAGGACTATTAACCGCCTTAAGTCATGTTGGTATGGTTGAAGAAAGTTACCATTGCTTCAACTCCATGAAAAGATACGGGCTTGTGCCCACGCCTGACCATTATAGTCTCATGGTTGAAATTTTGGGCCGGGCAGGGCGCCTAGAGGAAGCACACAACTTGATAAAGAGCATGCCAATGCAACCCATGCTGGTGTGTGGGGTGCATTGCTTCTTGCTTGTAGTACACATAATAATGTCGGGTTGGGGGAAATTGCAGCCAAACATTGCTTTGAATTGGAAGCTGATAGCAGCGGCTATGGTTCACTGCTTGCTAATATATACGCGAGTGTTGGTAGGTGGGAGGATGCTAAGAGATTAAGAAAGAGTATACATGAAAAGGGTTTGGTTAAGGTTCCTGGAAGTAGTTGGATGAATCATGTGCAAGAGTCAAATGGAAAACCATGAAACACTTTTTCTAATTGTTTCTTAAACTTGGATAAGTGGCAGCTGAAAACCGGCTATCATATATAAACAAGCTTTGATGGTTTTTTCAAGCCTAAAGTAGGTTGGTTAACTGGGTTACTTTTTTGCGTGATTCTTAATTGTATAATGAGTCGATTCGAGTCAGAATTATTTGATTTCTAAATTTAGCTTAAAAATCAGTCTTATTTACACAAATACCCTACCAGCTTCTTTAACTTTGAATCACTTTAGATGCAAATACACTCACACCTTTGTTTTATCAAGAAAATTTACTACATGCAAACATTTCCAGTTTATGCCTTTCATTAATCATTGAGGCACCAAAAGGATACGTAGGAGTGGCTAGAAATCCATGGAGTTTTAGCATGATATCAATAGATACAACCTTTATACATTTGACCTGTAACGCTAGGCTGCAGTTTTATTATATTTTAAGGAGGACATGACGGTTGCTTTGCTTGTACTCTATTGGGAGAATGAGATCCCATGTGAGCTTTGGTGTCTATGGAACCTCAAGCTCTAGTGAGAAATTGGGAATGAAGATCCATGATTTTGAGCCTTGAGCAGAATTTATTTCCTTTGTGAATTGAAGTATGATTTCTGTTCCAAGTCTTGGAATATTATGCCATTTCCAAAGATTAACATGGATGTTCTTTTTAATGACAAATTATCTTATACGTTAGTAACAAATCTTCGTTTGTTCCTGTGCTTAATCCGTCTTAAATAAATGAATGTGTCATGGATTTATGATGTGGAATGAAATTCATAAACTTATGCATGGTGATTTTACCAGATTGTAACAGGTTGTAGAAGTTTCTACCTCCAAGACCGGCAAGCACGGTCATGCTAAGTGTCACTTTGTTTCAGTTGACAATCTTCAACGAGAAAAAGCTTGAAGATATTGTGCCCTCTTCCCATAACTGCGATGTAAGTCATCCTTGTTTATCTTTATCTTTTGTCCCGTTTCAATGTTGTTGATTCATTTTATGGTACTAAATAACTAATTCCTCCTTTTTTCTATATCTGATTTGCAGGTCCCTCATGTCAGCTGCACTGACTATCAGCTAATTGATATATCTGAGGATGGGTTTGTATGGTTCACTATATTCAGGCTTGATAAATTGGCTTATAAATGTTATATTGACTTTTTTGATAAATAACTTGTCTCAGGTGAGTTTGCTGACTGAAAATGGCAACACCAAGGATGACCTAAAGCTCCCAACTGATGACACCCTCCTGACACAGGTATATCATGTCATTCATCTTCATTATGTTCTTCTTGTGGTTATAATATAAACGAGTATGACATCTAAGCCATTATTATTCCTGGTTTTAAAAAGCATGCCTTAGACGCGCCTTGAGGTCACTGATATGTAAAAGCAACCAACTGGTTGAACCGTTAAAGAGATTATGATTTATGAATGGTTTACTTGATATAAAGGCCGCAGTAAAATATGAGAGAAATGCAGCTTCTAGTCGCACATAATCCTTATCTGGTTGTACATAGAGCAATGCCTTACGTATGTGAGGCTCTTGTCTCGTGCCTTAGCTTTCATGACCTAAACGCCTTGGACCACCTCACCCTTTTTAAAACCAAGCTATTATCACTGTTTTGATATAGATATTCCTAGTCAGGAGAATTTAAAAACAGCGTCTTCTAATTGTTAATTTTAAAAGACTAGCGCCTTGCGTATATCTGAGGTGCAGGCTTTGTATTGCAAGGACTGTGGAAATATAGGTTGTTATAACTGATTTTTTTTTAAAAAAGATGTTGCAATCTTTGTTACCCAAATCAATTACTTTATTCATGGTTGGCTCAACATATATTTCAAGATTTGGTTCATATTATATTTACTGGTTATCACTTGGCTATACATTTTTATGGGTACAGATCATGGATGGATTTGCAGAGGCAAGGACCTGGTGGTGAGTGTGATGTCAGCAATGGGGGAGGAGCAGATTTGTGCTCTCAACGACATTGGCCCCAAATAGTGCGTATCGATTCATAAACTCCTGCATAATCAGCAGAAACTTTTCTACTGTAATACTAGCAGTTTACCATCTGCATTTCGTATGATGTCTGTCTCAGCACACGGGCGTAAAGTATTTTTACTTGCTCTTAACGTGGTTTTAATACTTTTTTTCATCTTGTCTTTGTCAGGAAGTTGTCAAAGTTTTTGATTTTTTTTTTCCGAAAACAAACTTCTTGTCCATAGTTATGATGGTTATGTTATTCAACTTAACTATTGTATAATTTCAAGATATTTAAGTTTTTGTGCAAATGATCATATAAACTAGGGACCTTTGTTGTCATAATTAAGAATTATGGTCATCGTCGTTTTGTGCTGGCAAACTTGTCATCAACAATAAACACAAGTGTCTCTTTCTCACCCTTATCCAGAGATGACTAAATATTTCTTAGTCTATCTTATCTAAATACCATAAAAAAAGTGAGATATTTTATCGAAGAAGTACAAGTGAAGTTGATATCAACGCTATAAAAATTCATGTATTCTTGATAAAGTAAACATTAAACCGAACTGGTGGAGTGTGTGGTTAGCTGGTTCGAACAGTTAGTCCGGTTGTGAAAATACTGCGTATAATTCAAAACCAAAGTTAACCATGGAGGGAGAAGAAGTTCGACCACAACGAGTCATAGTAGCCATGAAAGGGCACCCTGGCTCAGGCAAGACCACGCTAGCCCGGTTCATAGCCGCGCCGCTAGGCTGCCCGCTCATCGACAAAGACGACGTGCGCGACTCCACCTTCGCACTCGAATCACAACTAGACTCCAACACCACTATCCAAAAACTCCTCAACCAACTTTCCTATGAAGTCATATGGCGAATGGTCAAGACACAACTAAGCCTCGGGCTCAGTGTTGTCATCGACTCGCCTCTTTCCAGCCGGGCCCACTTGGACCGGCTGGTTAACCTAGCCAAGTGTTTTGCTGGCACCCAACTCGTGGTGGTTGAGTGCAAACCCAACGATGAGGCTGAGTGGCGACGACGGTTGGAGAACAGAGGAAAAGATGGTTGTGATGGAAGCTGGCATAAGCCGGCCACGTGGGGCGATATGGAGAGGTTGCTAGAGGGTTACAACGGGTGCACCGATTATGATATGGGTGCGGTGCGGAAGCTTGTTTTGGACACGACTGCCAAAGATGTTAAAGTCACTGAGCATGCTGAACTAGTGTTGAGGTTTATTGATCATGCTTGTGCTCATTGATGTAGTGTTTATTCATCATATATTGATATATGTAAAGTTTGACTAAGTTGTATTATATTTAGGTGGTTTAGGATTCTAGGTTGTTAAAAAACTATTGTAAGAACATGTATGATGTATATGTTATCTACTTATCTATATTGTTCTATATTTTTGTCATAGTTTACCTTCTTAACAAAATTAAAACAGGAATTTCTTTTTATTATCGACATTGAAACATAACAAATAAGTGAAATAACTAGGAATAAAAAACTCTTTTACAAACTCAAGAACTCAAATCTAGATATATAAATGAGTTAAGCAGCATCTGAGCTCATATAAACTCGAACTCAGTTTATAAACTTGATGAGAGCTCCAGCACAAATCGTTTAACAAATTAATTTTTACTTTTAAATTCGTTTTCGTATTTTTTTAAACTCATTTACTAGTAATTTTCTTATATTCCAAATGCATCTCAAGAAGTTTTATTTTTTTAGATTTCAATATAAATTTAACCGTTAGCATAACCTACTAGTAAATTTCAATTCCAAACAACTAAAGAAATATAAGATCCGACCCAACCAACCCAGCTAACAAATGTAATCATTTATATAAACAATTAAACAATATTATTTTACTTTCAATATTAAAAAAAAGGCGCGTGTTAAAGAATGGTTCAATGGGCCAGCATTACTTTAGGAACGAGATTATGAAACAATAAACGATAATTTCAAACGGCCGGAAATACAAACTCCACCTGAATTACGTTGTTCTTAGTCATAATCATCATTGTAATCAAAACCCTAATTTTGATTCTATTAAATCTGCAATCGAACATTTCCATTGATATTCTTCATCTGTTCGTTGAGTTTCTGCAATCTAAAACCCCAAATCGGAGAATTAAAAGAGATTGATTCCATTGAATGAATGTCTTTGTTCAAGCGCTTTATGTACAGCAAGGGGCCCGATCGCCACATCGAAAACTCCGATTGGGTTTTCGGTACGTAAATTATCACCTTTAAAACTCATTATTGATCATGATCATTATTATGATTGTCTGTTGTTTAAATTTGATTATGATTGTCGAATGGATCAGTGGAGGCCCCTGCTCCTCCAGCACCACCGTCAACTGATCAGAATTATAGTGCATTAACAAGCTCACCACCATTGGTTGGAGGAGATGGTGGTGCACCACCACCACCACAGCCTCTGGCTGGTGTGCCTGAAAGTCAGTCACAACAACCTGAGGCTGGTTTGGTAGTCCCACCTTCGCCGCCGCCGCCTCCACCTCGATTTGGAGATACGCCGCGTTGTCATTCACTACCGCCTCCTATGTATGAAGCCCCTACTTCGTCTACGGCTTTGTGGATGCATGAAGTACCACCACTAATGGATGGTCATATATCTGACCATCCACCACACGGTGCACGTGATTCACAGCCACTAGAAGGAGCACCTACACCTCTTGCACGGGTTCCACCTCATGAACATGGAGGATCCGCGGGTGGAAAATCTAACTTAAAGCCATTGAATTGGAACAAGGTAAATAGAGCATTAGAAGGAAGCTTGTGGAAGGAATTGCAAACAATTGGACAACCTCAGAGGTGCTATACTCTCTACACTATCACTTATTTTGTTTGTACCTTTCAAAGCGTTGGGTTAGTTGTAAGCGTCTGAGTACCTCTAATAGAGGTCTTAGGTTTAAATTCAGCTTCCACTGGTTTCTGCCTTTAACCCCTTTGAAGGTCACATGTCTAGTGCAAGCTTTATTTTACATAGTCCCATTACTTAGCGGCACAGTGCTAGGACCTTGTGAGTTTTTACATACATACATGTATATATACATTCTAACTAATAATAATGTTATAATGTTAAATTCTAGTGCATCAGAAATTGATGTATCTGAACTTGAGGAACTTTTCTCTAGCATGTCACCAAAGATAGGTGGTTCTAAAAAGGCAGAGAAGAGAAAGACTTTTAGTTCAATTTATGATAAAGTCCAACTGGTAATGTAATATGTGATCTCAGTAGAATAAGTAATAAAATTATTGGTAACGGGTACTAACTATGAAACTTCTACTTATATTTGTAGATTGATCCGTTGAGGGCAAATAATACAGAAGCCATACTTACAGAGGTTAAGCTGCCACTTTCTTGTATTGTTGTAAGTGTAGATATCATGTTTTGATTGGCTTCTTAATTATGTGCTTACTTGGTTTTCTATGTTAAACAAGTGAAACATTTGATTCTGTCACTTGAATATGCACCCATTTTTATAAAACATTATATTTACAATTATGCATTGCAGGATGCGGTTTTGGCTATGGATGACACGATTGTAGGTGTTGATCAAGTAGAAAATCTTCTCAAATGCATCCCGACAAAAGAAGAGATGGAGATCCTCAAGGTGAAGCTGCAATTTAGATATATTGCCTCCTTAATTTCACAAACTACACACACATATATGCACATTAAACAACCAAATTATACACACTTTAAGCCTACTTCTAAATCTACAATTCTACATCACATGTTCAAAAGAGGACTTGAACCATTCACACACTATATAGAATTAATTATATATATGGATATATTTAAAAGTGGGGCTCAACTAAAATGTGAGGATGATCATATGGACAAATGCATTGTAAGGGTTTGTAATGATCACATATGACGCTGAAAAATGCTAGATATGTTCTACCAATCGTTTATATTTTTTCAAAAAGGGTATATTACCCATGCACGCAGCACAAAAGAGACTGGATTGGGATTCATGATATGAGGTGGGGGGGGGGGATACACTTTGTATGTCATATGTGCGACCTCTTGTCCAATCTTCTAGCCTCGTAAGACACCCTGTTATATTTTACAAAGATCCCACTTCCTTAGTGTGATCTTTTTGTTTTCTGGCTACCACATCACTTATCTAAGGAGAGGTCGCATTTGCTAAATGCGATCTCTTTGTTTGCTAACGTCACTTATCTAAGGATAGGTTGCTCTTGCTAAGTGCGATCTCTTGTTTTCTAGCTGCTACGTCACTTATGTAAGGAGAGGTCGCACTTGGTAAGCGCATTGTCTTTATAAACCCATGTGAACCCTAGCCGCTTTATGTCATTTCATTAAAAAATCGCACAAAGTGCAGTTTTTTTGTATTCTTGTAAGACATGTTTCATTCAAAGGATACATCGCACTTCCTATACGCGGGCTCTTCTTTACTACGTAGGAGATGTGACTAGACCAAAGAGATCGCACTTACTATGCGCAATCTCACACATCTTTTTTTGTTCAAGTGACATAGATGACGTGACATGTGGAAAACAAAGAGATCACACTTAGCAAGAAAAATGAAATCTTTAATGATTAATTATTTAAGTTCTGGACCCATATTTTTTTACTCTTTTTCCGTACTCGTACTGACCCACAACCATTCAAGTTATCTGTCCCTCATTAGATTATATTAAAAAACTAACGTGACGGTTCTATGGACCCTTGTATCAACAATGCATTGCAGATGGTCTTTAACATTTTAAATATTTCTATCTGGTAAAAAAATTAAATCTCGCATTTATGTGTTGATGTTCTGCATTGTGACTGTGCAGAGTTACACAGGTGATCAGGATAAACTGGGGAAGTGCGAACAGGTGAGTATTAAGATAAACACATTTATGTTATTTTTATTCTAGTTTACTGATCAAAATTCAATCAACTTGCAGTATTTCCTAGAGCTAATGAAGGTGCCACGTATGGAGTCAAAATTAAATGCTTTTATGTTCAAAATTCAATTTAGTTCTAAGGTTTGTGGTAATGCTTTGAGAGCATGTTTTGACTTACGTTCATTCTATGATCTCACTTCAGCCATTCCTTCAGCTTGCAGGTTTAATGAAAAGTCTAAACACCATAAACTCTGCATGTGATGAGGTTCTCCAAGTTTATAGACACTGTTTTTATTTTTATTTATATTTTAAAAGTTACAAAATCCAGTGCTATTGTTGGTTTATTAGGTCAAGAAGTCAGTTAAAATGAAGGAAATAATGAAGAGAATTCTGTATTTGGGGAATACATTAAATCAAGGAACTTCTAGAGGTAATAACTAATAACATCACTATAATTAAAAGAAAGAGATTACAAAGTGGGCGGGTTGGATTACGGGTCAAAATGGGTTTGGGTCTTGGGGTTAAAATTTTAAATGTTTTGTAGTACACAATATTTGGATTTCCCTTTTCAGGTTCTGCAGTTGGTTTCAAGTTGGATAGTCTTTTGAAACTGACCGATACGCGAGCATCAAACAGCAATAAGACTTTAATGCATTATCTCTGCATGGTATGACCACAACCATTTATATTGCA
Source organism: Flaveria robusta (assembly GCA_025506415.1). Classification (NCBI taxonomy): domain Eukaryota; kingdom Viridiplantae; phylum Streptophyta; class Magnoliopsida; order Asterales; family Asteraceae; genus Flaveria; species Flaveria robusta. The sequence goes on from CM046474.1 coordinate 8,769,778, forward strand.
AGTTTATGTGTTCTTTTTTTTCAAATAAGGAGAAAGGTCTTACTAATAAGCTGGTATTTTCTAGTCTATGATAGGGGTGTCAATTGTGTACGGAGGGCTGATTTAATGATTGAATTGTTGAACCTAAACATGGGCCATATACTTCTTTATGTCTAAGAACATCTACCCTAACCCGGACACACTTAATTTGCATAACCTTAACACGACCTTTTTACCCATTTAGAGTAAAATGGGTTGTTGGGTTGTCAATGGGTTCATGGTTGTGATCAGGTTGTTAATGGGTTCATGGGTTGTGATCAAGTTGTAAACGGGTTGTGGATTGTAATAAATGAGGTAAAGGGGTTGGTGGAGTGACTTGTTTAATTAAACGGATTGATGGGTTGGCGTGTTTAATTAAATGGGTTAAACATGTGAACCCGAATAAACCGTTTAATACTCTATATATGATCTGTCTGTTAAACACGTTAGATATGACAACCTAAAAGTTGATTTTTAATTGTACTGTGTCATGAATTACCACCCTTAGTTTATGAATTATGTTTCATACTCAAACAGCAATCTAGAGTCCACTCTCTAAAAAGGAATTACTGACGTCCAAATGTACTTTAATTGCTGACCTGATTTTACATTGTTTTCTCCTTGTACAGCTTGTTGCCACCAAGTCACCACATCTTTTAGATTTCCATGAAGAACTTGTTAACCTAGAAGCTGCAACAAAGGTTTGAATTTTAAACCTTTTCTTTGCGTAAATTAATTATCGATACTTTTATCTGAACTACTATATTATAATATACCATACTGTACATGAAAAAAAAAAAGGTTTTTGTAGCCGAGGGTGCTAGCCAAGAGATAAGGTTTTTCCCCATCATACCCTCCCTAGACCTATCCTACCAATAGCACTGCTATGAGTAAAATCATACTGGGTACTATATTAAATCCTATTATTCGATACTTTTAGTAGATACTTATCAAAGATGTAACTTACAGATTGAATTGAAAAATATAGCAGAAGAAATGCTTACCCTTAGCAATGAAGTGCAAAAACTCAATCAAGAAGTAAATGCATCTATGAGTGATGGCCCCATATCTGCAGGTTTCCTCATGGTAGGTAAAGCGTAAATGTCTTATGGGATTTCTCAAGAGCTGTTTTGCTTTCACCTTAATTTAGAGGTGGCTAGTAACTTGTTCTGTTAATTGTAATCACAAAACAATATTATTATTATTATTACAACAATAATCTATTTATATATAAAACAATTTAGGTGGTTATAAGAGTTAAGATTAGACTTCTATCATCTATAAATCGGTTAGACCCATTAGACCTGTTTTCCTTTTAGCTTTTGTAGTTTTTGTTAAAATTAACTGCTTTCCTTTTTTGGTAATTTTTTTTTGTTAATTGGACCCGTTTGAGACTAAACTGATTAAGGTTTTCTCTCATTGTTAGACATTGAAGGATTTCATTGACCATGCTGAGCAGGAAGTGACAAGTGTTAAAAAATTCTCTCATGTTGTGGTAAATTCTTAAGAATTTGACTATAAATTCAAGGGCAAACTGCACTTAAAGGAACATACTTTAAGTCGATTTCTCTTTAAGGAACATACTTTCAACCTGCATAACTCTTAACCTGGCCCTTGTTCTATTATTAGCTTTAAAATAGGCCCTTAAACTTTAGTTTTGAAAGTATGTTCCTTGAAAGAAAAATTGATTGAAAGTGTGTTCTTTTTAAGTTTGATTTTCCCATATTCAGTATGATCTCACCGTCACAGGGTAGAAATGCTGATGGATTGGTCCTATATTTTGGTGAAGACCCTGCCCGTTGCCCTTTCGAACAAGGTAACTTACATTTAATTATTTAGACTAACAATAAAATTATGTGTTAGTTTCGCGCATCTAATTTTATCTCTAACGGGTTAGATGAGGAGAAAAAAATAGCTCTAAAGTAAAGAGTCAAACAAGTCAAAAGTCATATTAGTCATTTGACCCTTCTGTTTCAATTCTCGTAAATTACTCATGTTTGACCCGACCCGACCCATCACACTATGTCTGTTTATTGGTTGTGCAGCTACTCACATGCTTTTCATTTTTGTGAGACTATTCCAAAAAAGCCATAAGGAGAACCTTGAACAAACAGAACTTAAAAGAAAAGAAAACCAAGAAGGAGATGGCAATGGCATTGTTAGGCACACCTTGGAATGTCCCTCAAACCCCTCTTTGAATTTGGTTTGATAAATGAGCAAACTAGTCCCAAGATGTATGTTAAACTTATCGCGTGTAAACTTGAGTTTATAACGTCTCGACTTAAATGTTAGCCAAGTTTATAGTGTAAATGCATTATCACATCATACAATTGTATAGTTAGATTTTGCTAAAACATCATCATCAGCACACACTTTACATTTCTTAGTGAAAGGTGAAACACATCCAAACAAACACCACCTCTTGTAATAGATTTTGTTACACATTATAGTCTAATTCTGGTTATTTAATATCATATTGTTCACTTTGAAATTGCATGTTTAAACACCCATTTATTCATTTGACATTAGAAAGTAATTTCTTTTACTTCATTTCAAAGTATTCCATTATAATTTCCTAGTTAAGACATTTGTTGGAAATTATATGAAAAGGTTATTATTTTACCAATTCTCTATGTGACAAGTGTTTCGCAACAACTTAAGACATGTTAAAAGGTAGCTAATGTGAATGAGATATTAATTCTTGAAGTAGTTTATTCAACATAAACTTTGAAAGAATAAAACGAGTAAAACTTGTTTTAGATTATCTCATCTTGAGTACTTTAACCATTTGAAGAAAGATCGACTTATAGGAGTCAAGAGGAAAGCCTGCTCCAATTGTATAGCCATCTCCAGATATCCACGAAGTACATACAACCGAAGATGTTCTTCGTCCGACTTACAACAAGGGCAAGCCAAGGAAGAAACCATAATACTTGGAACCAAAAGATTAGTAGGCAGGGGAATCTTGTTCCTCATCATTGTCCAAATGATATAGATTATATTTATCGACACCCACTTCTCTCACTTGAAGGCTTGATACTGATGTAAATTGTGCCCTCATAACGATCTTCATTAACGATTTCATCTTTTTCCTCCATTTCAATGTTGTAAAATCAAATCTTGAAAAAATTGATCATCTTCTTCTCGTTAACACTCCTAAGATTTGTTCATCTTCTTCTTGCAAACACCCGGTAAAAATCGAAACTCACAAATGTAGACCAAAATCACAAAAAAATAAATAACTAAAACAAAATTTGAGCTTCACAAACACCTAAAATCAAATTTTTAATTGTGATTTATTAGATCTTCAAATAAAGGACCAAGACCATGACAACTTTTCAAATAAAAGATATTTAAAGTAATTTTAAATGTTGAAGGAAGAAATGTGAAACTTCAAATATACTTAAAGTACTAAAAGTGTAATCTATTCATACTTAGATTATTATCATTCTCGTTCTCAAGAAACCATCTTCTAATAGATTCCAAAGTATCAAGAATCTTTTTTAGAGCTTTAAAAATAGCGAAAGAGTATAGAGGAGTGCTAACAAAAGCTGATTTAATAAGTGTATGTCGATGGATGTCTTGCCTTTCAAAGATTCAACTTGGACCGGAAGTTTTAAATAGTATAATCAAAAGTTTCAGTTAATTGATTTTAAAGGGAACTTGAAGTGATAGTAACAATTATTTATTTTAATTATTAGCTAATTTACTTCGGTAGGTGTAGAGTTTATATTGCGATTGTATTAAGCCTGACTTGTAAGTTTAAAATAGACATAAGTTTGTTTTTGTATTTAAAGCAGCTGATAACTTTGGTAGATTTGCGTGTTCAATGTGTTTGTATGTTAAAAGGTAAAAACTATTTTGATCACTTCATTGCACCAGTTTTCATCATTAGAGAATAAAGTGTATTGATTATCAGAGTCATTGGCGACTTGAAATTAATAATAACCCATCATACAACGTGAATTATTTAGTCCAGAATCGTTAGAAAATCCCTTTTTTGATAGAGTGTCCATTGATTGTCCACCATTCAAGTATGTTAAATGAGACTATATAACATACATTGTGTTAGCAAACCTGAACTTAGTGATTGTTTATTTCTTGTCTCATACTTTTATAGTTTTATGTGCTTCGTGTTTACTCTTTCATAATTGTAATGCAATCTAGGTTAGCATTAGTTTAATTCACTATCAATCAAAACTCTATCTTTTACTTTTTACAATCAAACAAAAACATGCACTATGAACACATTTTTTTTTCTAATAAAAGGGTAAATGGGAAGACTCATGTCAACATCACATTCATTCTTATCAAATTGTTTTCGCTTCTCTTTTTTATTTAATAGTTACTATAATTATTAATAATATTATTTAATTTCTTTATAGACTAAAAATATTTTTTAATAAATTAAAAAAACTTATTTTTATTAATATTATTTATAAAGAAATAAATTTTTATAGAATAAAAAGTTTTTTAAAACATCAGAGTTTTATAAAAGTATAAAACATTTTAAAATTAGTGTTTCTAAAAGGTAAAATATTTATAAATAAAAAATAATTAAATTTTGAGTTATAATATTGAAAATTTTTTAAAACGAATTTATTTTGAAACAAAATGTTTAATTTTTTTATACAAAAAAGTTTAAAAAGTTATATCATTGCTTTATTACTTAAATATTTACTCATGCGTAATTTCAATTATATTTTATATTAAAATATTGTTTTAAAAACAAAAAAAAAAACTATAATATTTAATATTTTATTTATTAAACACGTGTATTACGCGGGTTAATAATGATAGTATTTATTATGAATACAATACCATATTTATCTTAGCTACTCAGGTTACTTTGGTTTTTATCTCACTTAAAAGGACGATCAATACATGTAGTGTTATATTCCTTTGTATGTTATGATATGATGTATGATTTTGTATCTCCAAATATAACTTACAACACCAAATCTCATTGTTTAACTTTTCGTTTTTTGTGGGTATTTCTGTTATTAGTTGGTGGACGAAATTTGAATTCTGAAACTAAAAATGTGGTTGATCGATCAATATTATTCAACACGCAAAATAAGAATCAACATTAGGGATTGAATCGTGAGGACGCTTGTTTCATCGTAAGCCATTCGTCAGACCGCCTCACTGAGATCTCCGATAGGGTTTCCGGTACGTACACTACACTTTCACCTCCACTTTATCTGCACAATTGTGAAATTTGATTTTCAATCTCAGAGATGATCATATTATTTGCAGTCCCTTAGGTTCTTCTTTTGTTAATTGATTTTAGGATGCCACCAATTGGTAGTTTTGAAGTTGTTTAGGTTTTAGGCTGCAAAAACGATGGAATTAGGAACTAAAAGTGATGTTATTGATTGAGGAGAAGATGATTTCTGTTTTTCTGAATTTGAAAGCTTTTTGATTAAGGATGTTAATGTTACAGTCATTGATTGCTTCACCACTACCACCTACAATGTATGAAGACTCTAACCCATCTGTAACATCCACACCTCCTATTCAAGGTGCACCACCTCCACCTAATCCACCTATGCATATAGAACCACCTCCATCACCGCCGGTGTATGGAGCACCAGTACCTCCACCACCGCCTCGAGCACTTGGACCGCCACGTGGCCTTCAACCTCTACCTAATTAACTAGGTGGTGGCCCAAGTGCGGGGCATGGGTGTGGAGGACCTGTAGTGAAAAAACCCAACTTAAAGCCATTGCAATGGAATAAGGTAACCAGGCCTTTGCAAGGAAGCATGTGGGAGGAACTGCAAAGCCAAAGGTAGCCATCATGCTTATTTGGTTTCCAAACTTTATTGTTTCGTTATTCTTTTGTAAAAATAATTAAATCTTGATTGTTAAGATCATAATCTTATTTATATACATTCATGTGTATATCATTTATTCTAACTACTGATGTTAAGCCTTTGAATTCCAGTCCGCCAGATATTGATGTATTAGAACTTGAGGCGCTTTTCTCTAATGTAGCCCCTAAAAAAGCTGCTCCTAACGAGGCAGAGAAGAAAAAGGCTGCTAGTTCGTAACCCGAAAAGGTCTAAATGGTAATACTTGATGTGTACTGTTATTTGTTAAGTTTAGTAATTACATTTTCTCCTCTGTGTTCTTGATTCTAGTTGATCTGAGGTGGGTCAACAACACAGAAATCATGCTGCTTCCTGATATGGTGGTGAGTGTGGATATTATGTTCTAAGATAAGTTTATATAATTGGCTTCTTGATTCTGAATTTGGATACTTAAGGGGTGTTGGATTTGTTTTTTGAAACCAAGTACTTGATTAATGTCTCAATAAACATATTCTACCTCTATTATTCAATGGGTCAAATAATTGGTTTTGCATAGTCCTTTTTTTTAAAACAACTCACACATCCATCTAATCTACTCCTAATTCTACTCCACAGTCTATCTCAGAACTTGAACCCTTGATCTCTAAGGAAGGAAGCACAATTTAATCCACTGGGATACCATTGGGCTATGCCCTTTGGTGGTTTCATACATCCATGGGTAAACTAAAATTACTCGTTCGTTAAACCTATTTCTGCAGACTTTTTACCTCAATTCACAGAATTTCACTTTTGATTTCACAACAATGTCAAATATAACCAAATGTTAGGTCAAATATAATCAAAATTCACCAAACACGCTAACATTTGGTTATATAATATCTTAGACAAAGTGAAGCACCTTCGAACATTTATCTTTCACAGCCTGATCTGCGGCCTCTTATTGTTATAGCTAAATTTTGTACATGCAGATACGTCATTTTTTTTTCAAAGAATTATTTTTATATCAGACTATTTGAACAGGAATGTTGTTTGGTTTCTACCTGCAACACTTTCCATTTGAAATACTGTAACACCTTCTAGTAACTCAACACGACAACACTAAAAGAAATAACCTTTTTCTGCTCCTTTCAACTTCTTTTTTTTTTTTTTTTTACTATTTTTGTTAGTTTGAATTTTTACAAGGTTTATTGATAACAACCTTCTCTGCCTTGTGCAGGATGCAGTTTTAGATATGAAAGACACTTTTAGATATTGATCTAGTAGAATATATTCTCAAATCCTGTCCTACAAAAGAAGAGATGGAGCAACTCAAGGTGAAACCATAAATTATTAGATACATTTACATGATATTATACATTTTAAATATAGTTATAGTTTCACGTATGAACAACTTATTTTATCTCTAACTTAAGTGGATGTAAGAATTATTTTTTTTAAACTAATCAGAAAATGTTCATTTTGCATTTAATGAATTAGAAAAAAATGATCCTTAGGGCCTTGGCACCAACACCTTAGGTGGATGTAAGAATTTATAAATATATATATATATATATATATATATATATATATATATATATATATAATCTACTCAGAAAATGTTCATTTTGCTTTCAATAAATTACAGAAAATGATCCTTTGGGCCTTGTGGTACCACACCTTAGGTGGATGTAAGAATTAAATTTTTTAATCTACTCAGAAAATATTCATTTTACATTTATTGAATTACAAAAATTGATCCCTTGGCACCAATACCTCCACCCACACGTAGAGCACCACCACCACATGGAGGACTTGGACCTCCATGTGGCCCTCCACCTCCAGCTGGTCGACTAGGTGGCGGCCTAGGTAGAGAGCGTGGACGTGGAGGACATGTAGTGAAAAATCTAACTTAAAGTCGTTGCACTGGACCAAGGTAAGGAGGGCGGCTTTGCAAGGAACCTTGTGGGAGGAACTGCAATGACAAAGGTAGCCATCACTCTTCTTTGGTTTCTATATTTTGTTAGTTCATTCTTCTTTTGTAAATAACAATTGAATCTTGCTAATCAAAATCATATTTTTGTTTCTCCTTGCTGTAAGGTGCAGTATCTAGTCATATGCATGCATGCATGATGTATATATCATTTATTCACAACCCACTTTTCATCTTCATCTCTATAATCACACTAAAAACCACTACTTTTTCTCTCTTTTTTTCAATTAAATAATATTTTTATACCTTTATCATTACATTTTCTCTCTCCTATACTCACAACCACTTTCAACAAATATTAAAATATTAATAGAGATGAACAGTGTTTTATCAAATATAGAGATGAACAGTATCATGTTCTCTATCCTCCACTCATAACCACTTATAACCATTCTATATAATATAGAGAACACACTCACAAATATATTGAGAATGGGCTGTGAATGCTTTTATCCTGTAAATTACATTTTGGTTTTCATGTTTTTTTTATCATACACTATGATAGTAGTATACCACTATTTGTTAATTCTAATTGTTACATTTTATCAAATGTGTCTTGATTCTAGATTGATCTGAGGAGGGCCAATAACAAGGAAATTATGCTTACAAAGATTAACATGCTGATTTCTAGTATAATGGTAAGTGTGGAATGTGGATACCATGTTCTAACACATCTTTATCTAATTGGCTTCCTAATTCTAAATTTGGATGCTTAGGGGGTGTTTGGATTTGCGTTTTGAAACTAATCATTTGATTAATGTTTAGATAAACATATTCTACATCTATTATATAGGAGTAAAATGATTGTTTTTTGGGTGGTTAGTTTCTTACATCCACGTGTAAACTGAAATTACTCATTCATTAAACCTAATTCAAGAGACATTTACCTCATTTCAGAGAATGTCACTTGTTATTTCACAAAATTGTCCTCAGTGTCCATTCTATCTATTAATTTTGTAAATAATCAAAATTCACCAAACACTCAAACAATAGGTTATATGATATCTTAAAGCAAGTGAAGCACATTCAAACACTTATCTTTTTCGGCCCTTTTATAACATCTTATTGTTCTAGCTAAATTTTGTACATGCAGATACATCAATTTTTTTAGAAAATTATTTTTATATCAAAAGATTTGAACAAGAATGTGATCAGGTTCTACCTGCGTCACTTTCCATTTGAAACACTGTTACACTTTTTGGCAATTCAATATGACACTGGCAAAAGAAATAACCTTTTCTCTACTCTTTCCAATTTTTGATTATTTTGTTAGTTTGAATTTTTACAATGTTTAGTGATAACAACTTTCTGCCATCTGCAGGATGCAATTTTAGCTATGGATGAAACACTTTTTAAATGCTGATCAAGTAGAAAATATTCTCGAATTCTGTCCTATGAAAGAAGAGATGGAGCAACTCAAGGTGAAAGCATAAGTTATAAATATACATTTACTTGATATTATACATTTTAAAAACAATTTTTAAGGCAGTTTCATAATTTTAAATATGAACCTTACTTTTCTTGATTATTCCATGTAAGTATTGATCTTCTGTATTGTGACTGTTCAGAATTATACATGTGACTTGGAGGAGTTAGGCAAATGTGAGCAAGTGAGTATCATTATCATAATACTTTTTTTTCCTTATAACTATCCATGTATGAAGTTATGAACTACTTATCTTATTTCTAACTTAGGTGTATATTAAAGTTTAAATAATTTTTAATCTAATCAGAATGTATTCATTTTATTGTAAATGTAATATAAAAAATAGTCCCTTGGCTATATGATATTCTTCATCATGACTTTTAACTTGCATTTCCATTACTCACACATGAAAATTTACTTAAGAGTTTTGGATATGGAAAGTCACAATCGTGACCTTCTAACACTCAAAATTTACTATCTTGCAGTATTTTCTAGAGTTAATGAAGGTGCCACCTATGGAGGCGAAATTAAACATCTTTTGTTTAAAATTTAATTCGGTTCCCAGGTCTGTGGTTATGGGTCGAATTCAAACATTTGGAGAATTTTACCATCTTGTATATTCTCTTTATATGATATTATTATATGAATTTATATATGTAAATTTACATGTATTTTATATATTATAAAATTTTGCATGTGTAAATGGTAAAAACATTAAGTATGTGTAAAATTTAAAGATATATGGGCACATATAAATTTATATATGTAAATTTACGTGTATTTTATATATTATAAAACTAGGTTAGTCCCCGTGTAATACACGGACTGAATAAATATAATACTAAATAATTATTAATAAAAATTTATGCTTTATAAAATCATGCTTGAATATAAAATATGATTATAATTACATATAAATAACTAAGTAAATAAACAATAATGTATTTTTCTTAAACTTTTGTTTTATAAAAAAGTTGTGATTTTTCAATATATTGTTTTAGTAAAAATGTTTTTTTTAATTTCGTTGTATTCTGTATTTTATAAAATTTTTATTTTTAAAAAGTGTGTTTTTAATAAAAAATAGGTTTTTAATTTATTAAATTATGTATTTTTTAATTTAAAAATGGTATGAGTAATATTATTAGTATTTAATATTATTATTAATAATATAGAGAAATGAGAAAGTAAATATAATGAGGTTTACAATTGTTTCATGCTTGTTTTAGTTTATCGTATTCGCCTAGAAGAAAAACAAAAATTGCATTTTCATTATGGTCTTACAGAACGACAATTACTTAAATACGTTCGTATCGCCGGAAAGGCAAAAAGGTCAACAGGTCAGGTTTTACTACAATTACTTGAATTGACCCGCTAAGCATCCATGGCCGAATGGTTAAAGCACACAACTCATAATTGGTGAATTAAATTTTAAAGTTCTTGAAAAGACTTGATCCTTCCCTAACGTAAAATATATATGTAAAATAAACACTAATAGTTACAATATAATATTTTAATATAAAATATAATTAAAATTATATATATGTAATAGTTCAAGAAATAAAACAATTATATCATTTTTTAACTCTCTTATCTAGATAGTTTCATTTTTAAACATTCGTTTTAAGATTGTTTATAAAAAAAATATTTTTTTTATAAAAATCTTGTTTTTTAAAAACTCTGGTTTGTAATTATTCTGGTTATTTTAATAAGAATGTTTTAAAATATTTCACCTGTTTATAATTTTTTTTCCAAAACAAAACGATTTAAAATATTTTGTTTAAAAATTGTTTAGTGTTTTAGTAAATTTCATATTATATAAAACTTTAGTTTTTTGTTATTTAGATTTTAATTAAAAGATGAAAAGATAGTTTGATTTTAAAAAAATTAGATAAGAGAGAAAAATATATCAATTAATAAAATTCATTTTTAATAAGAGAGAACTTGTATTAGTATTTAAATTACTACAATACCCTTTTGGAGGGAAAATTGATGTGTGTAGCTCTAGAAAAATGATAAGTGACAAAAAAATGATTTAAGAGAATGACAAGTGGCAAAGAAAACCTTGTTTTATTAGATGTTATAGATTTTGCACATGTGTAAATTGTAAAAACATTATGTATGTGTAAAGTTTAAAGATATATGGGCACATGTGATTTTACACATAAATTCACATAAACATTATATTTTTAAAATAATGATGAGTACGTAGATAGAATAATTATTTTGATTGATTCTAGTGAGTTTTTATAGTTCTTGAAATATATAAAGTTTTCAAAATAATCATTCTCTATTCAAATAATAATTAAATAAGTCTAAATTAGTTTATACAATATATGTTATTAAAAAGTCTCATTAAAACTTTCAAAATGAGTCTGATTTAACCGATCATTCAGAATTGTTAAATTTGTAAAACAAGATAATCTCAAAATAACATAGGCGAATGTTCAAACGGATGGGTATTTTTTTCAGTATCTTAATAACCCATGAGGGTAGATGGAACGGAGCAGCCCAGGGAAAACCAGGGCGGTCGGGAACATCATGCCCCTGCTCCGCGAACTCGCCGACCCAGTGAATTCTCACGCGCTGCACTGATTCTACAATTCAGTTCCAACCATTAGGGTGACCGTTGAGGATCAAAAAATTTTAATTCATTTTTTTTACATAAAAAATTACAACTCAAACTAAATTTTTTCCCACATCATCTCTACTCCAAATCACTCTACTCCACTCCAAATCATTCTCTACTCCACTCCAAAAAAACACTATTAATCTGTTGGATCAATTTTTTAGAACCAAATCGGACGTCGAACCGTATGCCTTACTGGTACGATGGTTAGACCGGATTTAATAATAAGAGGACGTCATAATCTACCTACTCTAATAAAAGGGTAACAAAGATGACATGTGTCAACACCACATTGATTCCCACTAAAATTTTCCCGCTTCTCTCTTCTATTAAATAACCACATTAATTTCTTATAATATTATTCAAATCTTTTTTAGATTAATAATACTTTTTAATAAATTATGAAAGAGATCATTTTATTAATTTGGCTTTTAAAGAAATAAATTTTTATAAAATAATAAAATTTTCGAAAACCTCAAAATTTTTAAATACAAAATATTTTAGAATTAGTTTTTTAAAAAGTAACAAAAAATAATTAAAATTGGAAGTTATAATATGAAAAAATTTAAAAAATGCTATTTTTTTTAAACGGTTTATTTTTGAAACAAAATGTTTAATTTTTTAGAAAAAATAAAAAAGTTTAAAAAATAATATCATTGTTTTATTATTTATATTTTTTTTACTTATACGTAGTTTCAACATATCTTATCTTATATCGTTTTATAATTGATAAATTTTTATTTTATTTAATATTTTATTTATACACGGGTTTACTAAAGCTAGTTATATATATAAAATCTTATATATATAGTTATATATATAATTCAATATAAGTAATTTATATGTGTATTTTATAGTTATATATAAAACTTAACAATAATCTTATATTCAACATATCAATTTATTGTTTAACCCCTCGTTTTTACCCATTAAAATCCAAGAAAAAACCAAAATCCAGTCTGGCAACCGATTCGGTATGAACCGGCCAGTCAAACCTCTCCAAAACAAACTAATGCAGACCGGTTCGGGCACCCCTCTGATTCTCTGTCTGACCAACGGGTCCGATCCGGTCTTCAAAACGCTACGTTAGATTTTAATATTTACGACTCGTTAACTTCAGAAGATGAAGACTAAAATATGCGTAAGTGTAATTTTGAGTTTTTGACTATGGTGGTTTCTTTATCATTAAGTGAAAAGCAAGACACTGTCTCGTCGTCAAGACGGTATTTTAAATGTTTTTGAAAGTTTTATTATTTTTATCCATGTTTATTTTTTTTAAAAGTATTATATTTATTATTTAGGGTACGTGCAAATGGGATGATTGTGTAGAGTTTTATAACCATTTAGTGGCATTACACTTTCACCCCGAAATGTTCCAAAGAAGGTTTTGAATGGATAAAGACTTGTTTTTAATGATCCTCGATCAACTGGAAACGAATTTGAGTTCTTTCGAACCACTTTCGACACATGGGGTCATTGGAGTTTTACTTCTCTACAAAAATGCACTTTTGGAATATGACAAATAGCATATGGGAATGTTACAAACTCGCTTGACGAGTATTTAAATATGTTAAAAGCATGCTATTTAACCTAGGAAAGGTCACCACCTAGTAGTTTTGGTAAATGAAATTGCTATTTAACGAGTGTATATGTCTTGTTTCTAAACAACATATATAAGAAACTTAACGAATACCAATGATCCTTAACTCAATTGGTTACAGTGAGATATTCAAGACCTACATGTAAAATAGGGAGGTTTTGGGTTCAAATCTCACTATGAGCAAAAATGTTTAGGGTTGAGGTATAGGGTGTTTTCATAATTGTGGGTTTTCTCCAGAGGGGGTTGGGGATGTGATCTTGATAACAGCATCGTACTTTTGCCGTTCAAAAAAAGAAAGTAAATTAACAAATAATTTTTATAAAGTATTTAGTAAAATGCATTAAATGCTTAAATCTTTAGTAACCCACGATTTATTAATTGATGAAATCATGCTAAAAAACCTAGTTGAAAAAATATAAGTCGAAGACGTTATATTTCAACATTGAAATCAAGCCAAAATATAATTAGTATTAAATTAGTATTATAAAAATTAGTAAAAAATCAACAAATATGAATAATAACACCAGGAGAGCATTATTACATATTTTGAAGAAAAAAAAAACTTACATATGAAAAATACGCTATCAAAAATCATAAAAACCATAACACGTATGTTGTATATTTAAAAAGACAAGTGAAAGTTAGAGTACTTAGAAGTGAATAATGACCATTGCATAGGATGAAATATTAAGTGAAATGTTGATTTCACACTGAGGTGAAAAATGATGCTACAAAGTGAAAGTTGCCCGCTACACATGATCTAATCATGCATGCATAGATTCAGTAATGACTATTGCATTGATCTTTCAAATTTTTTGCAAAAAAATGTAAAGATATCATACAATAACTAGGCGCTATTAGATAAATACATAATGGCATATGTAATGAAATAAATAGTTGCATAAAAGAATGATAGACATCAAATCAAATTTTTGCTATAATTAAGATAATCATACAATCTATTAAAAACATAACTTTTGACTAATAATCATCAATCCTTACAGCAAATACATTAAGACAATCATGACTAAGAAGATTCTTATGTTTTTGTAATATCAAGAAAAAAAAAGTTAAATTCGGATGACTACCCACTTTAATTTTTCACTCTAATTTAAAACAAAACTACTTTAAAGAAAATAAATTCCCTAATGGATTCGCAATATTATCACACAACATTTAAACTATCCTTTTATAACAAAACTAGTTTTAATAAACACGTATATTACACGGGTTGAGTAAATAAAATATTAAAATATAATGAATATTTATTAATTATAAAAATATATTTTAAAATTATATATGATTAAAATTGCGTATGAGAAAAGACTATAAGTAATAAAACAATGATATCAAATTTTTAAATTTTTTTTCCCAAAAAATATTTAAACAATTTGTTTCAAAACAATCCATATTAAATAATATCATTTTAAAAAAATTTCTTATTATAACTCGTCATTTTAATTATTTTTTGTTTTATAAAAAATTTAACATCAATTTAAAATATTTCATATTTTTAAAAAAGTTTGATTTATTAGAAAAACATCTTACTTATTTCTTTAGAAATTACATTAATTATAAGATCTTTTTCTTAATCTATAAAAAGACTATTTTTAATCTAAAAATATTTAATAATATTATTAGTAATTAAGGTAATTATTTAATAGGAGAGATAAGCGGAAAAATTTTGATGGGAATGAATGTGATGTTAACATGTGTCCAGTCTAGTTACTCTTTTATTAGAGCATCACCAATAGATGATCTAAAAACATGAATGATGTGGCATCTGCCCCTCACTCTCTACTCCTGCCCACTCACAAACTCAAAAACTACACTATATCTCCTCTCTCCTCCCTTCCCTCTCACGTACATGTTTTTTCATGTTCATACACATGAACTTTTATTCATCTTCTCTCATCCACCTCATCATCTGTCTCTTTCACCTCACACTCTCTCACCTCTAAAAACCTCTAAAAACGCACCATTGGAGATGGTCTTAGAGTAGTGAGATAAAATGAGATGAGATGAGATGAGATTTCCTATGGTCGTGTACCATGCAAATTGAAACTCTAGCCCCAAGTTTACAACTTGATAACTTCACCCTTTATTTTCTTTAACATTTCAAATTGACATTTTAAGTTTGTAACTTTTAAGTTTAACCAATAAAGCTTTCAACTTAAACTCTTAGCTTTCTAATATTTAAACTTGACCCCTCATAATGTCATCGATGAACATGTGTAATTAAGTCATAAACGTGTCGGCTCGCGTGTGGGCACCATATGTTGTTGTCACTAAATGTAACATATGTAACAAAGTAATAAACGTGTCGCGTTTTGCGTGGACACCACACGTTAACGTCACCAATGCAATATGTGTTACGAAGTCACAAACGTGATGCATCATGCGCGGGCGGGTCTATAACTAGTTACAAGTTATAACACAATGATAAACAACTTAGAATAATAAACTAATATGGCACCCGTCATTTCCTAACTACACCATATTACAAATAATAACTCACGCTTAATATTCCTTGTATAATAATCACGTAAAGATATTACAACATAGTTTATTTGACAAGCACACACACATACATGTTAGAGAGAATATATAATGGCAATATGACAAATTACTTGACGACCTTCCACCCAATTAAAATAAGACACGTCATTCCCGACTGAACCGTACTATTTGATCTAACTTCCCTATAAATGTGCACATATGTGTGTGTGTGTCTGTGTGGCCTTGTTATAATAAAAAGAATGAAATACGTGAGAAGCACCTCAAAGGTCTCATGTTTGAAAAAAATAAAAATAATAAAGCATAGTGTCAGTGTTGAAGAACCCACACTAAAACACTTTGCAAATGTTTTAAAAAAACAAACTAAAATATTACAAAATGCTCAATCTTATATTGTATATTTAAAAAACATAGATATAAAGTTAATTTACATTTATAAAAATAAAACAAGTTCAAGTAAACGATAATATTTATTACTCTTTTGCCCCTTCTTGACATAGTAACGTCTATTTGAGTCCCCATAATCACCACCTCATTTTAATTAGTCGTTAATTACGTGAATCTTTCTCACATATTTCCTAATTTTAAAACCTTTTCTTTTTTCACCCCGTTTCTATCTATTAGAATCACTAATAAAATAAGCCAACTTTTATATTAATCTAACATGCAACAATGATGATGATGTTAATGTTATAACAATCAAAGATTAAATTATATAATATGTCCTACTAAAAAGTTAAATGGATAAATGGGGGTCCTACTAGATGAAGACAAACCCAAATAACAAAATAGGGACAATCAATTTGGATTTCTATTGTTTGTAATATGATTCCAAAACTATCAATAAAATGATTGCAAATAACGAGACATATTTTCTTTTCTGTTTGGTTGTGATAGTAGGTCCATTTATATTACACGTTATAAAACATGTATCATTGTATAATTTCCAAGAATTGCGTTGTTGCTTGGTTGGGTTAAGGAAAAGTTTACTTGCATTTAATCAATATTTAAAATATAATGCAACTGTCATATATCATCAAATTGATTGTTAAAGAGACTAGGTTTAAAAAGTTAACATCTTACCAAACATCATTTAAGAGTAGGCTGTAAAAGAGATTAGGCTAGATTTCGAAGTTAAACAATTTTAACAAACCGAATTGTTAAACCATCAAACTATGTAAAGCAAGCAGTGTGAAACTCAAACAAGCCAAAAGTGACCGACTTGCTTTGAATTATACGTCCTATTGGTTTAACGGTTTTTAAATAGAGAGACAAGTTATCTTAAAAACTAATTTTTACTTTAGAATTTAATAATGTGTTGCCTTTTTCAAAAATATACTATCTTTTTTTATTTGACTAAATATCTACGTTGTTTTATTGAATTTGTGATGTCTTTTAAAAATTCGTATTATCCTTTTATATTTGTACCGTTTGTTTCTAAATATTTTATTTTGTTTTCACTAGATGATCAAAATTTAACTTCTAGTTAGAAGGAATGATTTATTATTGATAATGGATATAACCTATAAGACGAACCGATTTTAACACCATTAGAATAAATTTAACCATAGTTCGTTTGATCCGGTTTTAAATTAACTAAAAATCATTTATAGTATTATTAGACAAAATTTAATTTTTATTTAAACCTCTCCTGTATAACGATATGTGATTTAAAATTATCACACATTCTTTTAAGACACATGATATATACACACATAATAAAAAAAAATTAAAAACAAAAGAATGTCCCGAACGTGTCATACCTTAAGTTATAAATTATAATATTTTAGTTTAGTGAGATTATATATGGTGTTGTTTTTTTAATAATTACGAAGAACAACAAAAATAACGATAATCGAAAAGCTGATCAGTGTTCTTCAATCTCCCCCTTCTTCCTCCATAATCTCATTTGTGATTCCACTTGCAATAATCAAAGATCTCCATTTGCACTGAAGAATTCGACGATTCAATTGCATTCTTCCTCACTCCCCTCACTTCAACCATTTCTCAATTCATCCAATTCCGTACATAATTGCTTCCATCCCCATTTTCCCACCCATGATCACCAATTCACGATTTCCTTCGAAAACCCTATCAATCTTGCTGTCACTAGACACATTCACGCCTTAAATTCTCCCCCAAACCTTTCTCATCATCCTCATTGTCATCATAATCGTCATAATCATCATAATCATTATAATAATTGTTATTATAATCACAATACGAGACCTAATTGTTGAATTCCCCTTTTTTGTGTGGGTGTTTTGTTGAATTGAATCGGTGAATGAAGTTTGGAATCGTTTCCATTGAGATTATTGGGTTGATCGGTTTCTGCATGACATGGTTAATAATATTATTCGACAGGCGAAATTGGGGAAATAGGGAGTCAACATTTGGGATCCGGTCGGGAGGGTGACAGCGCCATTAAATGGCGCTGTTCAGACGCTTCTTTTATCGTAAGCCGCCGGATCGCCTCCTTGAGATCTCCGAGAGGGTTTTTGGTACGTTTTTCTACACAATTTACGTCCAATTTGCCTGCAAATGTGTATAATTTGGTGTTGAAACTCAGAACCAATCATATTATTTGCCGCCCCTTTGGTTTTGTTGTTCTTAATTGATTGTGGGATGCTACATTAGGTTTTTTCTTAGTTCAGCTACCAATGGATTATTATGAAGTTCCTTAGGTTTTATGCTGCGATGATTATGCTCCTTTAGGACTATTTTGGCTTTTTCTCTGAGCCTAGGTCACTCTAGGAGTAGCCTCTCTTAAGAGATAAAGGTAAGGTTTGCCCCTGTCTCACCCTCCCTTGATCTTATTGTTCGAGTGGATTTTAGTGGGTATTTTTGTTGGTCTCGCGCTCCTAGACTTACACTAGATATGTTTGGTAGGACTATTTTGGCTCTTGCACTTTCATCATTCTCAATTAACGAGTTCCTAGATGTTTTTTGATTAAAGGTGTTAATTATCTAACATATCTTTCATTTATGTTACAGTCTTTGATTGCTGCTTCTCAACTGATGCGTTGGAAGCAGATGAATACAAAACCTACATGGGTGGCATTGTACCTCAGCTTCAAGACTACTGTCCCGATTCTTCTTTCATGGTTTGTAATTTCAAAGAAGGCGGTGATAGAAAGACCCAAATTTCTGATGTATTATCCGAATATGATATGACAATCACGGAATACCCTTGGGAATATGAACGGTGTCCTATGTTACCACTAGAAACTGTCAATAACTTTTTAAGGTCTTGTGAAAGCTGGCTATCACTTTCGGGTCAAAAAAACGTGCTTTTGATGCATTGTGAAAGAGGAGGGTGGCCCATTCTTGCCTTTATGCTTGCTGGGCTTCTATTATTAGAAAACAATATACCGGTGAGCAGAAAACTTGAAATGGTACATAAACAAGCTCCTCGTGAGCAGCTACATATTTTGTCACCCTTAAATCCTCAACCATCACAGTTAAGGTATCTTCAATACATCACAAAAGAAATTTAGGAATTGACTGGCCGCTTGAAGAAGCACCTTTAGCTTTGGACTGTCTTATACTTCGGGTCCTTCCATTAATTGGTGGAAAGGGTTGTCGCCCCATTATCCGTATATACGGTCATGACCCGTTTTCATCAGAATCTAATAAAAGCTGTAAGCTTTTATTTTCAACCTCAAACACCAAGAATCATGCTCGCTATTATCGAATGGTAAATTTATTTGGATCCATGTTTATGAAAACTAGGATATGACAAAATGGGTTGGTTGGGTAACGGGTCACAATGAGTAATTTATTGATTGTTGAAAATCACCAGGGGTTCGTATAAAAAACCTTTTGTCGAGAATACTTATAGATTTTTTTTTCATGAATTATTAGTGTCTTTGAGACTACAAAAGTTTTATTGTTTCCATGGTAATTAGTTATCTAGTTTTTTGAATAAAGATAACACATTGGCACTCATTTGACTCGCTTCCTTGTAAGGCCCTTTTTGCTTATTAGATATGATATAACTTGAATTGATCCATTCATTAGTAGATGGTTTGGAATTGCTACATTTGATGGAAACGTAATAAGAATACAACCTGGTTTGTAATATAATCTTGTAGCTTATGATTGCAGGACGAATGCCAACTCGCAAAAATAGATATTCATTTTCGTGTTCAAGGGGACGTTGTTCTTGAATGTATTCATTTAGATGATGATCATGTGAAGGAGGAGATGTTGTTCAGAGTAGTGTTCCATACTGCTTTTATCCGAGGGTATGTATTGATGTTGGGTCGTGATGAAGTTGATCTTGTGTGGGATGCTCGAGATCAAATGCCGAAAGACTTTAAAGCAGAGGTAGGACTTTGACTTTGACTTTGACTTTTTCAATGTTGAAATTAGAGGTGGCAATTTCGGTTGACTTTACTTAAGTTTGAGTTGAGTTGAGTTGTGCTTTATCTCAAATGGACAAAAAATAAATTAGCTGACATGGAAGCGGTTTGAAAGTCATCCACAGTCTATTATAAATGCATACAATCTTTTAAAGTGTTATATTTGAATATTTAGATTAATTTTTAATGATATTGTTTCTTTTATCATAATTAAGGGTTTAATTATCTACGTAATGGACAAATAACATGTTGGCGGGTCAACATACCCCGCCCATGTTGTCACTTCTACTTGAAATGGCTTAATGACCACAAAAGTTAAATGCATGCACATATCTGTATCAGGTTCTTTTTGTGGATGCTGATCCTCTACCATCTATTATCACCACAGACAGAGTATCGTCTGATGGTAGTGAGACAAGTGGCTATGGTTCTCCCGATGAGTTCTTTGAGGTTGAAGAGATTTTTAGTAATGCGGTTGACACTCATGATCTTAAAGCGGACCCTACAGATCTACTTGAAGACAATATTTCTGGATTTGAAGTAGAATCACATTCATCTGAAGATTTTATATCATATGACACAAATCAAAGCCGTCACGTTATGGTTGATCCAAGCCTTCAACTAGGGGAAGACGTTGACTTAAATAGAATAGTCAAAGATGTTGACTTGAAGAATAAAATAGTCAAAGATGTTGACTTGAAGAATACAACATTCAAAGATGTTGATTTGAGGCCTAAAATAGCAAACGAAGTTGATTTGAAGTCTAAGGTTGATAGCCTTGAAGCGAAATTGGATAGTTTAGTAGAGGAAATGAGAACCCAAAAAGAAAAAGAGGAGAATCAAAAGGTGAAGAATGTGGAACCCAATAGTTGGAAAAGTTTAAAAAAAGAAAGCCCAACAAGTGTAAAACATGCAAAACCGAATGTTGTGTCAAGGTGGATTCCGCCTAATAAAGGGTCGCTTACGAATTCAAGACATATGAGTGCACCACCACCATCAAATGATTCCAAGTTGTTAGGGAATAAAAAGGTATCAAAGAAACAAGCTTCTTGTCCACCATCTTTGGATGTGAAACGAGTCAAAAAAACTTACGAGGGGTCACTTGAATTGCCAAAATCTTTGAAGAATCTAGAAACTAAATTAGCTGAGGTCCCAACACCACCTTTACAACCACCACCACCACCTCCGCAACCACCATTAGCTCCTATAGAGAATAACAATGCAGGAAAATGCTTACCTCAATTGGCAGCAATAGAAGCCAAAAATGGAAGTTTCGTACAGGATGGGTTGGTAGTTCTGCCTACTCCATCTTTGCCACAACCACAAAACACAAAAGCTCCACCCCCACCACCACCACCACCACCACCACCTCCGATGTATGAAGCCTCTACTCCATCTGTGACATCCACACCTCCTACACAACGTGCACCAACTCCACCACCTCCACCACCACCCCCCATGCATGAAGTTCCCATCCCATCCTCAATCTCTAAGGCGCCACCTCCTCCGCCTCCTCTACCGTTGCTTGGTGGAGAGCCACCTCCTCCACCAATGCCTGCAGCACCACCGCCAACTCCCCCACCAATGCTTGGAGCGCCACCTCCACCTCCTCCGCCGATGTATGGAGCACCTGTACCTCCTCCACCACCGCCCGGAGCACCTGCACCTCCTCCCCCACCGCCCGGAGCACCTGCACCTCCTCCCCCACCGCCCGGAGCACCTGCACCTCCTCCCCCACCTCCCGGAGCACCGGCACCTCCCCCGCCTCCCGGAGCACCTGCACCTCCACCACCACCTGGAGGAGCACGAGGACCTCCACCACCACCTGGAGCACCTGGACCACCACCTCCACCTGGAGCACCACCACCACCTGGAGCACCTGGACCTCCAGGTGGGCCTCCACCTCCACCTGGTCGACTAGGTGGTGGCCCTGGTAGAGGGCGTGGACGTGGAGGACCTGCAGTGAAAAAATCTAACTTAAAGCCATTGCACTGGAACAAGGTGACTCGGGCTTTGCAAGGAAGCTTGTGGGAGGAATTGCAAAGACAAAGGTAGCCATTACTCTTATTTGGTTTCTATATTTTGTTGTTTCTTTATTCTTTTGTAAAAGTAATGGAGTCTTGTTAATCAAAATCGTATTTTCATTTCTCCAAGCTGTAAAGTGCAATGTATACTTATATGCATGCATGCATATATATATATATCATTTGTTCTAATTACTAACGTTAAGCTATTGAATTCTAGTCCGCCAGATGTTGATGTATCAGAACTTGAGAACCTTTTTTCTAACGTAGCCCCGAAAAAAGCTACTCCTAAAGAGGTAGACAAGAAAAAGGCTGCTAGTTCAAAACCCGAAAAAGTCCAATTGGTAATGCAATGTAAATTAAGTACTCTTCCTTTAAATTACATTTTACTTTTCATTTTCTTTACTCTATGATGGAAGCACACCATTATTTGTTAATTTCAGAAATTACCTTTTCTTGATTTTGTTCTTGATTCTAGATTGATTTGAGGAGGGCCAATAACACGGAAATTATGCTTACAAAGGTTAAAATGCCGCTTCCTGATATGGTGGTAAGTTTGGATATCATGTTCTAACACATCTTTATCTAATTGCATCCTAATTTTGAATTTAGATACTTAGAGTGAGCTTGGATTTGCATTTTGAAACTAATTCTTTGATTCATATTTCAATAAGCATATTCTACCTCTATTATTTAGGGGTAAATAATTGCTTTGTGGATGGTCAGTTTCATACATCCACAGGTAAACTGAAATTACTTGGTCTTTAGACCTAATTCAAGAGAATTTTTACCTCATTTCACATAATATCGCTTTTAATTTCAAAAAAATGTCCTCATTGTCCATTCTATGTCTTAATTTCATAAATAATCAAAATCACCAAACACTCAAGCATTCGGTCGCACGATATCTTAAAGCAAGTGAAGCACCTTCAAACACCTATCTTATACAGCCTGTTCTGTAACATCTTATTATTATCGATAAATTCTGTACATGCAGATACATCATTTTTTCAAAGAATTATTTTTATATGAAAACATTTGAACTGGAATGTGGTTCATTTTCTACCTGCAACACTTTCCATTGTTACAATTGTTGATAATTTAGTAGTACAATGGCAAAAAATAAAAATAAATAAATAAATTCTTTCTACTTCCATATTTTTTATTATTTTGTTTAGTTTGAATTGATAACAACTTTCTCTACCATTTGCAGGATGCTGTTTTAGCTATGGATGAAACACTTTTAGATGTTGATCAAGTAGAAAATATTCTCAAATTCTGTCCTACAAAAGAAGAGATGGAGCAACTCAAGGTGAAATCATAACTTTATTAGATACAATTACTTGATATTATACATTTTAAATATTTTTTAGCAGTTTTGTAATTTTAGATATGAACCTTACGTTTCTTGATTCTTCCATTTAAGTATTGATCTTCTGCATTGTGACTGTTCAGAATTATACAGGTGACTTGGAGAAATTAGGCAAGTGTGAGCAAGTGAGTATCAAGATCATAATACTTCTTTCTCCTTGTAACTATCCGCGTATGAAGAACTTATCTCATTTGTACTTGTAACTATCCACGTATGAAGAACTTATCTTATTTCTAGTTTAGGTGGATGCAAGAAATTAACAAGTATTCATTTTATTTAAAATGAGATACAAAAAGCATCCCTTGGCTTCATGATATTCTTCATCATGTCTTTTAACTTGCATTAAAACTACTTAACAATTTTTTAAATTTAAAGTCATAATCATGTCCTAAGACTCAATATCTTAACTATATTGCAGTATTTTCTGGAGCTAATGAAGGTGCCACGTATGGAGGCAAAATTAAACATCTTTTTGTTCAAAATTCAATTTAATTCTCAGGTTTGCGGTTATGGGTTGTATGCCTGCCACTTCTTACATGTTCTGATATTTTTATATTTTGTTATCTCATTTTGACTTTTCTTTCAGCTTGCAGATTTAAGGAAGAGTTTAGACATTGTAAATTCTGCATGTGATGAGGTGCTCCATTATTATAAATGCTATACTCCTGCGTCCGTTTTATTTGTACCTGATTTAGTTCTGTTGTTGGTTTATTAGGTCCGGAAGTCTGTCAAATTGAAGGAAATTATGAAAAGAATCTTATATTTGGGAAATACATTAAATCAAGGAACTGCCAGAGGTAATAACTAACATCACTAATACATCAAGAAAATGATCATATGTGTTAAGAAAAAGATCTTGTGTTATCCAAAATTTGCAGGTTCGGCAGTTGGTTTCAAGTTGGATAGTCTTTTGAAATTGACAGATACACGAGCGTCAAACAGCAGAATGACTTTAATGCATTATCTCTGCAAGGTACAACAAGCCCTACCACTTAATTTTACAGCATTCCTTTTCCAGAAAAACATAAAGAAAGGAAAAAACGGGTGAAGCGGTCTGTTAATAAGCTGACATTTTCCCGTTATTGAATTACAGATGTACCTTAATTTCTTACCTGGTGCACTTTTTTTTTTCATTGTACAGCTTATTGCCAACAAATCACCAACTCTTTTAGAATTCCCAGAGGATCTTGTTAGCCTAGAAGGTGCAACAAAGGTTTGAAATTAATCCTTTTTTTGCATAGATTCATTATTGAAACTGTTAGTAGATTACTTATTAATGCTTTAACTTGTAGATACAATTGAAAAGTATAGCAGAAGAAATGCAAGCCCTTATCTTAGGACTGAAAAAAGTTAAGCAAGAACTTGATGCATGTGCAAATGATGGCCCTGTATCTGAAGGTTTTCACGCGGTAGGTAAACATCCTAAAGAGTTTCTTGTCCGTTTTCTATATTTCTTTAAAAGATTAGCACCTTAATTTTCATTTCAATTAATATTTTATAGCAACAGTAATCAACCTCTCTGAGTAAAAGAATTTAAGAGGGTGTGTGCACTGAAATTAGACTTTGGGCGCTTATAACCCAGTTCTACCTATAACACCTGCTTCTTTTTCAGCTTAATATTTTGTTGTATGACTTGTTTGAGGTACAAACATTCGTCATGTTGGCCCATTTACAAATAAATGGATTGAAATTGCCACCTATAATCAAATTCCACAGTGTTTTAAAATGTGTTCAGTAGAGCTAGCTCTTAATCTTTGAAGTGGTTCATTTAAAGTTCTAATTTAGTAATTTATAAAGTATAGATCTTATTAAATTATGCTATATGAGAATTAGGAATATGATTCCATTATTTGTTTGTTTGCTTGGCTATAATGGAATGACATAGGATGAAATTGACACGGTGAATGGTCATTCCATTCCATTATACTGTTTGATTGACGGGGAGGAATGAATGAATTACCAGCATGAACTTTTGTAACATTACAAAAATAAACATAATAGTAGGTCATACAAAGCTCTATTTGGATTCTAACAAAGGAGGCATGTACTTTGTGTGTTTTTGGAAATAAAGATAAATATAGCAGTAAATTCTAAAAGGAAGCTGAATATTCTAGTAATTTAGAAACTAGCCATTCATTTGTGTGTTAGCATGGTTGTTAAAAAAGCTAGGCGTTACTCGGGTGGTTGGAATTTTATAAGTAATTTAAAAATATTTGTGTGCATATATATATTTATATAATTAAACTTAAAAAATTCAAAACATTAAAATATTCTGATCAATTTTGACTGATTTTGACTGAATTGACCCATTTTGACTGAAATTTGACCAATTTTGACCGATCAATTTGACCAAGTCCTATTTCTTTCGTCTAGGACTGACTACCGATTATACCCTCCGATTATGTGAAATCGTCAAGCTTGGTGGCCGATTTGCGATTAATCGCTGACTAGCATTGATTTTTGCAACACTGTGTGTTAGCAATCGATCTTGATTAAGGGGTTTTACTTGTGAACTATAAAGTTGCTAGGATAGATAGTAGTTTATTGTTCAATTGTATAGTTTATGTTTATTTTTGAAGGGTAAGGATTAAATTAGGAGAGTTGTTTCCTAATTAGAATAAAAGTATTGTACGTTAAGGTTTCTTGTTTAGCAAGGTTTGTTTTTACTATAAATAGGGGGTCTAGGTTCATTGTAAATTGTGGGTTTTATTTGAATATATTGGAGAAAATATGGCCGAGTTTTAGTCACAAAATTCATGGTGTTACATTGTTTTTAGTCCATTTTTATTGTATTTGTGTGATCATATACAATTGGTGTTAGAATTAAGGTGTAGCTCATAGCCAGGATGGAAGACAAGAGATCCAAGACTTGCGTGTAGTCAAGACTTAAGATCAAGAATTGGCTATCGAAGACAAACAATAGACGGGAAAAACAAACCACCGGTCGTATCTAGGAGGGAATGGCCAAATGCAGTGATAAAAGGAGTTCATGTGGAATCTTACTAGGTCTAAGGTGAGCTCAGTTCTACCAACAAGATCATAAATTGCGGCAGAGATCTAACAACAACGAGCGTCTAAGTTTCTTATTGCAAAACAAGCTAGTGACTGGACAGTTTTTCAGGTGGGTGTTGTTCGTCAACAATCAAGGAGAAAAGGAGTGGCGATGAGCGGTGTTTGACCAGTGTCTCTTTAATCAGTGTTTTTCAATCGACATGTTCGCATTCGTTCATTTAACTTTAACCGAACATGAACATGTACACATAATCGAACACGAATTTTTGTTCATGTTCATTCATTAAGAAACCGGAATGTTCGCGTCATTCATGTTCGTTCGTTGTAAAGCTGAATGAACAGTTAACAAACGTAAACGAACAAAAATAAACGAACATAATTAAAAAAAATATAAATGAACACAAACATATATGAACATTTATGAAAAAGTCTAATACAACATTATTCATCCACAAACACATGTGAATTAATGAACATAAATAAATAAACATAAACAAGCATATATGAACGAACATATATGAACGAACATAAATGAACGTTCATGAAAATAAATGAACGAACAAAACATATGTTCTTGTTCGTTCATTTATTAAGTAACAAACATAAACGAACTTTCCACCAAACAGTTCATGAACGTTCGGTTCCTACTGATTTTCCTTTAGCGGTTCAGAAGAGAGAATAGCAGGTGGCTTGTTTTATGGTTGGCAGTCAGTAGCAAGAAGCATTACGATCCAAGAATCAGTTGGATTTTAGAATTGAGTAGTTCAATCAATAGCATGCTTTCCAACTAAACAATGGGTTTGATTAAGGTGTGAGCTCTCATCAAAAAGGCAATCGGAAAAAAAGAGCACGTGAGCTTTGTTACTGCTGAAGGGAGGCACAAACACTTATGGATTTGGTGTATTAATTTGTGTTCTGATTCAAGTGTTTGGAAAAATTTTAGACGTGCGTGCCGCAAAGGACTTGAAGAGGATTAATATTGATGGCGTTGTTGCAGTGTGAAAGCAAGAGACCAAGGATTAAGATGGAAGTTTTTACTCGGGTTTTAAGATCTTGGAGGCACATATCAAGATTAAAGGGGAGATTGTTGAAATTATGATCTTGATTAGGGGGCTGAACTTGTGAGCTACAAAGTTGTTAGGCTAGAGATTAGTTCAATGTTTAATTGATTAGTTTATGTTTATTTTTGGATGGTATGGATTAAATGAGGAGAGTAGGTTCCTAATTAGATGAGAAGTCTTTTAGGTTAAGTTTTCTTGGTTAGCAAGGGTTTTATTTAGTATAAATTAGGTTGCAAATGTGGGTTTTATTATGATATATTGGAGAAAACATGATTGGGTTTTAGTCACAAAATATCCATGTCAATCCATTTCTAGTGTGTTTGTGTGATCCAGTCAAAGAGCCTGTGCCATCACCTGAACAGGAATGTTGGTTAATTTATTTTAAAACTTGATTTAGTTATTGATTACTAATCAAAGAACTGAGAGATGCTTAACTTAGGTGGCTGATTAGTGCAACACTTAAGCAGCCATAATTGGGATTTTTTTGTAACACTGATTAAGATTTTCTCATATTTTTAGACATTGAAGGAGTTCGTTGGCCATGCTGAGCAGGAAGTGGCAACTGTTAATAGTTTCTATTCTGTTGTGGTAAATCCCTGTAAATTTGTGTATAAATTTAGCACAAATTGCACGTGAAAGGAAAATACTTTTGGTCAAATTCTATTTTATTTCTATTTTCGTGAGCATAATGGGTAACTGGGCCCTTATTCTCTTATAAGATTATAAAATAGGCTCGTAAATGTTGATTCTGAAAGTATGTTCCCTAAAACCGAAATTGAGTGAAAATAAATTCCTTTTACGTATAATTTTCCCATTAATTCAGAAATTGAATGAAAGTTACCTGTTACCTTTTGGATTATTCCATTTAATTGTTTCTGTTACAGGGCAAAAATGCTGATGGATTGGCCCTATATTTTGGTGAAGACCCTGCCCGTTGCCCTTTCGAACAAGGTAACTTGCATATAACTGTTTTGGGTAACATCAAAATTAGATGTGGCAACTTCAACACATTTACTTTTGAATGTGTCAATTTGAGTCTTATTTTTATCTCTAACGACAATGGACAGACCCACTATATAGGGTGCAGGGTTAACCGACCCTGCTGGTATTTTTATATGTAAGGTCGTTCGACTGGTCCTGAAATTTTTGAATGCTGACCACTAAGATTTTTGGACTTACTTAGAAAATATCAATCTTTACCTGCTGCATTTAAAAAAAAACATAGTGAAGAGCAAAGAATGAGTTTGGAATTTGATTAAATACTTCAATTAATCTTTCTAGACGGTTATTGAAGTTGCATTTCTTTTTTGTGGTCATGATTACCATAAAAACTTCACTGTAGCTCTTAGTTTTACTGGTTGCAATGACGAGCTACATTATTTATGTGACCCGATCTGAAAACATGGACGTCAAGTTAAGAGATATCCGAGCACTGTATAACACTATAAACGACCCTGGTTATAAACAAATTCCTGAGCCCGCCACTCCTAACGGGTCAAAGTATGAAAATAAAAACAATTAGCTTAAAAGGGAATGAGTCAGGTGGTCGAAAGTCGTCCACTATGTATTTTTAACGCATAGAACCTGACGTGTTTTCAACCCATACCAAAAGCTACTCATTTTGATCTGAACCTGTTTACACCTATTACCCAACCCACTTGAACCTATCCATTTACCAGCTTTAAATAAAATAATTATTGATATATTACATCTGTTTCTTTTTTGGTCAGCTACTCAAACCCTTAGCAACTTTGTGAGACTATTCCTAAAATGCCATGAAGAGAACCTTAAACAGGCTGAACTTGAAAGAAAGAAAGCCGAAAAGGAGGCAGAAATGGAGAAAGCAAAGGCTGCAAAGTAAACAAATAACATTCAAGTTATACTTAAAATTCCCTTAAAATGGATTTTACGTGTTCTTCATAAGATCATGCGAAAGTCAAAGCTGTCTGGTCAATGAAGAATTTGCAACCCTGCTGCCAACCAGACCAGAAACCCAAATGGAAGTGGTGATGAACAGAGTCAAAATGGTCTGGTCGATGAAGATTTTGCGGGTTCTTCCTAAGAGGCTTGCAAGAATCCTGCAAACAGCTGTAAATACATATATATATGCAGGGCACAGTGAAGGAGGTGTCCACCATTGAAGATCATTTGAAGGACTAAAATTACAATCTTCAAGAAACCATGGATCATCATTGCTGTCTGTGTTCTCGGGAATCCTACGGCCCCATCTGGCCTAATTTCTGGATTCAATTGGCGGCTCGTGGGGTCGAGTCAGGACAGCGTATTGCATAGCCATGTACAGATTTTTCTAACCCCAACTAACTTAGCCATATTCGTTTATTAATCATGTATTATACCACGATTTGTTTGTCAGTTCGGTTCCCTTCTAATAACCTAAGTTTTTGATGGGGAACTAAACTGACGAAGTTAATTTGTTGTAAATAAAACTAGAAGTAGAAGAGAAGATAGAAATAGGATATTGAATGTAAATTTTGGTAACAATAGGCTATAGATTTTTAGATTCAATATGAGGAAATTGTTAGTTTTCCATTGCTTTCTAGCATTCATTTACTCTGTTACATAATGTTAGGTTAGAAAAATGTTGTTTGTGTATATATGGATGTAACTTTACTTCTCAAAAAACTTTGTTCTTGTACATTAAAAAAAAAGATACTTCTCGTTAAAAAACATAACTTTACTATCGTTCTTGTTCATTAGAAAACTTTGTCCTTGTTTATATGGATATCATTGTTCTTGTAGTACATTAAAAAGATCCTTTTTATTGAAAAATGTGATTCTAGTTGTTGTGTAGATACAAGATATTCTAGTTGTTACGTCTCGACTTTCTGTATTTTATACATCCAAACAACATATTATAGCATACTCTAACATCTCGTGCAAAAGCTTGTTATAAGTAAGACTCTTACATGACGCTCTAGAGTTGAGAGACACATGAACTTTGTATCGCCATATGAGATGAGAAACACACATAGTTCCTGTTGTTATATGAGCAATTGAACGTGCACGAGTATTAGTAACAAAAGTTGATACATACATATCCATTGCGAAAATTATAGTGACGTTCGCAATAATTGGACGTTTGTGGGAAAGGATGACCGAGAGGGCGGAACCTACTTAATTCGTTTATTATTTTTTTTCGTTTTAGCGTTTTTGTTACCTGCACTTTAGTTTTTATAATAAAGGTTTAATTGTACTTATAAGATTTATATTTATATATAGAGTACTAAAATTTACAAATATATAAAGTTGTAATAAGTTTATAAATTTTATAATTATGTATTATTCTGGCATAGTTAAAATTAAATTTTCGTTTTTTTTAAAACACGTTTACTACACATGTCTTTACAAATTAACATGAAAAGACAATATATAATCGTTAACTTTATTTATTTCCTCGACCTCTCTTTATAAAAGTCACAAAAATTTTACTTTTAACTAACAAAACTAACTTCTATTAGATTCTAACCAACATTGTTACATCTAGTATACATTAAAATGTGCGGCATACTTTTCAATTAAAAAATTAATTATTTTGGTATTACAAACACTAAACTTGTCATTTTTATATGAATTCCTGTCACAAAAAGGGAAGTGATTTTATTTTTTAATTCCTTAAACACTTAAAAGTTATTAATTATTTATATTCCTCATGCCACAAATAATATACATATTCTATTTACAAGATAATATATTACTTCGTTACATGTAGAAATTGATTAAACCAGTTTTGGTAAAAAAATAGTTTCATAATAGGTTGTAAAACCATGTTTGTCACATGTTGCATAAATCCATTAAACATTACCATTCGTATAGGGTATTCCTGTTTACGATCTTGTGTGATTAAAAATTATTAAACTCAATATTAAATTCAATATTAAATTCACCTTAAAAACTAACTCAACATTCGATGCTCACCACATCTTCAACAATCCTATGTATATTAATTTAATTTCGATGCAAAAAAACACATATAAAATCAATTTTGCATAATTAAGTTAACATCATCTGATACCGCTCATCACGCTACTCAAACCTGCAATAGATCTAAACTTTAGGGCACGTATTGCTTCTGCTTGTAAAGTTTAGGGGCATTTCAGAAAATCTGGATCTCGGCGTACATATCCGTTTGTCTATGCTGACTCAGAGTTGAAAGTGAATAAATCTTTAAATTAAAGTTCGCAACTTTTCATCGTTTGCACTCAGATGTGATCTTCTCCTCCTATTCCAAGGTATTTTGATCTTCAATTTATGTTTTATTTCTTTGTTACAGATTGATTATGAGATTATAGTTGTTTTGTTCAACTTTAATTATGATTTGTTAATTGATTGACTCGATTTCTTGAATCTTTTTTGTGGGTATGATTAGGGTTTAATTTGGGTGATTGTTTTGAGAAATCTGTGTCTTGAGGAAGGGTAATCCGGGTTAAAAGATAAAGAAAGAACCCGAAACAGGATCCGAATTTTGTTAATTGCTTCTTGTTGATAATTGTAGTTTGTTTTTCGTTTTCCCCAAATTTAGGAGCGATTTGTATTTAGTGGCTGGCTAGTTTATATGGAGTTTTGAATCTTTTGAATGTGAGTTTATGGTCAACTGTGACCCACAAGTATAAAGTGTTCAGAAATCAGAAGTCTTTAAAGATCTTTTTATTTGATCGTTGACACCCAAACACGTTTAACTGTCTTTAATCATCATAGCCAATGTGCCCAAAATGTGTTTATGAACTCGACGCCTCGGTTGAGATGGGATTTGCCTAGGGTTACATTGAATTTCAGTGATCTTGGTCTTTTGATCTTCTCTTTGTGATAGGTATTGAATGAACTGGTATAAAGTTCCAATTTGCATTTTATTATTTGGAAAACACTTGACTTTTGAATTAATGATGTGGGGGTTCTAGTAATTATAACTTCACTGGTGATATTGGTTAGGATTAATTGCAACAAAAAAGTAAGATGCTTCGTGCCTGATTCTGTTTTAGGACCATTTGAAGTTTAGTGTTACCGCACCAGTCAGTAAGCTTATGTTATGACTTTTTAGGCAAAAATAAAACACCACAATTTAATGTTTTACTCCACATTTATACAAGGCACCACACATTATAGTTGTCATGTTTGCAAGACGGTCCACCTTGTTATATCATTTCTAATTGGGAGACCGGACCTGGTTTAACAATCAACATGTACCAAAACGTGTTTGGTAAGATAATTATTTATAATGGGAAATTTTGGGCAAAAAATGTTTCGGGTTAACCCAACCAACCCGAACTGTTTCAACCTTGTAAACCGTACCAAAAGTACGCATTATGAATCCTGAACCCTTTCATTTTGTCACCTTCTAATATTCTTCATAATGGTGAAATCATTGATTCTATTGAAACTTACTGCCATGGCGATGAGTTATAGATTGTCATAATTTTATGGCAGAAATATGGACAGAACAAATAGAGGAGGTGGTAGTGTTGATACATTATTACATAACTACAAGCTTGGGAAAACTCTTGGTCATGGTTCTTTTGGTAAAGTCAAGATTGCCGAGCATACCTTGACGGGCTACAAA
Organism: Flaveria robusta; assembly: GCA_025506415.1. Lineage (NCBI taxonomy): Eukaryota > Viridiplantae > Streptophyta > Magnoliopsida > Asterales > Asteraceae > Flaveria > Flaveria robusta. The sequence goes on from CM046474.1 coordinate 8,803,157, forward strand.
GTGGCTGTCAAGATTCTTAACCGCCGAAAACTTAAGAATCCTGATATGGAGGAGAAAGGTATTATCATATTTCATTAGCTTAATATTATTTAAAGTTTTTGATATTTTATCTGAAAATCATTCTTTTATATGTGATGTGCCTGCAGTGAGACGAGAAATTAAAATTTGTAGATTGTTTGTGCATCCTCATATTATAAGACTTTATGAGGTGATAGAGACACCTCTTGATATATATGTTGTTATGGAGTATGTGAAATCTGGAGAGCTTTTTGATTACATTGTAGAAAAAGGGAGACTACATGAAAATGAAGCTCGCAAAATTTTTCAGCAGGTATTGTTCATGATCTCCCTATTATAAGATTGAAAAAAACTATTTAGAGAATTAAAAGTATCAGATGAAATTTTGTCTCCATAGTAGTACCCGATATCTAAAAGATCACTTTCAAACTTATATATAGAGGTGGCAAAAATGGGAGGGCCGGTAAAGCGTCATGCAGGTGACTTTTTGGTAGAGGTCACTTTTTGTCCAGTTTTGGATAAGTGGTTAATGTGTTAACTATGATTACAAAAGCTATGTTACTCCAATAATATTCTAATTTTGAATAAACTATTTAGGAGGTTGTATGCATTAAAATCGAACTTTGGAAAGCTTTCAACTCATTTGACCTATTTCCTTTTTAGCCAAAATTTGTAGATTATACCCATTTTTACCTTAATAGACAATTTAATGCATAATTATACAAATAAAAGAAGTATCTAGATTTACCCCAATTTTAGAAAAAGGAAGTGTGATCTAGGAATGCCAAATGTATCTTGATGTTAACAATCTAAATAAGGTTGCTTTTTATGGGACGAGAATCCAGAAAATGGACTTGTTTGAGATAGAGGGATTTAAGATAAAACGAGTGGTCCAGATGTGTAGAGGTATTAATTTCACTCCATTTAATTATTAATGGGTTGATTTGAATTGTTTGATCTGAAATGGCTAGATGGGTCAAATCAAAAGATATAATTTACAAGGGGAATGGGTTAAAAGTTGCCCGAAGTCCCTTTTGAATGCATACAACCTTATTTTCACCGGCATATAATGGCCTTCCAAAAGATTGGTGGCAAATTTTACGTCTTGATATATCTTGGACGTAAGTTTTCCTTTTTACCATGTAATACTATTGTTATTGTTAAGTTAACAAGTCATTTATGTATATTTTAAAAATATTAACAGAAGTGTATTCCGGTTATGACTCTACCCGACCCATTTGAAATCATACTAAAAAAACAACCCATCTTCCATTACACAGCTCGTCCATCTTGCCAACTCCAGTGATATTTATTAAAGTCAACAGTATATTAAAATAATAGTTGCAGAAAATGAAAATTCAAACACATACTTTATGTGTGCAATTCAGCAACTTCCCTAAAAATATGGTCATGGCCAAAATCTTCGTTATATCTCATGATTTCAGCAGTCGAAGAGTTCTTGGCTGCATTTATATGAAGAAATCATATCAACTTCCTAATTGCCTAACCATCTTAACCATTATCAGGCTCTGCATCCCACAGCATTTTCATTATTATGATGTTCTTAACTTTATTTATATCAAAACAGATAATCTCTGGAGTAGAATATTGCCACCGGAATATGGTAGTCCACCGGGATCTTAAGCCGGAAAATATTCTCTTGGATTCAAGAGGCAATGTTAAGGTTGCTGACTTTGGGTTGAGTAATATAATGAGAGATGGACATTTTCTTAAAACAAGCTGCGGAAGTCCAAATTATGCTGCCCCAGAGGTTTATATAGGCTTATCTTTATTTAAATCATTTTTTTCTTTCTTGATCGAATGTTGGTTTAAAATATAATTCTTAATGATACATGCTTGATATGCAGGTTGTTTCTGGTAAACTTTATGCAGGACCTGAGGTAGACGTATGGAGTTGTGGAGTCATCTTGTATGCTCTTCTATGTGGCACGCTTCCCTTTGATGATGAAAATATTCCCAATCTATTTAAGAAAATTAAGGTACTGCCTTGCATTTCATTCAGAGGTTGACCCATTGACTTGTGAATGGAGTTGAAGTGCATAGTTTTCAATCTCAAATGTGTCAAATTAAAAACATTAGTAGAAAGGGAATGGGTCAAACGGAGTGAAAGTCATCCGAGATGTATTTTTAATGCATGCAATCTGTGTTCAAAGATTTACGTTATTATTGTAATCATATCTAACTCATTGATTATTTTTAAGAACAATTGTTTAAATGGATTATAACCCAACCTACCCATCCCATATTAGCCCCAACCCTTTTTGACCCGTCACACTACCTGTCTGACTGCCTATCTTTCCACCTCTAATTTTATTTCTATCCTATGAAAACTGTAACTTTTTACTTGTAGATGTCTTGAACACTTCAATTATGAAATTCTTCCAAAAATGTCAACTGTTAACTTGCAAGTGTAAACTAGAAACTTTTGGGAACAGAAATGTTGCAAAGGTTGCAATTTTAATTTCTCAATTATCTTTTCAGTCAGGAATTTACACTCTTCCTAGCTATTTGTCACCTGGGGCTCGGGATTTAATTCCAAGAATGCTTGTGGTTGATCCTATGAAAAGAATAACGATTGCTGAGCTCCGTCAGCATCATTGGTTCAAAAGCCAACTTCCTCGTTACTTAGTTGTTCCTGCTCCTGATGCAACAGAGCACCTAAAAAAGGTAAGTATGGATCTCAGTGGGTTCAGGTGAAATTGAAACTGAAAATCTTTAGATTCTGCTACATGGGGATGGTTTTATCCATTTATTTTTTCTGATATTTTTAAGTCATCTAACTTGATGCTGCTTTTATTTGTCAGCTTGATGAGGAGATTATCAAAAAAGTGATTAACATGGGTTTTGATAGGAACCGTCTGACACAATCACTTCAAAGCCGAATACAAGATGATGTATTTATCTCATTTCTTTTGTAATAATTTTGCATAAAGCTGAAATTTTTCTGGTTTTACATCTTAAATGTATTTTATCTCAGGCTACGGTTGCATATTATTTGCTGTTTGATAACCAAACTCGTGTTGTTGGTGGGTATCTTGGAGCTGAAATTTCAGAGTCCCTGGTGCGTTATTTTTGTTTACTTACGAATGGGTTGATTCAGGTTGTGTTTTTATTTCAAATGAATCAAATTAAAAAAATTAGCTAAAAGGGTTGCATGTTGACAAATATTTTTATTATTTGAAATGAAGCGTCAGGTGCAATGGTTTAGAATTCGGAAAACTATTTTATAAAAACTAGGTGTATATATTAATTCAACCGCTTTTGAGGTAGACATTCACATTATTATCTTGCTTAAAGTTTCGGTAATATGGTTTTTGAAATTTGAATACTATTTTGGCAGGAGGGTGATCTTGCTACTGTGCATCTGGACAATGTCCAGGACCGTGCCCAAATGAGCAGGCTTACTCGGGGTAACTCTTTCGGGCCGCCTGGTGAAAGAAAATGGAAAGTTGGGATGCAGGTTTGTACATATTATATGTATATATAAATATATATATATATATATATATATATATATATATATTTTCAACTTTCGTAATTAAAATATTCAAGTAAATAGTTGCACTTTGACTTTGGAGGTCAAACTTGTGACTTTTCATACCTGATTTGGTATGGTCTTTTTTTTAAACAAACCTAACATAAAACCAGTTCAACATGTAGCATGTGGTAGGAATCTAGTATTAATCCTTGCTTTAAAATTTGAAACAGTGTTGTAAAAATCAGCGCCTAGCACCGATTATCGGTAATCGGTCACCCATCGATTCAATTTTAGCTAATCACTCAGTTAATCGGTCAAAGGTCAAAATCGGTTGAAATCGGCCAAAAATAAGAGAAAGTTGATCAAAATTTGGTCACATTTGGTCAAAATCGGCCAAAAATTAGAGAAAATCGGTCAACGTTAGTAAAAATAGGTCAAATATGAAAAATTATATGTATATTTTTGAAAAATGTTGTATATATATTTATAAATTTGAAAATTAACATATAAAATTCTAATTAATTTTGATTCATTTATATTAATCCCGATTAATCCCTAATCGGTACCCCACCGCCCGACTAGCGCCAATTAATTTTTACAACCATGATTTGAAGTAAGTTTTTTCATCTTTAAAGTTAATTGGTTAGGTCATTAGATCTTGAATGTCTGGTTTTTACGAAGTATAAGTTAAAGCTTGTAAAGATCTGAAATTATATTTGTTGAATTTTCCAGTCAAAATTGTGAGTTCTCATGCTCAATTTTATATCGCTTCTTATGTTCTAAAAGCCGAAATTCTTGAAGTTACAGCAACTGAAATTGTGATCCAACTTCCCTTAAAGATTTAGAAACTTTATTCATTTCAAAGTTGTAAGATTATTCTATTTGAATGATTGAATCTTGAATTTCAAATCGTACCTGTTTCCTAAATTTGATCACCGGTTATGGGAGAAAAGATGCACAGTTTGACTTTTGAGGTCAAACTTGTGGCTTTTCTTATTCAAATTGATACAGGTTCTCTTACAAGCTTAACTCTAGCACCATCTCTTACACATTTGAGTAAATTCTTTATGTCTCTTGAAGATTCAATATATTTTATTCCTCTCGAGGTTGGTTTTAGTATGAATTACAAGAATTTTTCCTTTTGGTTTTTGAAGATTCCAGCGAATCCCCGTGACATAATGACACGTGTTCTTGAAGTTCTGAGAGACCTAAACGTCTGCTGGAAAAAGATCGGGCTATATAACATAAAGTGTAGATGGGTTTCAAACATACCTAATGCTGATCAAATCACAGCCCATCATTTGTATGAGAACCATTACATCAATTCTGCTATTACACCCAACAACGTTGGAACACAAAATGTTGTTAAGTTTGAGATTCAGGTAAAACCACCACTTGTTTTTCAGTGCTGTTACCAATTACCCGAGTAAATTTTGAGGTGTCAAAATGGGTGGGTCATATGTGTCCTCGTCAAATTGGGTACTTCTTTAACGGGTCAAAGTGGGTCAAGTTTTTTTCTTTGCTCTTTTAATTTTCTATTAACAATTAGTATGTCATATATGATTACAAAAACTATATTTCTTTCTCTATATTTCTTCGTAATCTTTTTAGCTGTTAAATATTACTTTTGATGCTCTAGAAATAAAGCATAATCTAAATCAACTCATACACAAGTAAACGGGTCGAAATTGTTAGTTTTTTGTAAGTTAATGAAAAAATTTGTTTCGCCTTAATTCGACAGCTTTACAAGACTCCAGAGGACAGCTATTTGTTTGACATCCAGAGGATCAACGGTCCGCAGTTGCTATTTCTGGACTTCTGTGCTGCTATGTTACTGCAGCTAGAGAGTAGCATCTTCTAAAGTACATAACTGCTTGTAAATACTCTGTTTTTCCTCTAGTACTCTTGACTTCTTTGTTACAAATGATCACTAAAGCCTTATTTTCTGCTAATTTTATCAGTTTTTGTAGGCCTTTATTATGAACACTTGATGTTTTGCTTATTTCCAAACACTTGGATCATTCATTTAGTCTTGTTTGGAAACTTTCTTGTAATTAAGTAGTTTTAAGCTGATTTTTCTTTCTTCTTTTAGGCCGTTTTTGCTTCCATTTTTATGGTTTGTGAATTAAAAGTCTATCGCGGTTGTAAGTCTGTTGATTCAATTCATGGTAAGCTGTTCATGTACATTAAACATTTTATAAATTCTTGATTCTTGATAATAATAAAAAAAAACCATCTGGTTATCATCCAATGTATCTAACAATGCGAGTCTAACCGACCCGAACTTATGTTTATAAGAAGGGAGCATAACCATAAGCAGGGATGTAAAACTATTATGTAAATGTCAAACATTAGTGCAGTGGGTTAATCTTTTGCTTATGACAAAATATATAGAAAGATTGTTCTTTTCTGCAGAAGGATTTAGTGTATAAACCTTAACAAAACCTTATGTTATTTGAATAAGGTGATGTATTGTGTTTACATTAAACTATACCATTTGGGCAACATTTGGTCTATTTCCTTTTTTATTGCTGTACCCAATTGACTGTTAAAGATAGATTAAAATCTAAATTGACACATTCATAGGTATAAAGTGATACGATTTTAGCAGCTTCTTCTCAAGTTGCATTAGTTAAAATGGATTTTAGTGTCAGAAAAGATTATTTCTAGTCTCGATTGGTATATTTTTTATCATTTATGGCCAGAGCCGTCGCTGCCTTTACTACCAACTGTTCTAAGCAACGTCATTTAATTTGACGAATATGGTCATAGAACATTAAATAAAATGATATATATGACATCTAGTTTTTGCTTTGGGTATACTTGAATACTATGAAAATTGCATGGATGTAGTACATATGAAGTTTTCTTGAAAAATATATAATTTTCACACATAAATTAAATCTATTTTATATTTATTAAATACACTAGTTTTAATAAACACGTGTATTACACGGGTTGAAAAAAATAAAATATTAAATAAAATAAAAAAATTATTAATTATTAAATGATATTTTAAAATAAGATATGATTAAAATTACGTATAACTGAGGATTATAATATTAAAATAATTATATTAACTCTTTAAATTTTTGTTTTTAAACTGTTTTTGTTTTTTCAAAAAATAATTAAAATTATTTGTAATCTAAAAAAGATATCTTTACTAATTTATTAAAAAATTATTTGTAATCTGAAAAAGAATTAAAATTATTTAATCTTTTTTAATTTAGGTAATTATTTAATAGGAGAGAGAGACGGGAAAAATAAATTTAGGGGGCCTAGAATTGTGCCAAGTGTCCCCGCAAGTTACTCTTTTATTATTATATATAGATATAGATTTGGTAATATATATAAAAAGTCCTAATATTAAGACACCCACTTTAATAAATCGACATACCCACTATACGTCTCATATAGTATCATACGCGCCGTATATGATCAACGACATTAAAAACGAGAAAAATTCAGAGGGGCTGTCGGAGGGTTATACAACCCCCTATATGACTCAAATATACGTATATGACGCGCATAGTAAAACTCGACAAAAAATTCAGTGGACAATCACAGGGGTTATATGGGACAATACGATCTCAATACGACACATATAATGCTATACGACCCGTATAAAATTTTAAAAATATTGATTTATAATAAACGGTGTCCCAACAATCGAATCTTTTAAAAAACAAAAAAAAAAAAAAAAAACACACAAAAAAAAAAAAAAAAATTTGATGCATTTCAACCCCAAACTGGTCAATCACCACTTCATCAATCACAAATCACAATCATCCCATTGACTCTTTCTTCTTCCCCTTTTCCCATCAATGGCGACCCACCTTCTCCACCATCTTCATCTTCTTCCTAATCAAACCCTAATCTCTCCATCTCCAAACCCCCAATTCTTCTCCCTCTAACACTCCCAAAACCACCATGGATCCCACCCTTCAAGCCATCATCTCCGCCGTAGCAACCTTCTTCCTCATATCCCTCATCTTCACCTTCATCCTCTTCATCTGCCGCACCACCACCAAACGCCGCCGCGACCCACCACTCCGCCGCCTCGCCACACCGACCCGAACCGCCCCCGACCACCCCACGTCAGCCTCCTTCTTCAGCGTCGCCGAAAGTCAACTCTTCGATTCATCCCTTAACGAGATCCAGATGGTTGACCTGGTCAACGCCACTCGAAACTTCTCGCCGGAGCTAATCGTCGGCGACGGGAGCTTCGGCCTCGTTTACAAAGCCACCCTCGCCTCCGGCGTCACCGTCGCCGTCAAGAAGCTCAGCGCCGATGCCTTTCAAGGGTATCGAGAGTTTCGGGCTGAGATGGAGACTCTTGGTAGGATCCAACATGATAATATTGTGAAGTTTTTCGGGTACTGTGCGACCGGGTCGGATCGGATTTTGATCTACGAGTTTATCGAGAAGGGTAGTCTCGACCAATGGTTGTACGACACGTCATCAACAACACACAATGGTGTGGATGTTGATGACGTGTCAGTGGTAAGGTTGCCTTTATGTTGGAACACTAGGATTGGTGTTATGAAAGGGGTGGCGAAGGGGTTAGCGTTTATGCATGGTCTGGAGAGGCCTATAATACATCGGGATATTAAGGCGAGTAATGTATTGTTGGATGCGGATTTTAAGGCGCATATTGCGGATTTCGGGTTGGCTAGGAGGATTGAGGGCTCGCATTTGCATGTCTCGACGCAAGTGGCGGGGACGATGGGGTATATGCCACCGGAGTATATTCATGGGGCTACTGGAGCTACTGTTATGGGAGACGTGTATAGTTTTGGGATACTGATGATTGAGGTTGCTACTGCTATGCGTCCGAATTGGCCTATAAAGAGTGAGGATGGGAAAGAGATCCGACTTGTTGAATGGGCGACGAGAATGGTGTCGGAAAATCGGGAAATGAAAATGTTGGATGTGAGTTTATCGAAAGAAGATTTTAAAGAGAAAGAGGTTTTAGAGTTCTTCAGGATTGCTATGTTATGTACTGACGAAGCACCTAAATCCCGACCGAGTATGAATGAAGTTGTGAAGTTATTGAATCAAATGCAAGAGGAAACTAGAGTATAGTTAATTTAATTAAATTTAATTTGATTTGTTTCTTTAAAGTTGAATGATTTGGGCTATATTTTAGCATGTTAATTTTGATTATCTGTTTTATCATGAATTTGATGTATGTAAGTAGAAGTGTACAAAAGGAATAAAATCTCCAACTCTAATTAGTAATTATAGAAGTAATAAAGTATTTAATATTTTCTATTACAGTTGGTCTTCATATTTTTTTTTTTAAAGGCCAACAAAACTTTAATTACTTCATAGGATAATAAATAATTAGCCAAATATGTTACATGCACCAATATAAATCAATCATAATCTCATGCTCGAATGCTCGATACATTAAAATTACACCAATGATCATATTCTAAAGCTTGGATTTTCGATCGGCTCTTGAGCCAAAGAAATCCAAATACTTTAATTTCATCCACCACCTTTGCAACATTGGTAGATTTTTTATCAAATAACATCTCGTTCCTATTTCTCCATAAGCACCAAATTGCGGTCTGTATCACTGTGTATATTACCTTCTTTCAAGTTGGTGATCCTCGAATGGATTCATGAAAATGGAGTAGATCATTCTCGTTGAACAAAAAAAAGGAATGGATTTTACACCACGAGGATATAGAATCCCATATCAGTTGTGCAAATGGGCACCACAAATAAATGGCCCAATGATTCCTCATTTTCATGACATAGAACACAAAGCGAGTTGGAAATATTGATACGTCTCTTCAACAACGAAACCAAAGTTGGAAGACTATTCCAACATAACCTCCAACAGAGAAAATTAATCTTAATAGGGACCCAATTATTCCATTGGAATTTTAATCCTATGTCCGAAAACATAATCGTTTGCATTGCCTCCTTTAAACTTTTGACAGAAAAAATACCCGATGGATGCAGGCCCCACTTTCACACAGGACCATTTATCTCAGCCGAGAGCCTGGGATTAGGCATTATAAGGCTGGTTAGGTCCAGACCAAACGAATTAAGCTCTTGCTGAAGTTTACCAATTTGTTTCCAAGGCCCGGGATGTGATAATCTAGCCGGTATAAAACTCCATGATCTAGAATTATGCTGAAAACTCCATATAACCTTTCTCCATAATGCATTATCATCCATTTTAAAACGCCACCACCACTTGACTAACATAGCAACATTTGCTTCTCGCAGTGACCCAATTCCTATGCCCCCAAGTTCTTTCGGTGCTATTACATTGTTCCATGATACCCAGTTTATTTTTCTCCGGCCCGTTGATCCCCCCCACAAGAATTCTCTTCGCAATCCCTCCAGTTCATTAATGATTTTTAAAGGGGCCTTATATAAAGAGAAATAATATGTAGGAAGAGAATTTAAAACCGAGCGGATCAAAGTTATTCGACCACCATATGACAAATTCTTTGATTTCCATATAGATAGTCGCTTCCTGAAAGTGTCTACCACCGGTCTCCAATTTTTACTTAAATTCATGTTTGCTCATACTTGTAATCCCAAGTACTTAAACGGAAAAGTTCCGATTTTACAATGCAAGGTGGCAGCCATATGTTCCAGTTGGTCTTCATATTTTATTTAGTGCTTCGAGTATTCAATCATGGTTTCTTTTTTAATTTCAAAAGTAATGAAGACTATTCTTTGTGGAAATAATTTAAATTATATAATTAGGGGATGGCCTAATTATGGTACTTAAGTATTCAGCACCGACTTTATTATTTGATTATTAATTAAATAATATAAATAAATAAAGCATCTTTTAGTAATAAAAATTCATATAGATTCTTTTGGGAAAGTTTCAAATATAAAATCTTTGAAGTTTAGTACGTGTTTTTTTTATCAAGATAAGATTGAAGGTGAAATTTGGTATTGTTCACCGTTCATAAGTTCTATCTTTTTATAAATGTCCGTAACTTTTAAATTCAATATTATGTTTTAAAAAAACTACATCATCAAAACAAGAATTATTTTATTTTTAAAATGCGTATAGTGTTGATAAAAAAACAAAATTTTATTTCATATTTTTTAGATCATTGTATAATTTCGTCAGGTGATTGTGTTATCTTCTGAATTGATGAGGATTACATAATTACCTACTGAGGATTACACAATAAACTGAAAACGTAAAAAGTTTACATTTTACATTATTGTGTTATTCGAAAATCATCATTTTAGAAAACATAATGCATAACACAACAGTCAACATTAAATACAATGATAAACATTAAACACTATGAATAACATAATGACCAACACTAGACTCGATAATTATCATGAGACATAATGAGTTGTTTGATGAAAATTACACAATGACCTGGTCATGATTACATAATAAACTGGAAACGTAAAAAAATACATTTTCAGCATTTAGTTATTTAAACAAAATATTATTTTAGAAAAAAAACACAAAATAATCAGCATTAGACATAATGATCTGACCAATATTAATACAATAATCTGATATTACACAATGATTTGAATAATATTACACAATGAGCTGAAATAATATGAAAAAAAAATATTTTTATATATATCAACATTATACATGTTTTAGGATAAAAAAACATTTGTTTTTCCGATGATTTAAAAAAAACAGTATTGTGTGTAAAAGTTATGAGCGTTTAAAGAAAATGAAGAAATTTGAAAATACGGCTAACACTAAAATAAATTGGTCTATCATTTAAATTTTTAATTATTTACCATTACATCATTGTATTTTTTTTAGTCCTTAAATCTAAGATCTTATGGTTAATAATTATCTCCCTTTTTATTTTTTCTCTTCTTTAGAATAACTCCACCTAATTCTTTTTACGACAAAGCTAGACAGCTTATAAACTACCCCCCCTCTAAGGTACTCTCTACTAGATCGAGCAATGTTAAGCAATATTTTTAGGCAATTAAAAAGTTTAAAGTTATTTATATATGTTGTTAATATAAATCCACTTTAAGCATAATTTTAAGAATCTTCTTATTTCATTATAAGACGTTTGTTAAGATTCACGTCCTGTGTATTTAATAAAAATAGCTTAGATTTAATCAATCTTGTAATTACATTCTCGGTCGAGTTGTGATGTGTTTGGTCTAATTTTAGATGATAATTGGTTAAAGAAGCATTGTGGTTGATAATGGTCCAAATTAAATTTAAAATAGGCTAAAGACTTAATATCTTTTAAAAGCACATGGATGATTTTTATTTTTATTTTTAATTTCTTATTTTTATCTTTAGAGTTTGTTACATAATCATCCTTGGGTTTACAAATATAGGATGAGAGGTTCATTTTACTTTTTAAAAAAATTAGTCCCTAATACGTTAGACGGCTAGCAAACCTAGGGCGGTTGTGGTATCAAATTGAGGCAAAATCTTGATACTAACGTTTCATGTCGGAATAACAAGGTCGACCAGTGAGGCGACGAGGGAAAATTTTGATGATCGAGAGGGAAATAACCTCGATCACTAGTAATGCCCTTAAATGACTACCCAATGATACAAAAGATAGGGGTGTAGATATATTTAGGAGGTTTGCCTAGATATGAGGTTAGAGCATCACGCTTGTAAAACAATGATCATCGGTTTGATTCCGATAATCGGATTTTTTCTATTTATCTTATTAGATGTTTTACATGATTGATAATGCGTCTTTGAAATCAAAAAATTTAAAAAAATGTCTTCAAGAGAGAGAGCATTGAAACACCGAGAAGTATTTTTTTTTTTTGGTATAATTCTTGAATCGTTGTTGTTTCTTTAATGTGAATGTATGTTTTCTTTGGCTTTTGGAGGTATTGTGAACCTCACTCAAGGAAGTATCCACAACTATTAACACCCGAACTTGTGACAAAGTCCACTAGTTAAATTTTGGAAAGAAATTTTCTTTAACTGTGGAAGATTGTAATATCACTGAAAAGTTTAGGTATTGTTAAATATCTTACAATGTGATTGACTTTATTGATGCAATTTAACTATTTAGTTTATGATTTAAATTAGATTACCATACATGAATTAAAAAGACACCCTTAACTCTAAGGAAACTTACTATTTAAACCATAGAATTTCCATTTGATTTATTTGGGTTTATGACTTTTTTTCTTGTTTTTCTTTTATGAATTTTATAATATGATGCACTATAAAATCCTTGAATACACTATTACGATGTGATTATTTCTAGCAACGTTTTTTTGTAAATCTTATTCAAAACTAAATTGTACAAGAAATTTTCTAGCCCCGGATTTCACCTACTAATTGCTTATCAAAAACAAAAAAAGAATTAGAAAAAAATATTGATTTACTAAAAGCATAAACTGATAAACGTCAAGAAGTTACATATATTTTCATTTTCACATTTTCACATTTCAACCACCCCAAACCATCATTGTCTCATTCTTCTTCCCCTTTCCCTCATCAATGGCGACCCACCTTCTGCACCATCTTCTTCATCACACTCGAACCCTAATCTACTTCATACCCCGGACCACCACCAAATGCCGCCGTATCATCACACCTATCAGAACCACCCCCGTTCACCCCTCATCAACCTACTTCATCAGCGTCGCCGAGAGCCACCTTTTCCATTCATCATTAAACGATATTGAGATGTTTGAGCTGGTCAACGCCACTCTCAACTTCTCGCCGGAGCTGATCGCCGGCGTCGGAAGTTTCGGGGTTGTTTACAAAGCCACCCTCGCCTCCGGCGTCACCGTCGCCGTGAAGAAGCTCAGCTCCGATGACCTTCAAGAGTACCCAGAGTTTCAGTCGGAGATGGAGACTCTTGGTAGGATCCAACACGATAACATCGTTAAGTTATTCGGGTATTGCCCCACCGGGTCGGATCGGATCTTGGTTTATGAGTTTATCGAGAACGGTAGCCTCGACCAATGGTTGTACGACACGCGTCATCGACACACGATGGTGCTGGTGACGTGGTGGCGTTGAGTTTAAGGTTACTTTTATGTTGGAACACTAGGATAGGTGTTATGAAAGGGGTAGCGAAAGGGCTCGCGTTTTTACATAGTTTGGAGAGACATGTAATTTATCTGGATATTAACGCGAGTAATGTCTTATTGGATGCGGATTTTGAAGCCCACTTAGCGGATTTTGGGTTGGCTTGAAGGAGGGAGGGCTCGCTTCATCAAATCTTTGCACAAATGCATGAGATTGAGTACATCCCGCCGGAGTATGGAGCTTCTAGTGTAGTTACTGTTAGAGGAGACGTATACAGTTTTGGAGTACTGATGTTTGAGGTTGCCATTGCTAGGCGGCCGAATAGGCGTATAAAGAGTGAGAATGGAGAAAAAATCCGGTTTGTTGAATGGGCGACGAGAATGGTTTCAAAATATCAAGAGATGAAAATGTTGGATGCGAGGATGTCGAAAGAAGATTTGAAAGAGAGAGAGGTTTTAGAGTTTTTAAGGATTGCTACGTTATGTACTAACGAAATACCTAAACTCCGACCAAGTATGAGTGAAGTTGTGAAGTTGTTGGATAAGATGAAACTACAATATAATTAAGTCAGTTAAGTTTATTTTGATATTTTTCTTAGAGTTTCATGATATTAAATTTTTTTTTTGGCATTTTAATGCTAATATTTTGTGTTTCATCATCATTGAAATGCAAGTAGCAAAGGGCATAACAGGAATAAGATGTCCAACTCAAATTACAGAAGTAATAAAATAATTTGATATATTTTTATCACATTGTCTTGACATGTATGAGTACTTAGTCGTGGTTTCGATTATAAAATGTGAAAGTTTAAAAGACTATTCTTCGTGGAAATAATTTATATTGTATTTGAAAGAAGATTTATATTAACAAGTGGATGATTTTTTATATTCTATAAACATCTAGTCTTTATCTTTAAAATTTGTTACAAAATCATTGTGTTTACTATTACATGAGCTATTTTGAAGAATTTATTCCCTAATTTTTTTTATTAGAGGCCATTTGATATTCTAGATCATTTAGAGGACCTTAACTTTGAATGGTAAAAGGTAATTTTAACCTTGAATGATAAAAAAAAAAATAACTATTAAAATGTTATCTATGAATCATTTAAACTTAAAGTTATTTTTTAACCATTAAAAACTAGAAGTCATTAAATGATAACCTTTTAACTATCAAGCACCTACTTAAGATGAGCTATTCTCTTAACCCTAATTTAAGTTGTTCCATGCTATTGCACGTGAGAATAAGCTCATTTATTCGTATTGTATTTCTATTGTAAGTGCCAAATGGAAAAGGTAATTGTAAACAAGACTATACCAGTTTCAAATTAACAAATTAAAGTAATGAAAATTAATATCATAAATAAGTTTGTTAATTGCTCATAAATGTTTTAAATGAGGTTTGATAAAGCCTCTCCAAATACTTTTCTTAACGATTTCAAATCCATTGATCCCCATTATTACATTTCAAGATTATATGCAGAAGAAACTTGAGATCCACGTTTCAACAATGGAGGTATCTTGCGTAAAAGGAGAACTTGGGCAATAATATCATCGGAGATTACGAAAAATGGTATTGTTGAGGAATTATCCTTTTAAGTTAAAGGAGACAAGTTCGGATACAACACTAAATTATAGTTCAAAGTGAACCCACTCGAGTGTTTCATGGCTTTCAAAAGGATTTACATATGTTTAGGATCATTGAAGAAGCGATTAAAGCTTGTTTAACGAGTTATGGGGACTAAATGAGACATTTGAATTATGATCTACCCATGTCCATGACATGCTTTAGGAGTTGTTAGTATCAAATATTGATGCTAACTATGAAATTTACTATGTATAGCTTAAAACGTTCTAACGGATTTTTACATACATCTCTTCTCTCCTCTTCTCGGTCCTATCCAACCATGGCCTAACAAACCTCACAACATTTCTACATTTTCTCTCACAAACTCATCGTTTTTCTCACCTCCTCTCTCACGTAAATGTTATCGATTCTCTATGAATGGTCCGTTAACATAAACACAAGTCTCTTTCTTAGTCCCCTCTCTCCTTCGTGCCGACCACCACTCTCTTCCACCTCTGCTTACGGATAGCCGTGAGCTCTCCATGAAGATTCTCTTGTACCATCGCGATACATATACTTCAATCTTAGACGAATAATCAGACACCTAAACATCATGTAAAAAGATAAAATAAAATATTTACAAAACAAATGATGCAGGAACGGAAGCAATCAAATGACTTAATAACAATAGTTAATCAAAAGACGATAAATCAAATCAAAAAGTTCCAAGAACACAAGTTCTTTAATTCAAATTCAATAAAAAAATAACTCCTTACAAATATCAACACAACCCTCTATTTATATTAAATGCTAACAAACTAAAATAAATTAAAAAACTATTCAAAATTCAAATAACAAAAAAATAATTCAACTAATTCAAACTTATATAATAAAAGATAAATGTCCTGCATTACAACTATAACTAATATATATTTCTAATATAATGTTTCTCTAAGAGCATTCACACTAGCTTCCCAACCTCATCATTATATTTACACTAAAAACACTACTTTTTTATTATCTCTTTAAATTAAATAATACTTTTTAATATTTTTTTTATTAACTTTTCTCTCTCCTTCACTCACAACAACTTTTAAAAATATTAAAAAATTTACGGGGGTTGTACCGTGTTTGCTCAAATATGGGAAATCATGGTACAATCCCCATAAATATTCCCCCTTCTTCACTCACAACCACTAACAACCATTCCCTATAATATAGGACAAACACTCACATCAAAATAAAGAACCTACTGCTCTAAGTGAAATGAAACGAAACGAAACGCAACTTTAGAAAACAATGCATAATCATTTGAAAATCGCCACCTATGTTGTTTTAAAAGTTCAAAGGACTGAAAATGGAACTCACCTATAGTTCATACAATATAATGAAATTTCAATCTATGATAACTTCAGATTAACACTGGTACGAACTGAAGAACCTTCCTCCACCCATCAATGGCGGAGGAAGAACAACTAAAAGACGATATCTTATACCCAAATACATTAATTTCTTGGGAAAGAATCCAATTACCTTCACTTCCCACCCAATTTCAATCTCAATCTCCTGTAATATTATTATCAGATCCACACGGCGGCGACGGAAGATGGTCAACGCCACCGCCGCACAAAGACCACCACACCTCCGTCATCTTCCCTCCGACAAACCACGAAGGCCTCAATCTCCACCACCAATGCGATGTTCAGGAGACGGTTGACGAAATAGTCAAACCGTCGCCGCCCGTCGGAAGTGGGATGACTCCGGCGGCGATCGGAGGACCCATTACGGTGAAGTGGTGGTTTTTGCGTTTCAAGTTGCCCTGGGTTCTCTCTTGCATTTGGGATTTTGCTATGATCAGAGGTTTACTTCGGTTGTTCAATTTTCCTCTGGTTGGATCGACGGTGGTGCTGCTGGTGTATTTCTTGAGGTGCCGTCTCCGGCGCCGGCGACGGTTACGGGAAGAGACTGTTGATGGACTTCTTAACGTTATTAAGGAGAAAGACGAGGTTTGATACTTTGATTGTTTGATCTTGAAAGTTGAAACTGGTGTATAAGATTGCACACCAACTGTTTGATGAAATGTCTGAGAGAATTAACAAGATTTTAATTGCACATTAGGTGCATTGCATCTTAATTCAACAATGAGTTTGCATATTGCTGATGATTTCATTTTTGGTTTTGCAGAGGATTAATCATTTACTGCATCAGATTGCGCGATTGAACGAGTTACTGCTTGCATCCCATCATGGAGTTCCTATGATATCAAAAGCTAGCTCCAGTTAGTCAGGTTAGTGCAGTTTCTGTTGGGATCCACAGGATAGCTGCTGGTGTATATTATATATTTGTAGTGTAAAGATTATATGTTGGCTAAGGTTACTGAATGAAATAGTATTATCTTGAAATTGGTTCTTGTGTTTGCCAAAGTTGAGCCACCATTTTAGATACATAAGAACTTTAGTTGAATGAGAACACCAAACATGGTATTCAAATAGCGCGTATAGATGTAGTCCCTATGATATCCATGTTGGGATGCAATTGAAATGTGTGTGTATACAAACTGCAACTGTTTTAAGATTCAAGATGGATGCATTTCTTCTTGTGCATCATTGCAGTGCTCATAGGTTTATACACAGTGAAAATAGTTCTTAAGATCTCCTGCAGGCGCGTTGTATTTCACAAAGGTGTTTACCATATAATTTCTTATAGGCTCATCTAGTTGGTCTTTCATGCTATTTGTAAGAACCTATATAGATGAATATGTTAACTTTAAATTACGGCCACTTTTTACAGAACTTTGATTGTTGGTGAAGTATTCTTTGAGGAATTTTACAAATCACACAAGAATGTATAAGGTTTAAGGTTAAGTGAAGTATCATCGCATCCACAAGATGATGTATAGTTGTCAGATGGACGTTAACTAATCCACCTTACGCTACTCCTTGGTGTTCAATCAAGAGTTGTTTTTTCGCTAGGTTTTTTTTGTAAACTGGTAGAGATCACCATTTACAGGTTGTGTTGCTAAGATGGTAGAGATTACTAATGTCTCTTTGGTAGGATGACCAACAACTTCTCACTACAAAGGAAGTGATCACTTACACACATGAATATTTGAATATCATAGTTTAGCTTTAACTAACTTATTTTTGTCTTGCTATATATGATGCTTGTTCTACCTGATTGGTGCTATGATCACTCAAAGTTTATACTTTAATATCTAGAAATATATTGTTATTAATGGGTAATTCCAAGTGATGGTATTTGTTTAAATAGAAACAAGAACTTATTAGAAAAATCAGGCAAGACTAACATTGTCGACCTTATGTCTAATGAGCTTTCTCA